>JAMXBD010002379.1:0-203472 GCA_024138025.1 Combretum micranthum | reverse complement strand
TTTGGCAATATATTTGTTTAGTGTAACATATGCACAATTAGCAATATAAACCTTTGCTCACAATATAATTGATACCTGCTATTACTTCAGCACATGAAATTTATATATGAAAAAATGTCACTAAGACATTTTGGAGCATAAAATGCGCTCGATATGTAATAAAAACTAATAACATAAAAATTACTTAAAGATCACCATGACCATCGTTGCATTAAAGGAAAAAAAACCAAAAACAATATGGTTTAGTGTCCTTACAAGAAACGTTAGCGTAAACTCCAAATTACATCAAAATAGGCATATGTACACACTTTATCACATTGATTTGACCCCATTCATGTCAGTGTGATAAAGCCAAAAAACAAAAAACCAAAAACTGAGTACTTAATTTTCTTCCTCACTATTGACATCATCATCTCCAAGCGATGGATTTGATGAAGTATGTCGTGCACTTGCAGAAGTATTTCCATTTGGATTTCCTGTCACACAATATACAAATTAAATATAATTATTAAATTGTTAAAAGAAACACGAATGAGATAATGAAAAATGACTCATGATAACTAACCTGAACTACTGGGAAAACTTGATATAAGTTGTTGTACAAGTCGAGTTAGCTTATCAAGCTGTAAATACCATTAAGTAGCAAATTCAATTCAAGAAAATCGGAAAAAATCTAATTGAGCTATTTAAGTAGTCTATCAAATCAAATTTGAACTTTCTAATATTCAATTTGACTATAAATATTAATTAAGTTCAACTTAAGTTTCATGTTAATATTATACTAATCAGAATTTAAAATTTTTTTCCTTCACAAATTAAGTGTAAACGGATTCAAGCTTTAAAATTTTAACTTTGGTTTGAAATTTTGAATCAAGTTTGAGATTACACTCAACACTATCTCGATTCAACTTGTTTATAGATCCAAATGCATCGACGAAAAAAAGATGTGAAAGTGTAGTCTTATTACATAAATAGCAAAAGTTATTATGTATAAAACGTTAACCACAACACACCAAGTATTCTCTGATGGCCTAGTGATAAACCTAAAAATAGATTATAGGAACATCTACAAGGTAACACAGACACGCAAATACAGAACAAAGTAAAAAACTAAACCAAAATAGGACATAAAGTGATGGACACACGCCTAATATCTCGACTGTATATATTGCAGACATCGTGATCGGTTCAATTGTTATGTCACATTTGCATATATTTAAACACATGTAATGCCTAACAGAAAAGGTAGGGTTCTGCCACATCCTAGAGGACTCATTTCCCACAATTATTAACCTACACATTGTATGTCCAAGAGAAAATCCAAGACCTTTAGGTTCTGCCACAATCACCCTTGGAAGCCATATTAAAGTTTATTTACCTGTTGAGTTTGTTGCTGGCGTAATGTTTTTTCCTCTTGCAATTCAGCTCTTAACTCCTCCATCTCATTCTGTCTTCGTGTTGATTTCCCAATAGATGGTGGTCCATATCCTCTTCCAGGATGGTAGTCAGATCTGTTACTTGCATTCATAAATATGTCAACAATCTCTTGTGGTGTCTTTGGGTTGTCAGAAGATTGTGAATCCTCATACATTTTCACCATCTTCTCCTACATTATGAAAACTAAAACATAACATCCGCAACATATTGCTTATTTAATAACATATTCAAAATAAAACTTAACCCATAGACTTACATAATCTTCAGAAGCTTGTTGTGAAACCCAACCACCAGTACTGTTAGGCCTTGGTTCACGATATCGAGTTTGCTTAAAGAACTCGATAGCATTGGGCAGTTGGTGATTTTGATTGATCTACACACACACAAATATATATATATACAACAAAATGTTAAACACTTGAGTAAGCTTACTACTACATGTTAGAAATTATATGAGTTGCTACTTACGTGCTCATTCCTTCTACTCTCAAATGATCGAGAGCCAGACCTATGCAAGTATTTGACACAACTACGTGCTTCTTTCCCGATCATTGATTTGGTCCTCTATTAATGAAAAACAGTGACATATTTATGTAGTTATTACTTGAAATCCCAAGAAAAAAGGGTATGTAGAGTTTACCTTCTTGGATGGGTCATTAGATTGTAAAATTGCCTTCTCTTCTGCAATCTCTTTAGTCCATTGTTCCGTCATCTTCTTCCAATCATCTTCATTCGATCCTTTAGGTCTTGCTACATCACCAATCTCCATCCATCTCCTCTTAGTTTTACTTCGATGATTTCTAAGCAGACTCCCCATCCATTTATCAGCAGCAGCAAATTTGTTGCCATTTTTGACTACATCATCAATATTCAATCGATTCTACATCAACCATGTCAGTTAAGACAAAAGAATGATTAGTAACATCACATAATAAGTAAGTAATATGAAAGGAAAGTTTAGTCTACATTTTACCTTGACCCTCTCCCAAGCTCGTTGTTTCTCCATCTTATCTAATTTTCTCCAATCTTCACCATAAAGAGGCAACAAGTCCCTACATGCTTTCCCTATCTCAGATGCTAATTTTGAGGATTGATCTGCCGAAACAGGACGTCCTCCGGATGTAGTAAACTCAACTAGCATTTTTCCCTTTCGCTTCATATTCTCCGCTCAAGTGCTTCACCACGATATGCACTTCTCTTACCAACAGTTCGTGTTGAGCTCTCAGTTGCTACAATTATAAGAGAATGGTTTTTAACTTGCACACTTTCAATAATTTATTGCATACATTTATAAGCTTACCAAGAGATTCAGTATTATTAGACGTGTGGCTGTGCTCTTGGGGCCTATCCACTTGACCATTGTTCATTTCCCGTATATCTGGAGCTTCATTCTCTACATTTAATAGGAAAACAAAAAATCACATTACATATGTTAATATTCAAAGCTAAATACACAACAAGGATAGTGGGAATTGAATTAGAAATATAAGTATAGAGAGCACTTATATTTGACCATATGAAAATAGGAAAAAATTGTAGACATGCATAACTACACGTACCTAAGGAAAATCGAAATTATGTAAGACATTATAGACCAAAGCTAAGTCCATCCAGTGGACTACTCTTGAATACTGCAAAGAAAATAATGTAGTCCAAAAAGTTGTTGCAACTTTCTTAAAAATCATATATGGTTCAAGCTTTTAGGACTTCTCTTAAATTCTATGGGTAACCTGCTTGGTTGAACATATATACATGTTTATGTGCGTGCGTTTATCATGTCCTATTTATGATGATGTTCTGGAAGAAGATCTGAGTAGTTGGCATTTTTTATTTGCTATGAGTATACCCAGGTGTAGAAAAAATCAAAACTGCCAAGTCATATCTAACATATATTTCATTCCAAAAAACATAGAACCTTAATTGTCAATGAAATTATAATTACAGAACAGCAATTTCAACCATTGTTGACAAGTGTTATTTACACCTAAAGTTAACCTATATTATTGTACTACAGATTGGAAGATTTCAAACTACGGATGGTATTACTTCCATAGATTATAAGGATATTGTCAAATAGCTAATGCTAAAAAACTGAGTAAACGCAAAATACACCACTTTTATATCTTTTATAGTCCATATAATAAAGAGTTCTCAAAAACAGGTAATTGATTTTCCAAACCCATCTTCTACATTTATATGCCAATTTCACCACTTACCTGGAGTGTGGTTTTGATCAGCTGAATTGCTGCCCTGTAAGGATGCATTTGCTGGACTTATGTTGATACCTTGACCATGTGGAGTGTCATTTCCTGTAGTAGAACACAAAATCAATTTGAATTACCAATTTATACTAACTTATTCTACTTTAATGATATGTCCAAATGGAATACCTAAGGCTTCAAAAGGATTAGGTGGCTGGTTGTGTTGTTGTGATTGGTGCATATCATCCCCAGAATGGTGAGAATCCGACTCATCACGAATAGGTAGTCGAGTATCTCGTTTAGTCCTCCCTCCCCTCCTGTGAACATTCCTTCGACCACCAGCCATTACAAACCTAAAAATGAATAAAGGAGGCGTAAGTTAGTCATTAGAAAATAAACAACATAATAGCTTGGCAACACATCATTCAATATACAAAAGCATATGCTAATATCATCGCCTAAAAAAAAGGAAAAATTGATCTTGCAAGCGTAATTAAGGAGATAAATTTTTTAAAAAGAAAAAAAAAAACATTCAATTTGCATCGCTACTGTCATAATCCACCAGCGTCTCATCCATCTCCTCATTCTCATCCTCATCTTCACTGGATTCAATACCGGCATCATGCTCTATATGTGTAGATGCTTGCACTGTTCCTCTAATAACCTCCCTATCAACAGTCTCATGACCTACATCAGTTCTCAATAGCACATCAACATCGCAATCGATTACTGGATGCAGCTCATTTCCTCCATCACCATCATCTATGAAATGTTCATCTAAGATCTCATCTGCTAATCGAGCCTCCACATCAGTTAACAAATTTGGACCACCTTCAAGCGAGTCCATATTATAGATGTGGCGATGCTCAAACTGTTGCACTACACGCCATTCAGTCCCTAGTTTCATGTCCTCTACATAAAATATTTGCTTAGCTTGTGATGCTAGCACGTACGGATCATTTTCATACCACGTACGAGTAATCTTAATGCTTTTAAAGCCATCATCAACTCGAACATGCCGCATGTTAGTGTCCCACCACTTGCACTTAAACAAGATCACGCTTTTGTTTCTAACATAAGTAAACTCATATATATCTGTCAAAACCCCATAAAATTCAATTTTCGTGTCTCCTTCATTTCCCTCTACAAGCACTCCACTATTCTGAGTCTTCTTCCTATCATCAAATTCTGTTGTATGAAATCGCACACCATTGTATATCAATTTGTTGTATCTCTTGAAACATGAATCGGGTCCTAATGATAATGCATATAACGCACTGATGACCGGGTCACCACTTTCATACAACGCACTCATCTGCAATAATGACAAGCAAAATAGACAATCAGTCCTATTTTGTTAAACTTCCTTTACCTATAGCCTAAGTATATGTGGGCATTGTTAATTATATTTACCTTATTCATAAACCATTGACTAAATTCACTCTTGTGACGCTCATCTATGTCATCACCATTTTGTGAGCTTAAAATGTCGATATGTTCACTGCAACATAAATTTCACTGTGGTTAAGTAATACACACAAATTTTAATAGTTCACTAACATAGTAAAAATGATCTAATGACAGCCACTTACGCTAAATATGGTTGCATCTCCTGACAATTATTGATAATGTACCATTTGGCGATTTCAACCTCCTCATCTGATAACCACATATGTGGGTGGAGAAATAAACCAACCCTATTTGTAAAGATGTCTAACCCACCATCTTCCAGAGAATCAAAGTTCCTATCTGGTCGGTTAAATATTGTCTCCAAGTCTTCTAAGTGAAGGGAGCACCAAGTCAAGCACTCATGAACAACATAGGCTTCAGCAATTGAACCTTCCGGATAAGCTCTATTTCGAACAAATTGCTTTAAAGAGCCTAAGTATCTACATAGTAAAATTTAAATTAGGGGAGAAAAAAAGCAAACATTCAAAAAAAAAACATTAATAAAGATGTTATGTGTTGTATTCACATTGTACCTTTCAATAGGATACATCCAGCGGTAAGCAACAGGTCCAGCCATTAGGGCCTCTTGAGGTAAGTGGATAGCTAGATGCACCATTACATCGAAAAAGGCAGGTGGAAAATTAGCTCTAACTTGCACAATATTGTGACAATATCGCTCTGCATCTTTTGTAACTCCTCAACATTCAACATACGTCGGCACAACCTCTCGAAGAAGGTCCCGAGCTCAGATATGGTGGTGGTGACATCTCTAGGCAATAAGCCACGAATACCCACAGGCAATAGCCTTTGAAGCAACACATGGCAATCATGACTCTTCATACCAGAAAGTTTTGAGCATGAGTTGTCTACACACCTACCTATATGTGATGCATAACCATCGGGTAATCTAATATTCCTTAGAAATTGACAGAATAATTTTCTTTCAGAATTACTTAATGCATAACTTGCACATGGCATTGAATACTTGCCATCACCCCGCTTTAATAGATGTAGTTCCTTCCGAATACCAAGTTCCTCTAGATCAAGCCTAGCTTTATAAGTATCTTTTGTTTTTCCATCAATCCTAAGAATTGTGTAGATAATATTCTCACAAATATTCTTCTCAATATGCATGACATCAAGATTATGTCTAAGCTTTAACTTTGACCAATATGGCAATTGAAAGAATATGGACTTCTTAACCCAGTTGAACCCGCCAACATGATGTGCTCTTTTAACTTTCTCTGGATGCTTTCCCATACCCACATCTACCACTGTGCGTAATTGGTGAAGAATGT
Organism: Combretum micranthum; assembly: GCA_024138025.1. Classification (NCBI taxonomy): domain Eukaryota; kingdom Viridiplantae; phylum Streptophyta; class Magnoliopsida; order Myrtales; family Combretaceae; genus Combretum; species Combretum micranthum. Next base: position 197,087 of record JAMXBD010002379.1, on the reverse strand, counting down.
CTTCACTAGAATATGGTTCGGGAGCTTCACGATTATCACGCATTCCATCAAATTTCAAGCTACGTCCCACCTATGTTCCTTTGGCAACCACATCCTATGACCAACATACCCAATCTTGCTATTAAGTCTTATTGATGGTGTTTGATCTTCGCATACAGGACAAGCACTGTATCCTTTTGTGCTCCACCCAGACAAATTCCCATAAGCTGGAAAGTCATTAATGGTCCACATCAATGCAGCATGCATTTTAAAAGAAGACTTCGAGTATGCATCATATGTCCATAGTCCATTGACCCAAAGATCATTCAACTCATCAATCAAAGGTTGCATGTAGACGTCGATCTCCTTCCCTGGTGCTTTAGGCTCGGGTATTAACAACGTCATCATAAAATATTCTTTCTTCATGCACATCCATGGTGGTAAGTTGTATGTAAGAAGAACCACTGGCCACATGCTATATGACTGGCTCATGGTACCAAAAGGATTGAAGCCATCACTAGCTAACCCCAACCGCACATTACGACTATCCTTTGCAAAGTCTGGAAAGTCATTATCGAAATTAATCCAAGATAGCCCATCTGCTGGATGGCCCATGATGTTTTCTTGTCTCTTATGTTCATCTTTATGCCACCGCATTTTTTGAGTAATCTTAGGATTCATGAAAAGGCGTTGCAACCTTGGTTTTACAGGAAAGTATCGCAGAATCTTATGACAAACAGGCTTTCAAGAACCTCCAGACATCTTATACCTCGAAGTACCGCAAGTAGGGCAATTGGTAAGATTCTTGTTCACACCCCAAAATAAACAACAATCATATTTACATGCATGAATACTGTGGTAACCCATACCCAACCCCCTTAAGTACTTGTTTGCATGATAGTATGACCTGGAAGAGACTCTCCATTAGGTATGACATCACACAAAGTTGTAGAAGCATGTCAAACGACTTGTTTGTCCACTTATTGTATACTTTCAAGTGGAGAAGCTTCACTATAAAGGAGAATTTAGAGAACTTGCAACCCGGATAGAGCTCATGTTGTGAGTCAGCTCTCAAACCACTTAAAAAATCTGTTGGAATATCAAAGCCATCTCTAGGACTTGAATCTTCGCTTGATTCGCAGCAAAAGCCCCTAAATCTTCAAGCATCTCATCAAGCCCATCAATGTCATCATCATTTTCCACATTATACTCTTCCACATTAGACCTCATTTCACTCTCTATATGACGAATTCTACCACGAGGTCCACTAGGCAATTCAATAGTAGGCTCCTCACCATGTATATCCACACTTATAAGTTATGTCTATCCCATCAACAAGCAAGTGTGCCCTAATCACATTCACAGTGTACAAGTTGTTATTTAAACATCTCCTGCATGGACAATTTAACTCTGTGTTCCCTCCATATTTCAATTGCATGTATGCGACGAAAATTCTACACCTCGTTGGTACTCTTCACTTCCAATGTCGCAATCCATCCAATTCTTTTCCATGTATTCTAAGAGAAGCCATAGCAAGAAAGAATTGTAAGTTTAAAAAATATTGTTAGATAAAATGAATAAAATACACTATATTCAACAAGTTCACAATCTACACTTATCTCAAACATACAATTGATATGCAGTAGAAAAGATTGTGCAACATTGTCGATATGCAATTTCAGAGATAGATGATAAAATTAGACTTTTCATTTGGATGAAATCATACATGTGAGATCAAAATTAAAGAAATATATATAATATATATATTTATGTGTGTATTGAAGCTCTTCTATTTTTAGGTAAACAATGCATATCAATGTTATGTTTATTCATATATGAAACCAACACTATGTATAAACTAGACTTCAACATGTGGACTTTCTATTTTTGGTCAACGAATCCATAGAACAATTTGAAAAAGTGAAGATTAAATTGGGTTTAAAATAAAAATAGGTCATCAAAGTCGTGAAGGGTGAAGATGGCAAAATTGAATCCCAAAGGTAGACAGACATATTCAGTATGTACTGAACTTGTCTTTCAAAGAAATAATTTCTAAGAATTCTCAAGGGAATCCTTGGACTCCAGGAATATTTTAAGAATATTCTCAAGTCGAATACACAAGTACATTTATGTGTGTGCATATATAATATATTTGTGTGTGAGACTTAAAAGAAGTCTACAGTCACATGACATGATTATTTTACTTAGATGTGCCTTGCATTTAGTTAAATTATTGAAGTGTGGTTGATCATATGAAGGTTGATATGGTTAAATTTACTGCTAATTTGCAAGATATGCATTTAGCAACATTTGATAAAATAAGAATAACATAAAATTGTATATAACCCCCTGATTTAGGTGGTGATATATAATAGCACTGCTAAACTTAGACAATTGGTTAATAAAAGATGTTTGCTGTATATAAGGTTAATGTCTAGGGATGCTAAATTTTTTTTAACAAATTCTATATATATATATATATATTTTACGTCAAGATCAAAATTAAAGAGATTATTTACAATCTCTAAAGATTATTTCCAATTTATTAAAATATATGGATCTTAAAGAAGTATACTTTAAAATTTTATAGGTATTTTAGAAGATCATTTGTAATTTTTCTAAAACTTAAATGCTAAACTTTCAATATATATTTCTATTCTATTTTCGTGTCACCCTTTGGAGACGTCTCGTTTTAATATATGAGGATAGGTTTATCCAATATACGAAAATTTCTTTGTACACTAAAATTCATAATATCGTACACTAACAAAGTCAAATTTAAGATGTTTAGATGATTTATCAAATTGAAATTAAATTCTAGGAAAGAATTTTATCATTTTTATATCCTCTGTTATAAGTATTAAAATTGGTGACTCTTTTTTTTTTTTTCTAATATGTTTTAACAAGGATTGAAAATAAAGACAGCTTACCAAGCTTGGAAGATGAATGCTGATGCTCAAACTTGTTAATGATTCTCAACTTTGAACTTCACTTATGATTTTGTATAGACTAATAAGCCTTCTGTTTACATTAACAAGATTAACAAGTTAGAGCTTGAATCAGTCCCACCAAGTACAATCCTTTTTTCTTCTAACCGACATGATAGGGCTAAGACCAAGCCCATATTACACATATACAGTCCATGAAGCTTAAAAGCTGGATCTCTCACTATGTTCCACCTTAGGAAATAGTATAATATAGGACTGCATTATGGAAATAAAAGATCTATTCATTGCTCCAATGTAGCAATAGTATAAACGACTGCATTGTGGAAATGGAATAAAAAAGAGTTAGTGATGCTGCCCGTGTCGCTGCCCAGGATCAAACTGGGGACCTTTAGTGTAAGAGTCACGTGATAACCACTACACCACAGCAAGTTACATTTTTATTTGATCTAATATACAGTAAAAAGTTATTATTCTAAGATGGTCTAATATTTAATACTTCTAATAAAAGTTTTTAATATACTATGCAATTCTGATAGAGAAAAATGCATTGAAATGATATTAGTCTCATTTACTTTTTGACTTTAGGAGCTATGTCTTTACTTTAATTTCAGTTTCGTACATCATCTTTTCAGACAAGGCAAATTGGATGTAACTTATCATACATGCATCTTGCACATACTAATCATATACAACATTACATGGAAGAAACACCTGCCATAGTTAATCCCAATAACGAGTGACCAAATAAACAAATTAATTAATTAAATTAAAAAAAAGAAGCCGTATAATGCATTGTAAGTCTCAATGTTTTCACTGAAATCGAATGTGCCCTGTTTTCAAAGATGTCTAAATAGGTAGAACAGGTTATCTACAGACTACAAGATTACGTGTATATATATACATGTATTACTATATTTTCTTCATTCATGAGCATAAATCTGTATCTATTTTCATATGAATTGATATCTATATATTAAATAATAGGTTAAAAGTTAGGTGCATTATACCTGCAAAATATGAGGAAAACCCAGAAACAATGAGGAAAACAGAGATGAATGCTCCCTACGTGATCTTGTTAAAAGTTAGGTTCCTTGTACCTGCAAAATATGAGGAAAACCCAGAAACATTCATATAAAATTAGATCACCTAAAGAGTGTGAAGTCAAAATAATGGTTATCCTGCAAAGTTCATTTACAAGGAGCCAAAATAACTAAACCTACATGAAAGATATTTGCTGAAGAATGCAATTTCTTGAAAAGCAGATTAAAAGATGCAATTACAAAGAACACTTAATACACCTAAACAGACTTGATCATCTTTTTTCATTCTCATAAATACTAAACACAGCTCTATGTACAAAAGCAAAATCAACCCTGATTCACCAATCCAAGCACATTTTATGTTCCAACGTTCTTAGCTAGAGGTTCCAACCACATATTAATGAAAGCCAACAGATATTCCATAAGGAAAAGGACTGATGAGATATAACTTGGGCCAAAAAAATTATGACATATAATCATGCCACCCAATACATGAAGGTAATTACGATAATAAAATCATTCCATCATATGATCCTAAAAGTCCCATGTTTCTTGAATATTGTTTAGAGTTATTAAACCGATGACTGCACCTTACAATTTAAAAAGCAAGGCATGTACTGAAAATGAAAGTGAGAAGCACAAAAAATACACAGCACCATCAATATCTCACCTTAAACCAGAAACACCACAGCGTCAACTTGTTAAGGTACTTAAGTATTATATAGTGATTGAAAAAATCAAACTATCACAAGGGGGGCAACCAAACAGACAGATTCCAAACCTGCAATAGCAATCACCATCTGAAACCACCTACATGGATATGTAAAATCATGGTAATGATGCTAACTAGGACTACCTCACTAAATTCATGGTAAACCATTTTTTTATTAAAAGAAAAATCCATCTTCCTATTGCTTACTATGGAAACAAAATGAATAGGTAAAAATGATATGAAAAATACGTTTTTTTTTTCCATTTAGGGATAAATGAAGATGCAATCATACGGTGAAAACCCCACTATTCTGATTGGCCAAAAATGTTTCCATTTGCAAGAAAATTATCCCTCCATAATTTATTTATACAACACAAAGTTGCTGAGTTTAGTCTAATGGTCTCCTTAGAACATATTATCATAACCCATCCCCACATTCTTGATTATTTTTATAAAATTAACCATGAAATGGAATTCATGGAAATAATCCTAAATAGTATTTCTCAAGTCGGACAGTACATGAGATTAGAACAGATGACACAAAATGGGATATTCACTAGCATAAGCAGAACAAGCAAATAAGGTATTTACACACACAAAATGCAATAAGATAAACATATAATGTCAAACGAATTTTTTTTTTAAATCCACTACTGAGGAAGAAATGCCTCTACTAGCTAGAAGATTGGACCAAGAATGGATAGAAGGTTTGGAAAAAAAAAAAAAAGAGGAGGCAACCTGTTGGAGCAATAATTGCATCGGAATGTTAGTGCATGTTCTAACTATCATAGATCCCAAAGCCACATATAAATTAATAAACTGAGATCATTTTCTAGTCTTTCAAAGGATAATGAAAAATTAGTGTCCAACCAGCAAAAACACCACCAACAGCTCTATACACAAAAGAAAAACCTCACCAACTTGTAAAGAACTTGTTGTTAGCACACTTTAGGAACATTAATTTATTATTGCCTTAAAAATTTGACATTGAATGAAAATGACATCATGATTTCTTTTATATTTAAGGCCCCCTGCAATATAAGAAGTCATGCTCTATTGGTCTAGTGTTTTATTTGCTTTTTGCTTATGTTGTGAGTCTAAAAAAATGAGAAAGTGATCGTCAATGAGTATGTAAACAGTAATTAAGAATCTAAAGGGATAGCATAATAGTACACTATAATATTGAACCATTGTAAAGCTAGCAAAATAGTATAGTACGTGTCACATCAAAATTATGTGAACCTTTCATTCAAGAGAGAAACTAATAATAGACAAAATTTGTTACATGTATCAGTGAACACAAATGTATTCATTGCATAAAATTACAAAAAAACTGGAAAAACAAGCCAAAAACAGTGTGTGTAGATTTCTAAACTTTTTAATGGTTTGATAATTTACTTACTATTTAAAGCTTACCAAAGTCTTCAAATAAGGCAGCAAGGTCCTAGAGGAAAAGGTGCTTTGCCTACAATACTGAGTTTTCAACCACATTCCAGCATGTTCTGAATATTTGAGACAGACATATTGTCAAAAAGAAAGCACAAACAGATATCAAATTTCTCATTTAAAAAGAAAATGCATACATGGAATAAATAGAACAGCCCAAGCTTGATTCCATTACGTACTCTATAATCCATTATATTATGCTATTGACAAAGAGCATTTCTATACTGTTTTGGTGCACATTGATTTTAGATCACGACCCAACAAAATGTTTTCTATTATTTAGATCAACTTTAGATGAAAAAACCAGCGCAATAAAATAAAGATCATTGAAGTCATCTTAGCATTCAGGGCAAAAAAACATCAGGCACAACCATACAAATGAAAGAAAATATAGTTCATGGCAATAAAGAAGGTGTCAAAATCATGATCATTTATTGGTTTTTCATAAAAGAAGCTATACTTCTGTGGAATTTGAGGACCACCATACCACAAGGACATGTACCAAAATAGATTTACAAGGGGGTCAAAAAGAGATTTCTCATACCATGGTTCTTATGAAAAGAAATCACACAATAGATTAACTATAGATTTGCTGACTCAAACAGTATACCATTATTTTGTTTATACAATAATATATCATATAGGCTAACCTTCAATGATTCCACAATAAGGTTCCTTAAAGGGAAGCTAGTCTCTTTTCAACATCCTCCACGTCAGTAGGTTCATGGCTGCATAAAACAGAGAAATATGCTATGGTGTCACAATATGACTTTCCTCACCATGTTCATTGCTCCTACATAAATATCTCATCATGAGTATTCTCTTGCTAATTATTCAAAATAAGAGCAATCCACATCTACCAAATTAGAAAACCAGAGACCTCTCAATGAATCCATCACTTGCCCTCAAAAAAACAGAACAATAAACAAAAACAAACCTTAATTAGTTTTAACTCCACATAACTGACCAGGACCCCTATTCTTATTCATCGAAATCATGATTTTTTTTTTAACCACATCAATGAAAACCCAACACCCCTACAGTGAGGATAACTTAGCACAAATAACACAAACCCAATTCCTAAATATTGATAACAGTAGCCCCTATAAGCCAAATACAACTCCATAACGTCCAAGAATTGCTGTCATACAATTAATTATCGAGTATACTTTCTACCAACAACTGCCGTGAGCATAAATCCTCTTAATTCATTAATATGTTTGTTCTGCCACAATAGTACTCAGAAGAATTTAAAACACAGATTTCAAACCAAGCGATGTCTACTAGCAAAAATCCAATTGGAAAAATATGTCACATGTTAATAGATTACATTTTATTTCTTTACTAGGATTGGTTTCAGCCTATGAATTGCATATTTGAAAGCCAATCCCAAATCCAATCCTGGTCATGGAACTTACATTTAAGGAAACTAAATTACAAGATTCAAAATGGAAAAGAGAAATGAAAAAAAGAACAATTATAGTATATATTGACAATGGTTATGTGATTAAACAAGTATATGAATTGACTAGTTTGACAATTTCAACAACCTTGGTTTTTCTACCTAGAACACACGGTACATCCACAAATGCGCTATTGTGGTTTATCTACTGGTTTTAATATATTTCATAGAAAATAAGTACAATACCTTAATATTGCCCCAACTCTCAGGTTGAAATTCATAAACCATATGGTGATAATGATTGTTCTTTTTGTTAATTACGCTGCTGAGGAATCTGTCTTCTAAAGCAAATACAATGATCTGTGAATTAAAAGCAATTTTAATGAAAATTATTACAAAAAAAAAAGACAAAAAAGATCTGATGAAATAAACGATGCACTACTGTTGTCAAAATTGTTATTTTCAACTCTAAGATGTTGATTGAGCATATATGCCTTTTTAAGAAATATCTTTCTTGAAGATATTCTAATTGTACTTTCACATGCAATCTATGTGCTCCATGCTCCTTGTAAATTTGAAGCAGTGTAATTAAATTAAGAGAAATCATCACAATCTGCCCTTATGTGCAAAGCCATGAAATTTTTGCTCTGCGCAAAATGTTGTGCCAACTGTCTTTGTGTCCCTCCTGGTTACTATGGCAACAAACAAGTCTACCCTTACTACAACAACTGGAAGACCAAGCGCAGAGGACCCAAGTGCCCTTAGTTTCCTTTCTTATCTAGTCTTTAAACTCTTAAGTCTTAATCAACCCACTAGACTAATACCATTTTTTTTCCTTAAATTAATTTACTCGTGTACCATGTTTGATGTAACTATTGTTACTTTAATCATGACTTCAAACGTCAGTGACCATTTGGGAATCTTGTTTTGGTTAGTTAAGAGGTCGGTGTAAATTTGATAATGTGATTCATGAGGCAGCTAAGCTTCAATGGTAGTGCGGGTCTTATTCACTGACCCCCCAAAGAGAGAGCTCTGCTATTAAGTGTACTCTCTTATATTTTCGGTTTCATTATCTCAAAGCACAAATATTTAAAAGTATCAAGGAAAACCCAGATTCATGCAGCAAATCAAGTATCAAGGAAAAACCCAGATGCACAACGAAAAAACTAAGTTTTACGCGAATCTAAAAGCTTAGAAAACTATAATTTAGCAGTAAACTCACGATTTCAACACGATTTTGACGAAACCCTAAGCAAAGTATTTATATGCAACTAAATAAAAGTGAAAAAAAAAAGTTACTACAAACCTATATACTATGTCTGGACTGATGAACGATCATCGATGACCATGTAGATGAAAATTTCCATGACGTCTTTCTTCGCTTTACTGCCCAAGAAGGAATTGTACTGTAGATGGAGATATCGGTCAGCCGTGTAATGGAAACATCGGTCGAAATTGAGGTCAAGTACAAGGTTTCGTTGGAGTGAAGCAGAGGGTTTCGTCGGAGATGAAGCAGCGGGTTTCATCGAAGGTCGAACAGAATGAACATACATTACTGTAGCTTAAGGGTTTGTACAAGGAAGAAATGGGGAAAGTGATTTTAGTACGATAGGAGCGAGGGTTTCTTTTCACTTTTTGTTTCCTGTTTTCGAAGTGCCGCGCGGGATGTGTGTTGGGGGAAGTAGCGGGTTTACTGTTTTCGTTTGCAAATTTTAGCCACGGTCATTTTATGAAAGGGTTACCAATTATATGAAAGTTTCATAAACGTGGCTATTAATATGCTTTGGTTGATAATTTTAAGTTAAAAAAAATAGGTCACGTTTGCAAAATTTGCAACGTGACCTAATATCGAAATTCCTATAGTGGTTATACTAAAGCTTCTCTCGAAGTCAGTAATTCTAGGTCTAGATCAGACCACCGGAATCTCTTCTCAAGCTGTCAACGGTCTAGACCCACATAAAGCTTAAGAATCCTTTGGTTTAAAAAAATCAACTTAGAGCATTTTAAAAACAAGAGATAGAAAGCCTCATAATCCCTCTCTCAAGGTGATTATAAAAAACTCCACTAGCAACCGAAGATCTATCCAAAAGAACGACCTCTCAGCCTATTCAATTGAAATCAAACATAGGTCTAATAGGTGCACCACACAATCAGACCCATATAAACATATTCAAGCTACTAGCCACAAATACCAGTTATCTAGAAAGTGCATTTGATTTCACATGAATCAGGATTAAGATTTGCAAACCCTAAGCCATAGGAGATTATTTCTCCATGGATTTAAAACTTAAGAACATAATATGAAGAAATAATATGAGATTAATTGAAGGATACTACAATTCGAGACAGAGTCTTGCAGAAATTACAAAACAATGGGTTCAAATGATTTTTACCAAAAAACTTCGAGATCTTCCAAAGCAAGAAGAAATAAAATTCTTTCGCTTTAGAAATTCTCTTTCTACACTACGTTAGTACTATTCTATCGTATGTACACTATACACTCTATTGCATGCCTTTGCACGTTTATTTATAAGCTTAGGTCACGAAATCATGAAAATTTTACTGCTAATGTGGCAGATTCTTTATAATGGAAAGAAAATCCTCTATTCACATGTGTGTCTAAATAATGTACTCAATTGTCGCGGGTCACATGAGAGCTTTGGTCAAGTGCTCGCAGAAAGAAGAAATTAGGCACGACACTTAAAACGTTTAAGAACACTTGCGTTTTTGCCCATCACTTTATTAAGGATGGAATTGAGGCAGTTGAGACTTGTATAGCTAAGGCTTGAGGTAAAAAATGGACAAAAAATGATCTTCAAAGGGCAACTATCGATGGTCAAATATGAGGCTCAACTCTAAGGCTCAACAAAAGCTTTTTGCAAAATGATGCTCGATTTCCTTAAACAAAAGTCGAGGGTCATGTCGAGGGCTCGAAGTTGAGGTGCGATAAACCATTTTTCACTATTTTTCTTCCTTTGTTTGGCCTCAATAGTGAATTCTACTGGCTCGATTTTGTTCTTCTTTAACTCTGTTTGTTGTTACCTGCTCCAAATTTGATTTGATCACTTAAATTCTGCTTCTTTGGATTCAAGAGCTACAAAACAACAATTTTCATTAAAGCACATGTTTGTGTGGAATTTGCTTTAAATCATAGCAAAATTAATCCAAATTCCTACGAAAATATAGAGTAAATGACTTATCAATTCCCCCACTTAAGCCTTTACTTTTCCTCAAGCAAAATCATTCAAACCAACAAGGCTTAATAAGAAAACAAATCATGAATGGATATTTGATCAGAACACGTAATGCTCAAATCATCTCAGCACTTCGAAAATTCAATTTGACTGTACTAGAGTTACTTTTGCAAAAATCAAATAACCTATCTATGTAAATCATCCTTTACCCTCATTATTTAATAAAGAATTTCAAAACAAAAACTATTCAGAAGATCAATCCAAGTAAGAAAGAAACCCAATTAACTTTGTCCCCTTATACATAAAACTATGTAATTCCTCAATCACTTCTTTAAGCAGAGTAATAAAAAATGAATGCATATACATCAATTCATCCCTTGAATCTTTTTCCTCATTTTGTGCTTTTTATTTTGCCTTTATTTATTCATAGCTTCAGAGGGGAAGGTTTTTGCTTTCTTCTTTTCAATTCCTTTGGACGGGTTTTTGCCCCCTTCTTTTCATTCTTTATTTTTTTTTTTGGCTTATTTAAAATTCAAAAAGGGACAAGAAATTACTCTTCTAAGGGACCAATCCATGCCCATATCAACCCTAAGTGCATTGGTTTTCATTTTTTTCTAATTTTTCTTTTGTTTTTAGTTTTTCAATCAAAGCACAAGGAAAAATCATCAAGTTATGATCATCATTTGAACATTCACTAGGGATTAAAACGGCTCTAAAAATTATCAAATTGAAAAACATACAGATCATTTAAGCTTTTATAAGAAAATTGAGTAGCCTTATTAAGGACCTTAAGTTAATTCCAACTCTAAATTTCTAAATAAAATAACAACTAAAACTACTTCACATGGATATTGTAAAGTAATTTAAACAATGTAAAAATAGCTCAATCTCATGATAATTTCAGCGATCGGTTAGCTGATTTGATTTTCAAAAAATTTTGGTAAAATTTTAGCCATTTTATTGAATTCTTGTTATTTTGTATGGAAAAAAACGATTTTTGTCAAAACATACACTATTTAACCCTTAATCCTGTTAACTCCTCCCCCACACTTAAACTAAGCATTGTCATCAATGTTTAATAGCATGTTAAGGAGACAGGGGATTCAAAACAATTCAAATAAGGTTAAGCAAGATTTAACAATGTAGAAGTTAAGAAAAACTTCTCTTTATGAGCTCGAGGGTCAAATTGTTGTCACTGTCTTCATTACCCTGTGTAATTCTGTTCTAATAAATTTTAACAAACATTAGCAAATATCAAGGTTCAATAAGAGCCTCGATAGAGTTATGGACAAAAAATCATAGCATCGAAAGAGAAATAGGTTGCTTTCTTTCCGCACTTGTTTAATGTCTTAAGCTCAATAAACTTTTCTTCCTCAGCTTTTTGAAGCATCTCCAGGCTCAATTCTTCTATTCTTCTTAGATCATGGAATGGTTCTTTATATAATTTTAGCCTCTGTCCATTAACCTTGAAGAGCTCTCCATCTTTACTCTCAATCTCTACAACACCATAAGAGAACACCTTGTGCACCTTGAAGGGTCCTAACCACTTGGATTTAAGCTTTCCTAGGAAAAGCCTTAAGCGAGAATTAAATAATAGAACTTTGTCTTTTGCTTGAAACTCGTGTGGGAGCTTGATCTTAGAATCATGCCATTTTTTTACCTTTTCCTTGTATATCTTATTGTTTTCATAGGCTTACAAATGCAGCTCAACCAATTCATTCAACTGAGAAAATCTTTTCTTTCTAGCAGCCTTTAGATTAAAGTTTAGCAGCTTGATAGCCCAATATGCTCTATGTTCTAGATCCACAAGCAAATGACATGCTTTTCCATACACTATTTTGTATGAAGTTGTACCCAATGGTGTTTTGAAAGCTGTCTTGTATGCTTATAATGCATCATCCAATTTTTTAGCCCAATCTTTCCTATTAGCTGCTACTGTTTTTTCTAAGATTCACTTAAGTTCTCTATTAGAGACCTTAGCCCGTCCACTTGTTTGTGGGTGATAAGGGGTTGATACCTTATGGTGTAATATAAAGATAAATATTTTATAAAGAAGAGCAAGTTTGTCATTTGTTATAAAATAAGAGGGTTCTATGGTCAATCCTAATAAATGAGATATTAGTATCAACCCTCACATTGATGATGGTCAACAAGTCTTTAAAAATAGTAAATCTTCAATAAATTATGATAAAGGGCAAAAGTTGTCATATGCTGAAAAATAAGAGGGTTTTATGGTCCATCCTTATAAGATTTATTTATGTGTATTATATAGCAGGCATATAATACATGAGGTGTTTTTTCGTTTCCTGTGCTGTTATAAGAATTGAAGGGTTTCGTGTCTTTTCATTTCTAGTGATGTTACAAAGAATTGAAGGATATAAATAAGAAGGTTTTATGGTCAAAGTTGAACTACAATTGTATTGGCAACAATTGGATCAATTCTTGTAACAATTGGTCAAAGACTTGATCAAGATTGGCAACAATTGGATCAATTTTCTTAATTTCTACAATGAAGGCCGGCATCCCTGAAGAAAAAAGCCGCCGACCTAGGTTTTAAAATTTCCAGCATACTCTATAACAAACTGTATGCCTTCTCCTGGAGAATCTATGCCGCCAGCGTACAGACGGCGTAGGATGGGAACAGTAGCGTTTTTCTTAATGTTGAGAGGAAAGTTGCCGGCGTTCATAGGGTTTCTTCTCAACACCAGCATGAAAGCCGTAAGAGTAGGTCCAAGATTTTCCGACATATGAAGGGACGGTTTGAATTCTGGGAATCAAGGCCCTGATGAACGCTGTCGGCCTTCGTGTAGATCTGGCCAATGTATGTTGTAAGCCGGCAAAATCTGCAGGTACGCCGCCGGCGTAAGGCCGGCATATGACCAAATTTCTATAAATACGAGACGCGAAAATCATTTTCTATAGAATTTTTCTTTATATAATTTCTCCTTCGTGGAAGAGATTTTTGGAAAGTTCTTGGAGATATATGCTTGGAAAATCATCGGGAGAATATTTTTTTATCCAAAGTAAGTAATCTTAATCTTTTCATTGGGATTCTCTACAAATTTATACAAGTTTCTTAGGGTTTGGTTGAATTTTTATATGAAGGTTTTTGGAGAAAAACGCTAGCTCGTGTAAGGTCAGTGAATTAGTGAATGCGAGACGGATTTTAGCGATTCAAAATAGTAAGTAAATCTCCTCTATTATAGATTCCAACAAAATACGATCTAAACGATCCTTATATGTTCTTAATGTATTGCGAATTAGGGTTTTGGTGAAAATATTTGGTGATCGTGGAATTTTGTGTGGTTCTTTATTATTCTTGAAGATAATTGTGGAGTTTGATCGGAATAGACGGTGCAAATAACGGAGATTTCTTTTTAGGTTAGGATTTTTGGAGAATTCATGTTTGTTAAGATATTGCGATCATGTCTGTTGATATATATATATATATATATATTGTAATAGGACATTTCGAGTTTATGAAACTGTTGTTGATGTGGATATAGGAGTTGTGGATTTGGGTTGACTTTGTGTTGTTGGTATCAAATTCAGAGGATTCGATTTGTATTCCTGAAATTTAGAAAGGTACGACCAATCTATTGTTTGTTGTATGTGCTTGTAGATTAGAATTCTTGTGAACGGATGTAGGAACAGAATTGCATAATAAACTTAATAAATATTCGGCTTAATAATTATCTGTCTGGTTGTGGTTGATTGACCAGTAGAGACCTGGCAGACAGTGATATTGGTGAGACACCCTGATGATCTTAGTGTGAGGTTGTCCCGAGTGACTCGTGCTAAAAAATAATTCCGGTAGAATTTAGGTGTTTTAGGAATTGGATGTTTGGGGAGTACCCACTCATCCATATATGTATATAGATTACTTATTTTCAAATCAGTTGGTTGTTTTATAGCAGAGTCTGAATTACTCTGGGTTCAGGATTATGTATACTGATTCTGAACTGTGTTGTTTGCTGACTAAAATAGATAATAAATTTTTATAATGCATTTAGTTTAGTTGCATTTATTTATACATGTTGTTTGTGCATAATCTGCTTGAACTGGATTGGATATTATCGTACTGGGCTTCGCCGCTCATTCTATTACATTTCAGGTGCAGGTGATGATAATGTGATTATGATCTTTCGGTTTTGATATCATCTACATGAGGATGGTGATGGCGTTAGCGGTCCTGACTACCCTGCTGATGACTAGTTGTTAGTCATAGATGATATAGGATGGATTTGAAAAGACTTTAATGATTGATTTATATTTTGTTTATTTAAATTTTAAATTGTATTTGGAGATTTCATGTTGTGACAGTTTTAGGGCATGGTTTGACTTGTTGACCTGCATTTATGTCAACAACGTCTAGTTTGTTGATTATGAGAATTATATTCTTATCATATGATTTATTTTATTGAGGACTACAATATTTTCATATACTTTGTGAGTTATATAGGTGATATTTATGTTGTTTAGTGGAAATTATAGCCTTAGCATGTTCTGTAATGCCAAAAGGTTAGGGCGTTACATATGGTGTACTCCATATTTTTGTAAAACTTTCTCAATTTGATTATTGCAAAAAATGGGTACCCCTATCACTAATTAAAGCACGAGGGCATCCCAATCTTGAAACTAATTTTTTCAAAAAATTTGTGACTATTCTGGCATCATTGGTGGAGCAAGCTTGAGCTTCCGCCCATTTTGAAACATAGTCAACCACCACCAAATATACTTGTTTCCAAAGGATATGGGAAAAGGTTCCATGAAGTCGATGCCAGACATGAAAAATTTCACATTCTAAAATAAATTTTTGGGTCATTTCATCCCTCTTTGAAACATTCCCCATCCTTTGATAATTGTCACAATTGGAAACCAAAATTTTTGCATCTTTGAAAATCGAAGGCTAATAAAATCCAGCTTCTAAGACCTTATGTGTTGTTCTGTGTATACCATAATGTCCCCTAGTTGGTCCATTATGGCAATGACTTAAAATTTTTTTCCCTTCTTCGTGTGAAACTCACCAATAAATTACTTGGTCTGAGCAAATTTGAAAGAGAAACATATCTTCCCAAAAATAATATTTCAAATCATAAAAGAATTTCTTTTGATTACAATCAAGCTCAATGGGAATCTCCTTATCGACCAAATAATTGGCTATGTCTACAAACTAAGGCTTTAACTTGTCTATGGTACAAACAGAACATAATTTCTCATCTGGAAAAGTGTCATCAATCTCATCTTTAAAATTACTCACATATGGATTATCAAGCTGCAACATATGATCTGCAGCTAAGTTTTCACAACCCTTTTTATCCTTAATCTCTAAATCAAAATCTTTCAAAAATAAAATCCATTGGATTAAATTTGAAGTGTTTGCATCAGTCTTTGCAAGCAAAGTATTTTAAAGCAAATGATCGATGAAAATTGTAACCTTAGAAATAATTAAATATGACTTGAACTTTCAAAATGCAAAAATGACAGCAAGCAATTCCTTTTTCAGTTGTTGTATAGTTTGCTTGAGTGGCTATCAACGTTCTGTTGGCATAATGAATTGGTTGAAAATGGCGATTCCTCCTCTATCCCAGAACAGCTCCTATTGCTGAATCGTTGGCATCGCACATTAGTTCAAATGGCAAACTCTAGCCTGATGCTATCACAATTGGTGCTTGCATAAGGTTTTCTTTCAAAGATTCAAAGGGAATTTGGCAATCTTTATTAAAGTTGCATTGAGCATCTTTGTCTAGGAGCTTGGTCAATGGTCGAGCTATTTTTGAGAAGTCTTGAATGAACCTCCTGTAAAAACCCGCTTGTCCTAGAAAATTTCTTATGCCTTTGACTATGGTGGGTGGTGGCAATTTTGAAATGAAGTCAATCTTCGCTATATCTACCTCAATACCTCTTTTTGAAATTTGATGTCTAAGGCAATTCCTTCTTGTGCCATAAAATGGCACTTCTCCCAACTTAGCACCTAATTTGTGTCTTCACATTTTTGAAGGATTTTGTCCAAATTCTGGAGATAATCATCAAATGATTTCCCAAAAACAAAAAAGTCATCCATAAAAACTTCCATGATGTCTTCAACAATTCTTCAAAGATGGCCATCATGCACCTTTGGAATGTTGCTAGAGCATTATAAATTCCAAAAGGCATCCTTCTATATGCAAAAGTTCCATAAGGACATGTAAATGTTGTTTTCTCTTGATCTTCAGGAGCTATGGGGATCTGAAAGTAACCAAACATCCTATCGAGGAAGCAGTAGTATTCATGACCAGCCAATCTCTCAAGCATCTTGTCAATGAATGGTAAGGGGAAGCAGTCCTTTCTTATGGCATCATTAAGCTTTCTATAGTTTATACAGACTCGCCGACCCATCACTATTCGAGTGGGTATCAGTTCATTCTTGTCGTTAGGAACAATAGTCATTCCTCCTTTCTTGGTACTACTTGAGTGAGGCTAACCCAATCACTATTAGAAAATGGGATAAATACTACAAACATCTAAAAGCTTCAAAACTTCCTTCTTTACCACTACCTTCATGCTTGGATTGAACCTTCTTTGTGGCTGAAGAAATGGGCTAATAATACCAGCATCTAAAAGCTTAAGAAATTCCTTCTTTACCACTTCCTTCATGTTTGGTTTCAACCTTCTTTGTGGTTGAACTATTGGCTTGAAATTGTCATCCATCAGTATTTTGTGTGTGCAGAATGAGGGACTTATACCCTTGATCTCTACAATCTTCCATGCAATTGCTTTTTTACGCTTCTTAAAATTTTCAGTAGCTTTTTCTTTTGTTCCTCATCAAGATTGGAAGATATAATTACTAGCAATTTACAATTTTCCTCAAAAAAGCATATTCCAAATGATCTAGCAACTCCTTTAGCTCCAATTCTGGTGGTTCTTCAATGGAGGGTTTTAATTGCTTGGCATCATCCTTCTCTGCCTTATCATCGTCCTTCATAATTCCTTCATTATCTTCACTACACACCTATTCTTTCTTAAGCTCATTTTCTTCATCATTCTTCTTCTCTAAATGTTCCTTATCAGCCAAATTTGAATTGCTTTGGGGATCTTAGTATCCATGAGTTCCAAGGTTAAGAAGTCATCATCATCATTTAATATCCCTTGCCTTGAGCTTCCTGATAGTTTGATTATCATTTTATCATCTCCCATTCTTAATGCCAATTGTCCATTCTTTACGTTTATAATTGCTCCGGCCGTAGGTAAGAAGGGTCTTCCTAAAATGAGTGGGACATAAACTCTTTCATCCATATCAAGGATGACAAAATCAACAGGAAAAATGAAGTTTTATACTTTGACAAGGACATCCTCAATTATTCTTATGGGGTATCGAGTGGATCTATTAGCTAGTTGCAAGCTCATTTTTGTTGGCTTTGGCTCTCCTAGCCCCAGTTTCTTGAATATGCTATAGGGCATGAGATTGATACTTGCCCCCAAATCTGCTAAAGCCTTCTGAACAAGGAAATTTCCAACCAAGCGTGGTATAAGGAAGCTCCCTGGATCTTTTCTCTTCTTAGGAAGTTGATTCAACAACACAACAGAACATTCTCTCCCAAGGGTCACTAAGTACACTTCCTCCAATCTTTTTTTATTGGAAAGCAGCTCCTTCAAAAATATTGCATACTTTTGGATTTGTGAAAATGCATCCACTAAATGCAAGTTTATGTACAGTTATTTGAACAATTCAAGAAACTTTTTGAATTGTTCCCTATCTCTTCTTCTCCTGGCCCTAGCAGGGTAATGCAAAGGAGGTTTATAGGGTTCAACAAATGATGTGTTCTTTTTCTTCTCTAATTCTTTTTCTTCTCTCTTTTATGTATTTTGTTCCTCCTTATTTTCTCCATACTTTTCTTTTTGAACTTCTTTTTCAACTTCCTCATGTCTTTCTTCTTCTTTTTCTTTTTCAACGTTTTCTTTGAATTTTAATTTTTCATTTTCTTTCTCAATACTTTGTTCTTTTTCTTATTTTTTCCCCTCATCTTTTCTTTTCTTTTCTTAATTATGTCAACTCTTATACCACTTCCAAGCATAACAGCATGCACTCCCTCCATAATTCTTTCTCGAAGCATATTTACAACATTATTTACCTCCTTTTCGAGTTTCTTAATAGATTAAGAGTGACTTTCAATTGCCAACTCATTCTATTAACACTGGTATTCGACCACTTTCATGGCAGAAATGAAGGTCTCTTTTAGGCTAGAACTTTGACAGTGATGAGAGTTGAAGCCCTTTGGTTATAGATTATGATGTTGATGGGAAGGGCTCCATTGTTGTCGAAAATTCCAACATGCTCCAAGGTGGATGCCTGCAAATTCTTGAGGAAACATCTTCTGAGGATGATGGTTACTAGTCTACTGATAGGGAAAGAATCCTTTTCGTTGTTGTCTTACTGAATCTTCCAATTGTTGAATCAGAAATTGGGTATTGTACTGCATCCTATCTTAAAAACAAATAAACACAAACAAACAAACATGAAGATCGCAGAGAGACAGAAAGATATACTAACAAAGAGAGTGCCAGAAAACTTGGTCTTGTGGATGCTGTGGAATTGAGTTGAAGTTTTCAAAATTTATAAAATTAATTGGTTCTTTTCAACTTTAATTTAGCAACTTTCAACATTCATGGCAAGCCTACCTACCAAAGTAGTACAGAAAGAATTAAGTCGGATCCCAAGGAAATGGTGGAAACTATTATATTCACATTCCATTTATTATCTCGCTAAGAAAAGAGCTCAGCAAGACAACAAAAGAAAAGAAGCTATGCTAGGCCAAAGAAATTCATAAACATTTTCAGGGCAAAAATTTAAGATGGGTTTGTAAAATTGTAAGACTATAGCCTAGGGTTTACTTTACCAATTCATTATCATGTGAATCCAAATCTAAACTCCAAGAGAGTTGTTGCTGATGTATTTTTACTGTTGGATGTACTAAGTTATACTAAAGCTTCTCTCGAAGTTAGTAGCTCTAGGTCTAGACCAGACCACCGGAATCTCTTCTCAAGCTATCAATGGTCTAGACCCACATAAAGCTTAAGAATCCTTTGGTTTAAAAAATCAACTTAGTGTATTTTAAAAACAAGAGATAGAAAGCCTTACAACCCCTCTCTTAAGGTGATTATGAAAAACTCCACTAGCAACCGAAAATCTATAAAAAAAAAAAGACCTCTTAGCCTATTCAGTTGAAATCAAATATGGGTCTAACAGGTGCACCACACAATCAGACCCATACAAACATATTCAAGCTACTAGTCACAAATACCTAGCCAATTATCTTGAAAGCACATTTGATTTCACATGAATCAAGATTTGGATCTGTAAACCTTAAGTTGTAGAAGATTATTTCTCTATAGATTTAAAACTTAAGAACATAATATGAAGAAATAATATGAAATTAATTGAAGGATATTACAATTCGAGACAGAGTCTTGCAGAAATTATAAAACAATAGGTTAAAATGATTTTTACACAAAAAAGTAAGAGATCTTCTAAAGCAAGAAGAAATAAAATTCTTTCGCTCCAAAAATTCTCTTTCTACACTACGTTGTACTATTCTATCATATGTATATTGTACACTCTACCACATGCCTTCGCACGTTTATTTCTAGGCTCAAGGTATGGAAATCATAAAGATTTTATGTGTAATGTGGTAGATTATTTATAACGAAAAGCAAATCCTTTATTTACGCACCCATCTACATCGTGTACTCAATTGTCATAGGTCACATGGGAGTTGTGATCAAGTGCTCACAGAAAGAAGAAATCAGGCTCGACACTTAAAATGCTTAAGAACACTTGCGTTTTTTTCCATCGCTCTATTGATGGTGGAATTAAGGTAATCGAGGCTCGTATGGCTAAGGCTCAGGTAAAAAAAATGGATAGAAAATGTTCTTAAAAGGGAAACTATCGATGGTCGAATACAAAGCTCAACTCTAAGGCTCGACAGAAGCTTTTCTACATAATGATGCTCGATTTCCTTAAACAAAAGTCGAGGGTCATTTCAAAAGCTCGAAGTTAAGGCATAACAAACCTTTTTTCCTTGTTTTTTTTCCTTTGTTTAGCCTTGATAATGATTCCTACAAGGCTCAATTTTGTTCTTCTTTGACTTTGTTTGTTGTTTCTACTCCAAATCTGATCTAATCACTTAAATTCTACTTCTTTGGATTCAAGGAGCTATAAAACAATAATTTTCATTAAAAGCACAAGTTTTGTGGGAATTTTCTTAAAATTAGAGAAAAATTAATCCAAATTCCTACGGAAGTGATAAAGTAAATGAGACTTATCAGTTAAATTTCCTAAATATGGTGGAATCGAACCGGAAAAATTGTTACCTAATAGATTTAACTCTTGGAGGGAACTTAGACTGCAAATGGATGTAGGTATTAAATTTATAAAACGATATGAGTGAAGATCTAACTTCTCTAGGTTCTTCAAATTACCAATTGAATCAGGCATATTTCCTAAAAAGCCTATGGAAGAGAGATCTAAAGAGATTAGTAGACTACTCCAGTTCAACTTCAGTAATGTTCCTGTGAACTCCAAACTTTGACTCATGTCAAGAATACGCAAATTTGGTAAATGAAAAATATAATTTGTAAGTCTCCCTCTTAAACCATAATTGCTAAGAGTTGGAGATGTCAAATTAGTAGACAGATTTAAAAGAGAACTGGGAGAAATACCATCCATTCTAACATCCCCAAGGTTAAGTTCATGTATCCAAGTCAAGTTTTGTATCAGTGATTCCATAATAGGCTGTTCAAGTGTTAAATTATTACTTGAGAGATTGAGTAAACTAAGTTGAGATAAACAAGCAATTTCATGAGGAATAACGCCTGAAAACCCATTGAAGGAAAGGTCAAGATGCATCAAACTTGAAAATTGAGTGATAAAATTTAAGGAGCCACTTAGACGGTTGTATGAAAGATTTAGATATTTGAGATTTTGGAAGGGAAATAGGGAGCTATTATTGTTCATGGTGCCTTTTAGTGTGCTCTTACTAATCTCCATATGAATAGTGTCATAAAATTTATTGAAGTTAAAGGTCAAGATTGAACCAAATTTGAAAGTTTAGTGAAAAAAATTTACTGAGGCACATAGTGCATTGTATGCAAGATTTAGACTTTGCAAATTTTGAAGGAAGAATAGGGAGCTACTGTTGCCCATGTCGTCTATAAGCCTAGAGCAACTAATGTCAAGATTGATCACATCATGATCACAGGCAACACCACCCAATACGCAACAATCTGTATCAGTATTCCATGATGCTATTTGTCTTTCCTTGTATATGGGGAAGAAAGGATGTAAGGCTTGGATATTCATGATGCTTTCAACAGAGTTCTTAAGCTAAAGCAAAGCATTATGTTGTTCAGTTAAACATGGATGTCTTTTGGAATGAGAGGTTGAAATTAGGAGAAGCATGACTAAGATAAAAGGTTTGGTGATAATATCATAAGATGATGCCATAATTTCTTATTGGTGTTATAGAATAAATATAATAGCTATTAGTATATCAATAAGCTTAAGTTTTTAGATTAGATGGTTGTAACGATAACATTAACATGTAACATGGTATCAGAGCAGGAGATCATAAATTTGAATCTCTACGTACTCATTTCAACCCCATTAAAAAAAATAAAGTTATTTATTTAATAAGCTTCAGTCAAAGACAAAGCCAACCCATAAGTCAGCAGGACTATTATAGAATAAATATAATAGCCAATATCATAGTTATAAGCTTAAACCTTTAGATTAGATGATTGTAGTGCTAACATTAACATGTAACAATTAGGAGTACAAAAAATGGTTGCTTGTGGTTGTGAACAGGTCGTTGCTCTAGTATTAATTGAGGAAACAATATACTGCAAATTATTAGTGGTCCAAGAACTGTAGGAAAATGAAGTTAAGTCGTCCTTGACAACAAAAAAGTTGGAAAATTCTCCTTTAAAATCACATTGACCCTTAACCTAACATTTAGGACGGGACTGGCCCTAACATGTTTTTTTTGTGGATATACACGCTTCCATGATTGCATATAGTGTTGGAGATTTGATTCAAAATCTGTTGGAGGATTTTTCTCAAAATTAGTTGATTTGTTAGCTGGTAAATAGGAGTTGTTTCTATTATGTATCTAGTCAAAAAAATAATAGCTAGTTGCTTGTTTTTCTACTTTTTAGTTATTTGTAAGCCTATAAATAGGAATTACAATTTTTCATCAAATGTGATAATAAAAAAAAGATCAGTTCCTTGTTTCCTCAAATCATTAGAATATTTCTTATTTTTAATTTTTTACATACAGCAGCAGGTCTCTTCCTAAAACTAATAGTGGTATCAAAGCCAAGTTCTTTCATTTACTGGACGTTTCTTCATGGCAAACAATAACAATGCAATGAATCTAACTCAACCTTCCATGCTAATTTTTAAAGGAGATAATTGTGAATTCTAGAGCATCAAAATGAAGACGTTGTTCAGGTCACAAGATTTTGGGACTTGGTGGAACATGGCTATAATGAGCAAGACGAGAGACCAGGTTGAGAGAAAACAAGAAGAAAGATGTAAAGGCTCTATTCTTCATACAACAAGATGTCCATGACTCAATTTTCTCAAAAATTGCAGCAACCTCTATAGCAAAGGAGGCATGGACAACCTTGCAGCTATCATTTCATGGCTCGTCTATGGTAGTCACTATAAAGCTGTAAACACTTCATTGTGAATTTGAAAATTTGCACATGAAGAATGGTAAATTGGTTCAACAGTTCCTATCAAGAGTATTAGCCATTGTCAATCGGATGAAGTCCTATAGTGACACCATTGTAGAAAAGGCTATTGTAAGTAAATTATTGAAGAGTTTACTCCAAAATTTAACCATATTATTGCAGCTATTGAGGAGTCCAAGAACTTATCCACTTATTCCATGGATGAGTTGATGGGATCATTGCAGTCTCATGAAGTAAGAATCAATAGAACAGAGGAGAAGGATGAGGAAAAAGCATTTCAAGTAAAAGGAGAGAGTTTAAAGGAGCATGAAAAATGTGCAGGTCGTAGAAGAGGTAAGGGAGGATTTTAAGGAAGAAATTACAACCGAAGCAAAGGCCACAGCAGAGGATTTGATCAAAAAGATAACAACAACAGTAGGCGGAGCAACCAATGCCATCATTGCAAGAAATATAGGCATGTGAAAACTTATTGCTGGTTCAAAGATAAACAAGCAAATTTTACAGAAGAAGTTGATGGAGAAAACAAGTTGTTCATGGCACATTCTAACACAAGTGATTTACAAGGTGAAGTGTGGTTTATTGATAGTGGCTGTTCAAATCATATGACTGGAAGCAAAGCAATCTTTAAAGAGCTTGATGAGTTTGACAAGACTCAAAAGAAGATGGTCAAGTTGGGAGATGATCAAGAAATGCAGGTGGAAGGGAGAGGAACCATAGCTATCAAAACTAGCCAAGGTAACACAAAATTACTGTATAATGTTCAATTTGTTCCTAACTTAGCACATAATCTGCTGAGTGTTTGATAACCATAGCTATCAAAACTAGCCAAGGTATGGATGGCCTTATCATAGTCTACTTACACGTAGATGACATAATTTACATGGGATCAAATTCAACACTAGTAGAAGAGTTCAAGTCCAGCATGATGACTAAGTTCGAAATGACAGACTTGGGAATGTTGTATTACTTTCTTGGATTAGAAATATTACAAGATGAAGCTGGGGTGTTCATTTGCCAAAAGAAGTATGCATTAGATTTGCTAAAGAAGTTTAATATGTCTAATTGCAAAACAGTAGCTACTCCAATGAATGTCAATCAAAAGTTGCAGCAAGAAGATGGAGTTGTAGCAGCAAATCCACATCAATTTAGCTTAGTTGGTGGCTTGATTTATTTAACACACACTGGACCGGACATCTCATTTTCTGTTGGAGTTATGTTAAGATTCATGAGCAATCCATCAATGCAACACTATGGAGCAGCAAAGAGGATTTTGAGGTATATTGCTGGGACATTGAACTATGGAATTTGTTATACTCATGTAACCAATTTTAGATTGGTTAGATTTACTGACAGCAATTGGGCAAACTCGGTTGATGACAGAAGAAGCACTTCTAGAAATGTGTTTGGACTAGGATTAGGTGTTATCACATGGTGCTCCAAGAAACAACTGTCAGCAACACTGTCAACAGCTAAGGCAAAGTATGTGGCAGCCACTACAGCAACATGTCAATGTGTATGGCTTAGAAGAATGCTATGTGATTTGTAGCAAAAGCTAGAAAAGGGAATTGAACTCTACTGTGATAATAAATCTACAATTGTAATGTCAAAGAATCTTGCTTTTCATGGAAGAACAAAACATATTGAGTTGAGATTCCATTTCATTCGAGAGTTGGTCAGCAAGGAAGAAATAATTATGAAATTCTGCAATACTAAAGTTCAAGTTGTAGACATCTTTACTAAAGCTCTCTCAAGTCAAAGACGTGCTTATCTTAGGACCTTGCTTGGTGTAAGTGATTTTGAATCGAGGGGGACTGCTGGAGATATGATTCAAAATCTGTTGGAGGATTTTTCTCAAAATTAGTTGATTTGTTAGCTCGTAAATAGGAGTTGTTTATGCTATTTAGGAGATGTTTTTGTTATGTATCTAGCAAAAAAAAAAAAAAAAAAAACAGCTAGTTTCTTGTTTTTCTGCTTTTTAGTTATGTGTAAGCCTATAAATAGGCATTACAATTTTTCATCGAATGTGATAATAAAAAAAAAAAAGATCAGTTCTCTGTTTCCTCAAATTTTTAGAATATCCCTTGTTTTTAATTTTTTACACACAACAACAAGTCTTTTACTAAAACTAATATGTAGGACGGTACGCATCAACATCAATTACCGATTCATGGATGATCTTTCATGTGAAATTTCTTGATAATAAAGAAGAAGGGATTTCTGTGGAAGATCTGGAATTTCTTCATAATGTTTGGTAAATTAAAGCATAATATGCTACCTCTCTATGTGTTAACATTCATCCTTGAAATCCATAAGTGGAACAAGATTTATTATACATGATTGCAGGTAATAATATATTTGGACACTAATTAGTTTAGAAAATGTCTTTTAGGCAAATTCCGCATTAAAAAAGAAACTTAAAGAAAAGTTATCTTCAAGGGCCAAAAAAAAAAAAAGGAAAAATAGATACCGATCTATTCTAATTGTATTTTCCGTATAGATAATTAAATTACGTAAGTAACAATCAATTCTGGGTAGGTGAGCCATAGATTGTGATCCTCCAACCCCAATGAGAGGGCATAAATCTTCATCCTGTTTGGTTTTCGGGTTATCCAGACTTGTATGTGTACATATGTTTGACTGGTGCATATCATATGATTGTTAATAAACTTGTTTGATATGCGGTAAGTTCTTGTTATTCACTGAGCCCGTGGTTTAGCTCACACTCCAACAATCCTTTCATGTTTACATTGCAACCTTGGCTCATTACTTCTATGAGCATGGTCCCGATAAGAATTTAAAAGATGGGAGCTTAAGGAGTAGTTTGGGTTAAGAATTATATTTCTATTTGTAGTTACAAGTATTTAGCATTAGACACTTTAATTATGTATTTGGAGGATTTTATAGAAAAGTTATGGTCTGTAATGTTATTATTATTCTCAAACTTTGGATGACAGTTATTTACTAATTTATATCTTATATATACTTGCCCTTCTTATCAAAGCAACTAAAAGATCCTATTTATTGAAAATATGTCATTCTCAGAAGGTAAACTAGTAATAATATTCAAGTGCATCTTATTTATTACTACTAGGGTACCCTCAGGGCGTGACAGTAGCCTAGGAACCGTAGCAAAATGAAGTTAAGTTGTCCTGGACAACAAAAAAGTTGGAAAATTCTCCTTTAAAATCACATTACCCCTTAACCCAACATTTTAGATTGGATGGTTGTAGTACTAACATTAACACGTAACAATTAAGAGTACCAAAAATGGCTGCTTACAGTTGCATGAACAGGTCGTTGCTCCAGTATTAATTGAGATAACAATATTATACTGCAAATTATTAGTAGCCCAAAAAACCGTAGGAAAATGAAGTTAAGTCGTCCTGGACAACAAAATAGTTGGAAAATTCTCCTTTAAAACCACTTGACCCCTAACCTAAAATTTAGGGCAGGACTGGTCCTAACATGTTTTTTTTGTGGATATACACGCTTCCATGATTACATGTAGCACAGTACGCATCAACATCAATTACCGACTCATAGATGATCTTTCTTGTGAAATTTCTTCATAATAAAGAAGAAGGGATTTCTGTGGAAGATCTGGAATTTCTTCATAATGTTTGGTAAATTAAAGCATAATATGCTTCCTCTCTATGTGTTAACGTTAGCATTCATCCTTGAAATCCACAAGTGGAACAAGATTTATTATAGATGATTGCAGGTAATAATATATTTGGACACTAATTAGTTTGGAAAATGTCTTTTAGGCAAATTCCGCATTAAAAAAGAAACTAAAAGAAAAGTTATCTTCAAGGGCTAAAAAAAAAAAAAGGAAAAATAGATACCGATCTATTCTGATCGTATTTTCCTGGGGCATCTTAGTTACGAGTCTTTGGCTAAAATTATTTATCAAAACAACTTCTTCCACATGGATAATTAAATTACATAAGTACCACATAAGTACCAATCAATTCTAGGCAACAGAGGTTTGGTATATCTTTTCTCACAAGAACAGTGCAAGTATATACAACACAAAAATCTTGGCCTACTTGGATATGTCCAGAACCAATGTATGCATAAATTCCACATTCTGGACCACTTTTCCTCCAAGTTGATTTTGGCTTTTAAGTCAATTGGAAGAATGTGCACTGTGATACATTAAGGATGGTAACCTTCAACATCGGCGTTTGTTCATCAAACACTGTTGTCATGCAATTGCAAACGGACAATAAAATCACAAAGGAAGGAATCTGGAAGATTTGGAAACACACAAAGCGACAAACCACACCCCCCACCACAAAAAAGATTGTGTAGGACGAATTATAATGACTTGACTTACTTATCTGCTGTTTTTTGTATCTTATCTAACCATGTCGGATGAATTTACCAAGAGGTAAATAATGACAGAGTCACGCATTTGCATCCAAGAGTGCTAAACTGCTGTCCAGTCTATGCAACAACAAACACAGTATCAATCATAAATAAAGAAAAAAGAAAAGGGAAATAGTTCATGAATAACAAGCATAAAGGTTAAGTATCAAACTTAGTGCTGCATGCATTCAAACCATCACTAAATCTTTACTTATTTTTTTATCCTAGATAACTTAGAGATTACAAGCCGAGAAATTTGATGTTCTGACAATCGTTAAGTTCTCCATCTTGACGACCTTGCTATCTTTCTTAGCAGTTTTTCCTCAACCATTGATACAAACCACTCTGGTCTTCGAACTTCAAAAACTATATACCCAGTGGATATACCAATTACTAATCCGCATCCAAAACCCATTGAAATAATCCTCCAGTCAAATGCATTAAAGTCATGAGCTTCAGTAGGAGGCAAAGGTAGACGTGGCTGCTTTGAAATGTTTAATTCATCACATGCTTTTGCGACTAGCGATCCGCATAATCCTGGTTACCCAAAAATGATTCTATTCCAAATGTGTCAAACTGTTGGCCTCTTGGTACCATTCCTCTAAGCTCATTATAGGAGAGGTTTAAGACTGAAAGTTCTGTCAAGTGTGTGAACTCATTAGGAATCAGACCATTGAGCTTGTTTGGAGAAAGATCTAGCCATTCAAGACTAGTCAGTTTTGTAATTGATAGAGGAATGCTCCCAGTAAGATTGTTGTAAGAAAGATTCAGCCCTTTGAGAGCAACTAGTTCACCAATAACTTGTGGAATCTCCCCTTGGAAATTGTTATTTGAGAAGTCAATCAAGGTCCAGCCCATAAAAATTGTAGGAAGATAGCGCCTAAATCCTTTGATTGTCAATGTAGTTGACAAGAAATGTTTAGATGCATCTTCATACACTGCCGTCTTATCCATGTACCCTTCCTGAAAGATTTCTACATTTTTAATGGCACTTAATTGACTGATGTAACCAATCGGGATAAGACTTGTGAGGTTGTTGTTAGAGACGTCAAACAGCCGTAGCTTAGGAAACTTAGGAGATGAATAATCGGTTGACAAAGTATTTATCTTACCATTGAACTTGTTGGATTCTAGAGTGAGCACTTGGAGTTCAGGAAGGCTTTCCAACCAGTTTGGAAAAGAATCTTCTATGGAGTTATTTCTAAGATCTAAGAGCACCAACTCACTGCAGTTGACCATTGAGCGTGGAAGTGGCCCTTTGAGTTGATTGTCACTTAGATCAAGAGCCATTATCTTATTAAATTTTGTGAATGTATCAGGAATAACACCCTCCAACTTATTCCTTCCAAGTTTTATGACATAGGCAAAAGCACTCATTCTGCTTAGCAAACAATGTGGAATAGTTCCAGTGAGACTGTTGTTGGAAAAGTCTAGAATGGTTGGATCCAACTTGCAAATGGATAGAGGTATCTCTCCTGTGAATTTGTTATTGGATAGTACAAGAAAATCAAGCAAATGATGTGGAAGAATTGGAATTGGCCCTTCTAATCTGTTACTGGACAAATCTAAAGCATGAAGAGATAAGTCGCCATGAAAATCTGGCAGACAGCTGCTAAAACTATTTTGAGCAAGGATAAGACTTTTTAACATGGATCGACTAAATAATCTTCCAATTGGGCCATAAAATTTGTTTTTTCCCAAGTCAACATCGAACAAATTAGGAAGACAACTCAGCCAAGAAGGGGATGTATCACTTAACATGTTGGAACTAACGTTGATACGTTGCAGAAGGGTACAATTATTTAGTGACCGTGGTAAATGTCACGCCCCGCCCCCGCAGACGATGGCAACGCGATGCCAGGGCAGGCAAACCCACCACTGGCCCCCTAGTGGTAATGGCCGACACCACCATTGCATCATGGTGACCCCAACCAACGCATACCCCATAGGGTATCACGGGCACTATAGGTATTGTTACCCTTAGGCAGAGTTGAACCCAGTCTGCAGCCTCTAAGGATCGAACCCATGACCTGAGGCTTTTGCCTGCCCCAAAGGCAGCACCTTTCACCAGTTGATCTGTAGCTCAACTGGTGAAAGGTGCTACCTTTGGGGCAGGCAAAAGCCTCAGGTCATGGGTTCGATCCTTAGAGGCTGCAGACTGGGGTCAATCCATCTTGGGGGTAACAATACCTATAGTGCCCGTGGTCCCCTTTGGGCATGCGTTAATTGGGGTCACCATGATGCAATGGTGGTGTCGGCCATTACCACTAGGGGGCTAGTGGTGGGTTTGTCTGCCCTGGCATCACATCGCCGTCACTTGCGGGGGCGGAGTGTGACAGTAAAGGTCCTGTTAATTGGTTAAGGCTCATATCTAACTGCTGAAGATTGGTCAAATGTCCCAAACATGGTGGAATCGAACTAGAAAAATTATTGCTTGATAGAACGAGCCCTTGGAGGGAACTTAGATTGCAGATTGATGACGGTATTAAGTTTGTAAAATGACATGAATAAAGATCCAGGTTCTCTAGGTTCTTTAGATTGCCTATTGAATTGGGTATACTTCCCCAGAAACCTGTGGAAGAGAGATATAAAGAGATCAGTGGGCTACTCCTGTTCGACTGCGGTAGTGTGCCTGTGAGCCCTAATTTTCTCCCACATCGAGAAAGTGCATAAATGGTAAATGAAAAATATAATCTGGGAAATTCCCTTTCAAACCACTATTCCGTAGATTTAGAAATGTTAAAGTAGTGGACATATTCAATAGGGAACTCGGAAAAACTTCATGCATCCCAACATCCTCAAGGTTAAGTTCTAGTATCTGCGTCAAGTTTTGTATCAGTAAATCTAGAATGGAACTTGTAAATGTTACATTGTTCCCTGTGAGATTGAGTGAAATAAGTTGAGATAAATGAGCAATTTCACGAGGCATAATGCCAG
The DNA here is from genome assembly GCA_024138025.1 of Combretum micranthum. Classification (NCBI taxonomy): domain Eukaryota; kingdom Viridiplantae; phylum Streptophyta; class Magnoliopsida; order Myrtales; family Combretaceae; genus Combretum; species Combretum micranthum. Next base: position 166,326 of record JAMXBD010002379.1, on the reverse strand, counting down.
AAAATCCATTGGAAGAAAGGTCAAGATGAACTAAACCTGAAAGTTGACCGAGAAAATTCAAGGACCCACGGAGAAAGTTGTTTGCAAGATTTAAACTTTGCAGATTTTGGAAGGGGAATAGGGAACTACTGTTGTTGATGGCGGCATGTGGAGTGTTGTGACTGATGTCAAGAAAATTAGTTCCATAAAAGTAGTTGAAGGAAAGGTCAAGATGCAACAAATTCGAAAGTTGAGTGAAAGAATTCACGGAGCCATCTAGAGCATTGTATGCAAGATTTGGACTCTGCAGATTTTTTAGGAGGAAAAGGGAGCTGTTTTTGAGGATGGTGCCATCTAGCCCAGAGCATCTGATGTCAAGACTGATCACGTCTCCAGTTTTCTTATTGCAGGTTACCCCATCCCATATGCAACAATCTGTAACGTTCTTCCATGATTTTGTTCCATCTACTGCGTGCGAAGGGATACAAAGTGCGTCAGGAGTGTTACTAGTGAACCTGAAGGAGTTCTTAAACTAAAGTAAAGCATCCTGCTGTTCAGTTAAACATGGATGTCTTTTGGAATGAGAATAAGAATAAGCTGAAAATAGGAGAAGACAGACTAAAATGAAAGGTTTGGTGCTACTGTCATGAAATGATGCCATGATTTCTTTACTAGGAGTACAGAGAATTGGCTGTAAATTATGTGATTGCTCGGAAGGCTCATTGCTTCAGTATTTATGGATGAAACAATAGTGTACTGCAAGCTATTGGTAATACTGAAATGTAGGAAAATGAAGTCAAGTCATCCCCGACAACAAAAAAAGTAGGAAAATAATGGTCCAAATAGAGCAACGCATTTAAGTGATATGAATCTGGAAAGCCTGTTCACATGTCTTCAAAAATCTGTCACTGTTATTAGAAAAATTACATTGATTCTTGTTCTTAATGTGGAAACAATTTCTGTTTTTTTCTTTTTTATTCCCCCGTTTGCATTCAGAAGTCTTGAACCTTTTCACGGCTTCCAAGTCCTCCAACATTCACGGCAGGACTGTGCTCCAAGATGCTTTTCTTTTTAAAGTCCAAAACCTTTTGCAAATATGCTCAGTAAATGTGAATGCAGCAAAAACTTTACGATCGTTAACATGAGATGTTGTGTTGATGTTGTTCATGAAACACGATCGTGCAATTTCCAATTTATAGAGGGATCTCACCTATGAAATTTCTTTGATAATATAAACAATAATGGGATCTTCAGAGAGTATGAAATTTCTTGATGTACTTGGGTAAATTTAGCTTAATGATGAGCGGGACGAAAGCAAAACCATGTAACTCGGAGGGTCAAATTTATTTATTACAAATATAAGCATAACACATTTTTTCTTATTTAAATATATTATAATAACTAAGTTTTTTCCCAAACGAGAGGGGCTGGAGCCCCTTTCGGCCCCAGCCTGGGTCCATCCTTGATTATGAGCAAGCCCCTAAGTGTTAAAGTTAAGTGGGAAAAAAAGAAAAAAAAAGTGTTAATCTTAACCTCAATTATCATATAGTGAAGTAAAAAATTCCTTGAAGTGCAACAAGATTTTATTATACCGACTATAAAACATCTTATTTCTTTTTGAATGGTCTATTTTTCATCTGTATCTATATTTGTATCGAAACGATATACATAAATATATCCAATTTGCATCTTATTTTATCTATATTTGTTTTGTTTAATCTTTTTATGAGAACTGCTAACCTTTTTTTTTTAGCCATATCTATAATTTGATAAATAATTTGTTCTAAAAAAGTTTGAAGAAAGTGTTTGTATCTTTCAGAAAAAGCTAGCCAAATAGACCCAGTTCTCAGCACAAGTATGGATGAATTTGGATGATTATAAAAGGGAATTGACTAGAGTGATACGAATGCAATACTCATTCAAAATTGTAAATGGATCTCTATTTGTAATATGAGTTTAAAAATAAGAAGGCAATATGTCATATGGAGTTGAAGAATTGCGAATGGATCTCCATGTTTAGTTTGGTTTGGCTACACGAATCAAACCCTAAAGAAACATACTAACCGCAAAGTGAATTGTAAATGGAACTGAATAAAAAGCAAAAAAAGCCAAGAATAAAAAGCAAAAAAGGCCAAAAAAGAAAAAGAAAAAGAAAAATACACTTTCAATTAGCTTCATTTCGCATTTTTATGCACTCGTGTCTAGGATTTCCTCAAAATAGAATTATATAAAACCTGAAAATTTTAATTTCCTCTTTTTATAAATAACCGTTTAAGTTTTATAGGTTAGCTCGTGCTCAGATATTTGGTTTTTCTAAAATCCATTTTCAAATGGTTTTCATTCAAACCAATAATTAAATTAAGATCAATGTAACCCATTAGTTCTAGCTTTCTTTCTTTCTTTTTTTTTTTTTTTTTTTTGGAAACCACGGACAAGTGGTGACTCCAAAATATTAAAAAAAAAACGTTTCTTTTAATTCTAAGTCAAGGGTTTATATTAAATGAGTTAGGATTTAATGCAAATCGAATTAAAGGAAAATAAAACCAAAATTTTAGGTTTAACATTATGATTAAAAAATAATATTTACTACATGAAAAATAAGCTAAATTCATAGAAAAGCAAAAATATCGCCTAGATAACAAGCATAAAACTTTCCTTATCGATTGCATATGAAAATCAAACTTAATGTCATGTGCATTCAAACCTCCACTAAATCTTCACTTATTCGTTTGATTCTAGGTAACTCAAAGATTACAAGACAAAATATACGATGTTCTACAAAATCTTTAAGATCTCTATCTTGACAACCTCACCATCTTCTTGAACAATTTTTCCTCAAAATATTATACAAACTACTGAAGTCTTTGAAGTTCAAAGATCATGTACCTAATAGATATACCAATCACTAATCCACATCCATATCCTATCATGATGATCTTCCAATGAAATCCATTGAAGTCATCTTCTTTGATATGAAGTAAAGCCAATTGCAATTGTCCTAGAATTCCATCGTAAAAGTATTAAACCATTGGCCACTTGGTATCATTCCTAAGCTCATTATATGAGAGGTTTAAGCTTGAGAGGTTTGTTAAATGTGTAAGTCCCCTAGGAATCAGACCATTGAGCTTGTTTAAAGAAAGATCTAACCGGTCAAGACTACTCAGGTTTTGAATTGATAGAGGAATACTTCCTATAGTCATGGAAAAAATTCAACCCCTTGAAGGCAACAAGTTCACTAATAATTTGTGGAATCTCTCCTTGGAAATTATTGTTTGAGAAGTTAATAAAGGTCAAAGTGTCTGAAATTTTAGGAAACTCAATCCTAGATCCTTTTATTATCAATATAATTGACAAGCAAAAATAGTTTGATCCTAGAAAAATAGGTTTCACCTCCATGTACTCCAAACCTTTCCTGAAGATATCTGCATTTTTTTATGACATCAAATTGATTGATGTATTCAATCAGTATAAAACCTATGTGGTTATTGTTGGAGATGTCAAGCTTCTATAGTTTAAGAAACAAATGATTGGTCAATGAGGTATTCATCTTACCATTGAACTTATTAGATACTAGAGCAAGTACAATGAGACCAGGAAGAGTTTCTAACCAGCTTGGAAAAGAATCTTCTATGTTGTTATTACTAAGATCCAAGAGCTCCAAGGGTGTGCAATTGACCATTTAAAGTGGAAGCGGCCATTCGAGTTGATTCCAACTTAAATCAAGAGCTATTATCATATTATCTTCTAAAAATATATCAAGAATAGGACCCTTGAACTTATTCATTTTGAGTTTTATGAGATTTGTAGATATATTAGCTTGGTTTAGTTAACATGGGAATAGTTCCAATGAGACTGTTGTTGGACAAGTTTAGAACTATTGCAAATAAGTTGCAAATGGATAGAGGGATCTCTCCTGTGAACTTGTATTGGACAATATGAGTGTAAAGGCCTAAGGAAACTTTGGAATTGACCCTTCCAAACTATGGCTTGACAAATTTACTAAAACAAATGTGAGTTGCCATCAAAATCTGATAGATGACTACTAAAATCATTTTGACAAAGGATAATGAAACCTATCTCAAATAGATTAAATAAGCTACCAATTGGGCCAAAAAATCTATTTTGTACCAAATCAACATTATTCAAGTTAAGAAGGTGACCAAGCCAAAAGGGAAATGTATCAATTAACATGTTGGAACTAACATTCTCATATTTCAAAAGAGTACAATTATTCAATGATGGTGGAAATTTTCCCATTAATTGGTTATGACTCATATCTAACCATTGAAGATTGGTTAAATATCCTAAACATTGAGGAATCAAACCAAAAGATTTGTTTCCTAATAGATCTAACACTCAAAGGGAGCTTAGACTACAACTTGATGGTAGTATTGAGTTTGTTCAATGACATCAGTGAAGATCCAAGTTCTCTAGGTTCTTCATATTGCCAATTGCATTAGGTATACATCCTAAAAAGATTGAGTGAAACTAGTTGAGATAAATGAGCAATTATTTCATGAGGAATAATGCTAGAGAATCTATTGTAGGAAAGGTCAAGATGTATCAAACTTGAAATTGACCTAGAAAATCTAAAGAGCCAATTAGATCATTATCTAAAAGACTTAGATTTTGCGTATTTTGGAAGGGGAATAGGCAGCTACTATTGTTAGTGGTGTTGTAGGTAGTAGTCATATTTAAAAGGAAAATGTCCTACATTCCTTATATCATATTCATGTCACTTGTTTATTAGCTCCCTTCTCTAAATAGGCTAATAAAGGTATGAGCTCACACACACACAAAGCTTTGGCCAAGCTAGTATAGTCTAAGCCTGACTCTAGAAAATATTTTATTTTATTTCCGTTTTGTTGTTATTATTTTTAATAAATTTGATTTTCTTATTTATAAACAACAATCTTAAGGATAATTCAATATGGCCTCTGATCCATCTGCTCCGATGGCTTTGATGATTAATGTTGTTGCATTTATCGTTCGTGAAGTTACTCCAAATGGCGTTATCGTTATGATGCCTATAGTTCCGTATGCTAAGCCAATTTTAAACATATCAAAGATAGAAATGTTTGATGGAATCAATTTTAAGAGATGGCAAGAATGCATCTTCTCGGTTTTAGACATGCGTGGTATTGCATACTCTCTTACTGATGCTAAACCTATAGATTTGTCCTCCAAACAAATGGAGCTTTTGATTCACACACAATCATAAAGTACCTTGTCTAATAAGCTACTCAATGTCTATTGTTCTTACAAGGAAGCAAAAGAGATTTACGACTCCATGATCACGAAATACACAATCGAAGATGCAGGGAAACAAAATTTTGTCATTGGGAAATACTACAAATGGCAGATGGTCAAGGACAAGGATATTAAGAAGCATATCAATAAGTATCACAAGCTAATAGAAGATCTTACAGTCAAAGATGCAGGGAAACAAAAGTTTATCATTGGGAAATACTACAAATGGGACATGGTTAAGGATAAGCATATTAAGAAGCATATTAATGAGTATCACAAGCTAATAGAAGATCTCAAGTTTGAAAAAAATTAACCTACAAGAGGAGTTTGTAGCTGGCTTGTTGACAGAAAAACTAGCTCAATCATGGAGTGACAACAAACGTTAACTTAAGCATAAGCATAAGCAACATTCACTTGCTAACCTCATCACTCACATCATCATTGAAGATACCAATGGAAGGGAATCTTAAGCTGCCAAAGGAAAGGAGATTGCAAGTAAGGGAAATTTCGTGAATCACAAATTGCACAAGCCATACAAAATGTACGAAAAGAAACTTGGTTATAAGCCCAAAGTCAGTAATCGCACTTTTAAGATGAGACGATTGCTTCATGTGTAGCAGACTTAGCCACCATGCACCTTAGTGTAAGAAGAAGATGGAAAAATGATAATCCTATTAAACCAAAAGCAAATTTAGTTCAAGTAGATGACATAATTGCTATGGTCATTTCTATGAGCATAGCGGCTAGTGTGAAAAAATGGGTCATAGACTCTGGTGCTACTAAGCACATTTGTGCAAATAAAGATGTATTCATAACCTATACAAAAATTGAGAAAGAAGAAGAATATGTTCATCTTAGTGATTCTCGAACTACCTAAGTTCTTGAGAAAGGGAAGGTTCTTCTAAAGCTCATATCTAGCAAGACACTAGCTCTGAATGAGGTGCAACATGTTCCCAAAATTCGAACTAATCTAATTTCTGTAGTATTGTTGGGAAAAGTGGGATTGAAAGTGTCATTTGAGTATGATAAAGTTATAATGAAAAATAATAATGTTTTTCTTGGCAAGGACTATTGTAGTTGTTACGCCCCAGAGGGTACCCTAAACGTGGCAGTCCACCGCATATAATATTAAAGCTAATGAATGACAACCTTAGTCACGCAGAAGCTTCGATATCACATGCAAGGCATGCTTCCAAGATAGGAGGAGACTCACAGGGGTATTACATTTAAGTAGATAGCAAAAGCAAGCATGAACTTATATAAATAAACATAAGATCTTCATTCAATAATAATTTCTTACATTGTCTTAGGGGCATTTCCCTGCCTTAAAGTCTTGTTCAACTATACTAACAACAAGATAAACATAACTGCAACATAAGCCTACTATAGAGATTTTTCCTGGAAGTCTATGTTCAAAACTAAAAATACATAAACTTCTTCCAAAAACTCCTAGTAGCTTAAACTCGTACCTGGCACATGGGGCTCCTTGGGCCAACCACAAATAATCGTACTGTAATAGAAAACTATAAGGGTATAAGCAATCTAGCTTAGTGAGATAATTCCTAACTACATAACATTTCCATATAGCAACCAAGTTATTTAATTCAAGCATATATAAATGCATCAACCACATGAGCAAACAAAATACACAAGATTAACCGGAAATCAAGTGCAGCATAGATTTTATGCCCTCCATGACAAGGGTTGGGAGGTTACAGGCCCATACGACCATCAATAATTGCAGATTTGTCAGCTCCTGCTCGCCCTGTAGACTTCCTGGCTCCTACTGGCCAGTGTAGACTTTCCGGCTCCTACCAGCTACCACTACCACTTCCTCATTTCCCACACGAAGAATAGTAGTGAAATAAATGTGACTCATGAGTATGATATGCATGAATAAATTTCGATTATACATTTAATCATATAAAGTTCAATTCATATTAAAGGTGATCAACCATAATTTCATCATATCAATACAAGAATCACACTTATATTTAAACATATCGTCCTTCGATATACTTAACTTTCATTCAACAAATTTTTTAAAACAATTGTTCATTTATCTTTTCTTAAATTTCTAGTGCCACTATCTACAAGCACATACAAGGAAATATAACTTAGGAAAAGAATTATCTCACTTCATATCGGTAGATCCAATCGAAATAGTCCTCCGGAAAAATGATCTCGGGTCCTTCGTTACCTAAACAAGATGAAATACCCAAAATGAGTTTTTCATGAAACTTCTATTCTTGAAGATTGTAGACTGTGTTTTGCTCTTTCTTCCAAAATTCGATTTCTTTTGTTTTATTTTCAGATTTTGATGTCAACTACCTAGGAATTTTCAAAATCATTTCGTGTTGAAGATTTCAAGTCAGGTATTTATACGTGAATTCACGGACTTGTAATAAACCCCTATTACCTGTTGCGTCAAGATAGAAGGCATCCCGGTTTGAAAAGGAAAAGATTTAATTTTTTTAATCTAAAAATTTAAAAATAGGACCATTATTTGCATTAAATGTATGCAAGACTTTCTAACCTGCCACTTGTTATTGGAAAAATCAAAGTAATTTTTTGTCCCTCTTTGCATGCAAAAGTCTTAACCCTTTTTCACGGCTTCTGGGTCTTCCAACCTTGGCGTTGGAGCCAAGGCACCCCCATATCTATGAAAGCAGCAACTACGCCCATTCAACGCATAAATAAGAAACCCGACCAGTAGCCTTCACAATCCAACATTTATAGCAGGAATGGCTCTTCAAGATGTTTTTCTTTTTTAAAGTCGATTCTTTCGCGAATTTGATGGAGATGCATGCTTTAATGTCAAGTTGTGACATCCAGATACTTCCAATGAAATGTGGAAATTGGTCCAGTAAAGTTGTGACTACATGTGATCTTGCGTACATTTTTTATGAGATTATTTTCTGTTTAACTATTATTTTAAAAAATATTACATAATTGTATCGCATATTGAATATGTGATATAAAGTTTTATTTTATGTATCGTATGTTGAATATAGGATACACTTGTAGTTGTTTAGCATGTATCTCATGACCAGCATGCAACACACATTTAGACCTGTATCTCCTCTCTAACATACAATACATATAGAAACTTTTATATCTATTCTCCAATATATAATATAAAAGTGACAATTTTGCAATTTTTTTTCTATAATTTATATTTTTATATATTTTTTTCAAGAATGGTAGATATGTGCTTCATCCCTCTTTTTATAGTATTATGAGAAGTGCTTCGTTTACTTTTGAATTTATTACATATATGATTAAATTAACCGTGCTATGTCTATATTACTTGTGATGTGTTGTCGTTTTTTTTTTACTAATTAATGTATACCACCATATTCTGGAAACTGTTTTCAAAATGGATGGGGATGCCTATCTTTTTTTTTTCATTTAAACCACTGCGTAAGATCAAAGAGTGTTTTTTTTTTCCTTCTCTATTTTGGCTGATTGTTATTTAATATTTATTTGGTGATGAAATAAAGTTAATCTAAAATTACCAAGATAAGTTTGAAAAAAAAAAAATCCAAGACTGGTTTATCTCTCTCTCTCTCTTTATAGATAATTCTAGGATGATATCTATTGAAAAATATGACCCGAAACTCACCTAAGCTATCGGCTTTGATGGAAAGTCACAAGTCTCTTAGCCTTCCAAAGTAACGCCCCCTTTAATGTCCTTTAATGTCCAATAAACGTTTCTTTAATAAAATGAGGTTACTTTTTCATAAAAAAGATGTTTCTTAAAATAATGTCCTGTCAGTTATTGTCACGCCCCGAAGGGTGCCCTAAACGTGGCAGCTGCCGTACACAATATTAAAGCCTAAGAATGACCACCTCAGTCACGCGAAGGCTTCCATACTATGTACAAGGCGTCTAACACATAAGGAGACAAATCGGAATGATACATTTTGTTGATACAATTGAGTAACAATGTAAAGGAAATACAATCCACTATACTCCAAATACAAAACACTATACTTCAAAATACAGTTCATCAAACTTCAATTACATTCATCCCAAGACTTCACTACATAAAACTATTACAAGGCAAATCGTAAAGCTTAGCCAAAAACTTCAAGCATTTTTATATCTTGTCGGAATCCCGAAGTCATTCTCGGCTTCAACCATCTCGGACCCCACTTAGAATACTTGGAATAACCTGCTCCTTTAAACAACTATTGGGGTATAAGCTACACTAGCTTAGTGAGAATTCCCTTAATTCCGTACCATAACAAACATGTTATTAATCAATCATATGATATGCATGAACAAACACATGAGCAAGCAATTATGCATGGGTAACCGAAACCCATGCACAGAACGGATTTACGCCCTCCGTATCTTGGGTTAGGGATGGTATTGAAGTCTACACGATCGCTGCTAGTCCCCAAGCCCTCGGCTCTTAGCACTCGCCTCGGCTAGGCTCACACATGGAATGCATCCCCGATGCGCCTTAGTTTCCTATGAATGAGCTCTGATCCCGGGTCTCATTACTCAAACGAGTCCTCGGACTATACCGATCGACCTGCGTAGGAGTAGCACGCTACCAAATGCAATATGTCCGATGCGATGCATGATCAATTTACTTTTTGCTTAGGTCAAAATATTTATACAACTTTAGAGTGACCAGGCAATATCATACACTATAATATGAACCATGCAGTTATCCAATCAAATCATGGTTTCGATATGCTTTAGTATTCCTTGGCATACATTCATCACAGTCTCATCATATATCCCATCCCCATTCATATCGATTTTTATCTTGTTCCTAAAATTCTAATGCGACTAATTACAAGCACAATAAGGTAACAAAACAAGGAGAAAACTCACTCGGCCATTGGATCACCGGTCTTCTAGTAATAATAATCCGGTGGTAAGGAATCGTCGAACTCGGGATAACCTAAAAAGGAAGAAATACTCTAATAAGTATTTCAACTCAAACTAATCCAACAACTTCATACGAACTTATCAAATTCGTAATTCGCATCCTAAGCGAGAATTCCAACTTAAAACGGCCATAAATTGGTCATTTTAACTCGGAATCTCGAAAATTTTATATCAATTTCTATCTACTTCGGAAGAGCTATCTAAATATGAAGTTTAAATCAAGTTTTGAAAATATCTAAGACTCGGAAACGAGGGATCAGATCTGTACAGCGGTAACATAGATTCCGAAAATGCGGTTTTCATGAATGCACTTGAGATTCCTAAGCGTAAAATGAAACTAAATGCAATGGTAATGATTTTCCCTATCATGAATGTCATGATATGAACTCTAATGAGCCTAAGTTCTTATAGTTCTTTGGGTTTAAAGAATTTACATAAACTTTTCTTAGAAAAGCATTTCGTATTAATGTTTAACAAGTGAGTTTACTACACTTAGTCACACCTACATATTACAAGGATTTTCTTTTAGAAAAACTCTATTTTGCTTAAAGAATTTTGACCCTCATATAAGTTATATCCTAAGGCCTTTATTTCTTAAATAAAATCTTCATTTATAAACTTTTAAGTGGTCCTTTACTAGGGGGTTTCCAAAAATCCGAATTTAGTAAAGTCCATTTTCAAGTTGATTTCTTTAGGAAAAATGTATTCTATACTTAAAACTTTAAGTGTTTATTATACCTATATCCTAAGGACTCCATTTATTTAAGAAAATACCATTTTGAAGTTGGAAAAATATTTTCTAGCCATCTATCCATTATTACGAATTTGGTTGTTAAGACTTTTAACTCTAAATTCTTTTAGACTTCATCTCTTGTTTCAACTATTTTCCTTAGTAAAACACATTTAGATCCATGAAAAATATTGGTAAACATTATCTATTACCTGTAGGCTCCATTCTCTTGTAAAATATATGTTTAGAAGTTGATAAAGTGTTTTTATCCTAGGTTTCCAAGTCATCCGAATTTACACAAGTTTATTTCTTGAAAAGTACTTTCCTTTTTGACTTTGTTAACTCATCTAACCATAGATCTATACTGAAAATTATTTACTAAAGACAAAATATTAAAGTCTATTAAATGCACATAGTCACAAAATAATAATGAAACCTTAAATGCCTACATGATTATGAGCAATAAATGATGGATCTACTTTATCAAATGCTTAAATGAGTTTTGAAAACATAAAAACTATATTTTTATAAAAGATCTTTTGTTTAAAACACTTTTTGATGAAAACTCATAAAGCTTTTGGCATGAAAGCTCCTTTAAAGATTAGATCTACTTCGTAATGATTCGGTATTCTTGTTTTGACATTTCCTTGTCCCTAGCAAAAGCTCATGGGGTCCTTTAGTTGGAAATGTCCAAGAATCACTTAGCCATAACAAGATCTATGAGTGGAAGGAGTGGAAGCTTACTTACTTGAAGTGAATAGAAGATGAAAAGAGGAAATGGAAGTTGTGTGTGTGTGGGGGGGAGCCACAAGCTCACGGCAAGGAGGGGAAATGGGGGAGGTTTTGAGAGCTTTCCACTTTGTAAAAATTTGAAAAGTGAAAGAATGAGGAAAGAGAGAAATGTAGTATATATGGAATGAGATTAGGTTAAATGGAGAAAGAAAAATTGCAAATTGGAGCATGGAGGGGGGGCCATTTTCGCCGATCACTATTCATGAGGGGGGGAGAAAAGTTTGATTTTATTTTGTTTTGATTGATTTATCTTTGATTGTAAGTTGTCATAACTTGTAGGGAAAGTTAGGGACAAAAAGTATTTAGAAAAGAGAGTGATTTGAGTGATGGTAAGAGTTGAGATTGTAGAGTGTGCTAATAGGTAGACTAGGTGGTACTTTGTGAATAGTGAGGAATAGTTGACAAGACAATTTAATTTCCGGTAGTAAGGAAATACGAATAAAAAGGCTATAACTGTATTTTTCGTAAGCCGGAAAATTATGAAAATATATTTTTGAAATCCTTATTTTATTTCGATTCAAATGAGTATTCATAAAGAAAGTTTTGAAATTCTAGTTCCGGGGCACGCTTTTCTATAATGGGTCTCGGATGACCCGGAGTTGGAATTTTCTCAAAATCTATATTTTCTTGGTTTGAAATATAATCAAGAACTATATCCAAAATTAATTTTGCTTATAAAATTTCTTATTTGGAAACCATGAAAAAGCCGAATTTGGGTTTCTAATCTTTCTCACAAAGCTTAAACTAAACCGTTTAGGGTTTCATTTTCTGGTTTTCGAAGTTTACTTGATTACTAGGAAACCCAGGTTATATAAAAATAATAATAATAATAATAATAATAAATTGTGTAATGAAATAAAATGAATAGTGCAAAAGACTAATCAATTACCGGTAGAAATGAAAATACATAAAAGGTTATAATTGTAACTTTTATAACCCGAAAAATTATATAACTAATATATTTAGAAATCTCGTGGAATTACGAGTCTAACGGTACTAATGGTATATTTTTGATATCTCGAGCCTCGGGATACACTTTTCGAAGTCCGTATCTGAACGGGTTCGAAATAGGTCAAAAATTTACCAATCTGATAATTATAACGAACTTATATTACTACAAGCTATTTTGCGTATTTAAACTACATCTCGGCCTCTAGGGTTAAGGGTGTTAGATTGCCGGACTTACACTATTGTATTCCGGTTAGGCTTTTCGGATGATTTTCCTATTTAGACCTTTGCCAATTTGGAAACTGAGATTTTCTGTTTATACAACGTATTTAGTTTGAGAAATTTATTTTAAATTTTATTTTTATAAGTATTTAATATCTCTTATTGCTTTCGGAAATCTGAATTGAATTATTTATCCGGAGTTATATCGGTAATGGTTACCGGATATGATTTTCTGAGTTTGAGTCAATATCGATTTTTGGAATGATTTTGGGGAAATCTTAATTCTTATAATTTGCTTTGAAAAAGGATCTTCATAGTGTTTTGTTTTCGAATTTATTTTTGCTTCGATTTAAGGTATATGAACGATTGGTTAACTTTAAGGATTATTTAATTTGTTATTTTGTTTCTTGAATTCTTCCTTCTTAAGATTACGAGATTTCAATTTCTAACTCGTTCTATGATTCTTGGAAGTTTGATTTGATCGTTAGGGCTTTATTGTGATTTCCATCTCTTAGGATTATTAGTCTGGTCGTTTGGGGAATTTCCAGAGTCTATATTTTATTATTGGCAGATAAAGTTTTCTTAATCGTGCCAAAGCCTAGTTATGGAATTGGCCTTTGGTGATTTCCTGATCCTTCAAATTGTCAGGTTATAGATTGACTTGCTTTTTAGTAAATTATCACTATGTTTTATTTTTATCTCGATTTTTATGAATTATAGATTAGGTAAGCAGTTTATCTTACGTAATGTTTTTTTGGACTTAAGGACTTTTGTAGTCCTTATTTTATTTTTAGATTTTCTCAAGACTAATGAATTCTTACTTTCGTTTTATATATTAGGACTCGTTCGAAATTTTGAAAGTTCATCTTGGAATTATTTACTGAAATTTTCTGGGGCTTACAGTTACATATTCTTTGCATTCCAAATAAAAGCCACTAGCTTTTCCTACAGCATATTACACACACACATATATATATGTTGTTTCAGTTAGGGTTATATATATATATATATATCTATAATTGTATTGAGAACTTTAGAGAGTTTTGATCAGATTTGAGTTGTGCTCTCAATCTTGTACTCTAACTTCAATTATAGTGGATTTCTCCTCCTCTGCTAGTGATTTTTTCCGATTTGGATTTTCACGTAAAAATATTGTGCGTTCTTTATTTTATTGCTTCATTTTTTGTTTACTGCCATTGTTTTGTCATAGCCGATCATAATAAGTGGTAATAGAGCCAAAGGTTTGATTTGTTTTCTCTACAATGGTACCATCAAGTATGATATTCCTTTGTTGGATCGGAGCATAAGATTTTCTTTATGGTAAGTCAAGATGTGATCAATTCTCGCGCAGATGGATTTGGATGATGCTTTGCTAGGGTTTGATAGGTGTCTGAGTCATGGTCACTAGAAAAAAAAACCATAAGGATCAAAAAGCCCTTTCTAAATTCATCATCATCTATTAAATCAAATTTTGCAGGATGTGTTAAAGGAGAAGACTGCTATAGCATGATGGTTGAAATTGGAGCAGTTATGTATGACAAAGAGCCTCTCCAACAAATTGCATCTAAAGCAACGGCTATACTCACACCGTTTGATGGAATGTAGGACTTTAGAAGATCATCTGACCACCTTTAAGGAGATTTTATCAGATTTGGAATCTATGGAGGTTAAGCATGATGAAGAAGATTTGGCTTTAATTTTGTTATGTTCATTACCTCTTTCATATTCAAATTTAAGAGATACAATATTGTATAGTCATGATACTCTTACCATAGAAGAAGTTTTGATGCAATGGCTTCTTTTGAGAAGATGAAACATCTTATTATTGGATCTGAGCCTAAAGTTAAGGGTCTTGTTACTCATGGTAGGAGACAGGATCGCTATTTTAGTAATAATTCAAGAGGAAGATCGAAGTCTTTAAATAGGGATAAAGTCTGCAAGTACTGTAAGAAGAAGGAACACATGAAGTCTGAGTGTTACAAATTACAGAACAAGAATAAGAGAGATGTTGATAATCAAAAGGGGAAACAACTAGAAAAGTCTGGTGAAGCTGATGTTGCTGAAGAACACAGTAGTGGGGATCTTCTTGTTGCTTCTGATGATCCACAAACTAGTCATGAGTGTGTTAGTGATTGTGCCCTAGGCCAATTACTAAGTATTGTTATTTCATGCACTTAAGGCCAATCACTAGTTAGTGATGTAATTTTAAAAAATCCAATGGGAAGAATAAATAAATTATTATTATGAATAATAATTTACTATCACTACCAACCCTAATAAGATTAGGGGCATTATTGTCAGTGGAAAATACTGACATAATATAAATAGGTGCGATAGCGTCTCATTAGGGTTAAGACTTTTACTGTCACATTAGACGGTAAAGAAATTCTGTAACCCTAAAAGAGAAACACAAGAAAACAAAAATTCTTCTCAAATAATCTAGAAGCATTCTAGATTGTGCTAGCATACAAAGGTGATTTCTTTTGGAGATGCTTGTTCGTATGGACGAAGTAGAAGGTGTTGCAAAATTATGGTACCTTGTAGATTCTAATTGATATCAGTTTTCACAAATTTGAAATTGAAAGGTATTATATCGAATCATCTTTTTGTATCTGATTTAATTAGAACACATGGATCCAGGCTTTAGGGTTTTAATTTTTCCGCTGCAAATAAGATTTAAAATTTCATATGAAACCTTATAGTGGTATCAGAGCCACTTGTGTTCTTAATTAAATTGGAATCTGTTTTTCTATCTACATATGATGTAGGGTTATTTGTGATTAATATGCGGTTGAAATTAGATTCGAATAAATTACAGCGAATAAGTTCATAGAATTCAATTTTATGATTTTCGTATCTATTCATGTTAATTGCAATATCAATTCATTATTATGCATGATGGAATCAATATGAATATGATTATGTACGTGATATAATAAAATTCAAAATTTTGAAAATCAAATCTGTTATTTTGCATGAGGGGTAAAACAGATCTAATTGGATTAGGTTAACATCAAATATATATATGTTGATATATCTATATGTGTGTTTTTGGCATTTTTCAATGGGGTTAAAAGGATCTGATAGATTTCAAATCAATCAGGTTCAGTATGTTTAATATGATTAAACATGTTTCAAAATTCGTTATTCAAGGGTTGGACATATATTGTTCAATCGTTGTGTAAAATACAGAAATAAAGATGAAAACATAATGAATTATGAATCATGAGATGATATAGGATGATTTTAAGGTCAAAACAAGTAATTGTAAAAGTTTAAGTTTGGTTGTAGAAAAAATATTAAAGTTCGGATTTCTGCAATTTTTGACAGATTGTACACTGCCTCTTGGAGAATCTATGCCGCGACGTAGAGACGACGTAGGATGGGAATAGTAGCGTTTTTCTTAACGCTAGGAGGAACGCCGTCAGTGTTCACTAGGGTTTCTTCAACACCGGCATGGAACGCCGCCAGCGTAGGTCGTGGGTTTGCCGGGCTATGGAAATCAAAGCCCCGATGAATGCTGTTAGCGCTCGTGTAACTTTTGCCAGCATAGGGTGTACGCTGGTAAGATCCACATGTATGCTGCCGACGTAGGGTCGGCGTATGACCAAATTTCTATAAATACGAGACGCGAAAAACGGTTTCGACAGATTTTCTTTTATCATTTTCTTCTTGCATCAAAGAGGGTTTTGGCTTGTTCTTAGAGAATCTAGGCTTGGAGAGTCATCCGGAGGGTGTTTTTGATCCAAAGTCAGTGATTCTAATCTTCTCTTATGGATTAAATATGAAATTATATAAGTTTTCTTAGGGTTGGGTTGGATTTTTGCATGAAGATTTTGTAAGGAAACCCTAGCACGTGTGAGATCTGTGAATTGACGAATGTAAGTTGGGCTTTAGCGATTCAAAATAGCAAGTTTATCTCCTCTATGATGGATTCAAACAATATACAGGTTAAACAATCCTCATGCGTTCTTATTGTTGTGTATATTAGGGTTTTGGGTGAAATAATTGGTGTTTGTGGAGTTGATCGGAATAGACAGTACAGATAACGGATATTTTTTTTTTCTGGTTAGGGTTTTTGGAGAATTCATGTTGTTAGGGTATTTTGATAATGTGATCATATCTATTGATGTATATATATATATGTTGTAACAGGACATTTGGAGTTTGTGGAATTGTTGTTGGTGTGGATATAGGATTTTGTGGAGTTCGGGTTATCTTTGTTGTTGTTGGTATCTAATTTTGAGGATTTGATTTATATTCCTGAAACTAGAAAGGTACGACCAATCCTTACTTGCTGTTTTTGCCTGTAAGTTTAGTATTGATTGAATGCTTGTAGGAACAAAATTTCTTAATAAACTTAATCGTTATTCGGGTTAATAGTTATATGATTGATTGTGCTTGGCTTTGACCAGTAAAGACCTGGCAGACAATGATACTAGTGAGGCACACAAATGAACTTGGTGTGAGGTTATCCCTAGTAGACTCGTGCCTTGATATGATTCCGGTAGAATTAGGTATTCTGGATTCGAGGTGTTTGGGGAGTACCTATCACGCCCCAAAGGATACCCTAAACGCGACAGTCCACCACACCCGATATTTAAACTTAAGTATGACAACCTTAGTCATCCCATAAGTTTACATATCGAGTGTAAAGTGTACTCACACAACTTTTAGGATCATACTTTGATTCGAGTAGTCTTAAGAAAGCATACATAGCATTAAGAATATAAATCACAACAAGATAAACAGTCAAACTTTACAAAAGCCAAGGGGGCATACCCCCGCCAAAATAATAGGAGTCTACATCGTTTAGCTCCAATTACATATATCTGAATCTACATTAAAGAGATTTTCCTAAAAGTCCACGCCTATACTAGGTCCCGACTTCCTCAAAATCTCTTTAATCCAATGTGATAAACCTGCACAAAGTGTCCTCTCTGAACATCCAAAAATAGAAACACTGCAACAAAAACTATTGGGGTATAAGCTAATTACTTAGTGAGATTCATTTTTCCAAGTAACATACTCGACCAAGCTAAAATATCTATACAAGCAAGTTATAATTAAGCAACCATATGAATGCACAAGCAAATGAAAGCAAGCAAGCATATAACTTTCCGGTAGTCATATGTGAATGGATTTATGCCCTCCACTCGGGGTTTGGGGTAGTTCATAAGTTATGCAACTACAGTTCCAATGTTGGTCCATAAGTCATGCAACCATAATCCCAATCTTAAGTGGGTGGTCCATAAGACATGCACCACAAATTTTAATGTTGGTCCATAAGTTATGCAACCAAAGTTCATTATTCGAATGGGGTGGTCCATAAGTCATGCAACCCTAGTCCCCTTCATTAAAGACCCGTTGCCTCCCAAATACACCTTTGTCCCACCAAAGGCATACTCGACAATGATATGTGACTCACGACGTGATATGCATGTACAATTTATTCATATAATCATGGTATATTAATTAGATAATTTAAAAGTAACCATACAGATTTCAGACACTCCAAATCTATACTAGCTCATACAAGGTTATTGCAACAAAGCTTGCCTTGATATACTTATCGTTCATTCATGCAAGTTTAGATCACCATTTAATCACAATTTTATCTTTTCCTAAGTCTAATTCCACTACTACTACAAGCACACCCAAGAGCATAATTAATTGAGAAATGAACTCACTTGTCCATGTAGTGAAATTCACTAGTCGTAATAGTCCTCGGGAAGTGGTAACCCATCCTCCAATTCACCTAAGTACAAGGAATACCCTCAATTAGTATCTCTTAAGAAGTTCTATTAAACTTAACAATTTTATTTACTAAGTTCATCAATTTTCGCCTAGGTTGAATTCTTAACTTAAAAAGGTCATATCTAACTCATTTTAACTCGGAATTAAGCTTATAATATACCGATTTATACCTACTTCGAAAGAGCTATCTATATCTAAAGTTAATTCAAACATTTAAGGTCATTTAAGGGTCAGAAACATACTGTACAGTAGGGTTGCGAAAATCCAAGATTTGAGCCTTTGTGAAAAATTGCTATATCTACTCTATTTAACTACTTAGACCAACTTATTTTAGTCCTAAACTTGCAAGGAGATTCTCAAAACAAAATTAAGAGATTACACACTTATCTAATACCAAATATAAAGTTCAAATGATGAAACTTCTAAAAATCCATTTTCATAAAACCGAAATTTACAAGTTGAAACTCATTGTCTTGTTTGATTAGTTCATTTACTAAAACTTACTT
Organism: Combretum micranthum; assembly: GCA_024138025.1. Lineage (NCBI taxonomy): Eukaryota > Viridiplantae > Streptophyta > Magnoliopsida > Myrtales > Combretaceae > Combretum > Combretum micranthum. The sequence continues at coordinate 147,234 of JAMXBD010002379.1, read as the reverse complement.
AATTCAATGAAAATAATTTTCCTATATTATTTATCATCAAAGCATTCCATTTTTCAATATAAAATACTTGTTTTGAGGGCTAAAAGAAGGTTTTAAAAATTGGTCTCCCCTTAATTACGAATTTCCTCTTTGAAATTTACAATGAAAACAAGACCTAAATTTTGTCTTTTACAAAGCACTTGATTTAAGCAATATCTTTTAGGAAAACTCATTTAAACTTATGAAAAACTTATGAAAATTCATTTCTTAAGATATCTATACCAAGAGCCCTTTATATTTTTTTCTAAATCTTCATTTTAAAGTTGAATGATGGCTTCCAGAAATGGGTCTTGGTCTAGATCCGAATTTTCATAAATTTATTTTGAACATATCTCTTGAGAAAATCCATCAAAACTCATGAAAAACAACCCATTACATATTATATCTTAAGAACCCTTCATTTCTTGAATAAAATCCTCATTTTTGAGTTGGAAAACATGTTTTTATTTTAGATCTTTGTCTTGATCCGAAAATATAATTTTTGTTTTTAAAAATCAACTTTGATTCTTGCAAGATGAAGTCTTGATGATATACATCCATCATACCTTCATTTTCTTAACAAAAACTTCCATTTTAAGACTTGGAAGGGGGTTTTTAAAATGGTGCCTTGACAAGTTACGAATTTTACTTTTTCATTCAAACTCAAATCTAAGATCTACTCAAAATACAACCATGAACACATAAGAAAAACTTGGTAGTAGGCCTTAAACTTCTAGATCTACACATAAACATAACTAAAACTTTGTAAAACTCTAGATCTATAAGTTATCACAAAAACAAGAAGATAAACAAGCCTTCAAGATAAAAAAAATAGTAAGAACAAAAAGATCATCATCTAGAGGAGTGTTTCAATTCTTGGCATCATCATCCATAGCTTTTTAAGCTTGTGGAATGTCCTTTGATGCATGAAACATCCATAATATCATCCTAGATCATCTTATGAGAGCTAAAAGAGAAAGATTACCTCAAATATTTGCAAGAAAAATATGTGGGAGTATGGAATGGAAATGGTGGCAACTTGTTCTTAAGAAGACAAGGCAAAGAAGAAGAGAAAAGAAAGGAAAAAGAGAGGAAAAATGTAGGGTTTGTAAAGGTGAAAGAGGAAAGGAATGAGATACTTAAATAAGATGTAAGTTGTTAAATAAATTAGAAAATAAAAAAAAAACAAGCAGCTGCATAGGGTGGGGGGGGGGGTTGGGCCTAGCGTGATTTCTTGTGTGGTGTAGGGTGTGTAGTTTGATTCTAACTTGTATTTTTGAAAGTGTAACAAGTTGTCCCCCTTTACTAACTAAAAGAGACTTGAAAATATCAAATAAATAATTAAAATAAGGAAAAGTGGCTAAATTTTGGGGGATGGTCAGCTGCCATCTTTGGGGAATTGGAGTGTAAGAAAAAGCAAAAGAAAACATAATAATGTGTAAATGATAATAGATGTGTACTTAAGGTGTGGGTTGATAAAGTGACTTTTTGACTAAGAAAATATATAAAATAAATTAAGAAAAATATTTTTATTTAAGTGGCAGAATTTTTATGATCTAAATAAAATAATTACATAAATTATTTTTAGAAATTTAACAATTAAGTTACCGGTAAGAGTAAAATAAGATTATATGAGCTATAACTGATATTTTTAAAATCCGAAAAATTATAAACTTGATATTTTTGAAATCCTTATAAAAATACGAGTCTAAAAATATTAAAGATATATTTTTAATTTTTCGAGCCCCGGGACACGCTTTCCAAAGCAGTATCCAAACTGGTTCGAAATAAGCCGAAAATAACAAATCTGATATTTTTAATAAATCAAATATTATTACGGACTATTCTAAACACTTTAATTATTTTTTGACTCCTCGATTTACGAGCTTGGGTTTGCCGGATCTAAACTGTAGGGTTTTACTCAAGATCCGTTGATTTAAGGTCTCCGGTAGACTTTCCGGCTTAAGGTTAAGGCTTATAAAACAGGGGTTTACAGTACCCACTCATCCATACATGTATATGATTATTATTTTCAAAAAGTTGTTTTATTTTCAATGGAGTCTGAGTAACTCCGAGCTCAGGATTAGTGTAAGCCTATTACTGAACAGTGTTGTTTTGTTGGCTTAAGAAAGATAATAATATGATTGTTTGCATTAGTTTAAGTTGCATGAATTACCTGTCTATTGTATGTGCATATGCATTTGTTTTTGGATTGGAGTTATCGTACTGGACGCCGCCGCTCATTCTTTTAAATTTCAGATACAGGTAAAGAAGATATAGTGTATGATCTATCCGATTATAAATTAATCTTTGATAGCGGAGATGGCGATAGTGGACCGACTACCCAGCTGAGAGTTAGGCTTCATATACCAAGTTTCTGAGAGAAGACATGTTTTGATCATTTGAGATCGTAGTTGGATTCATTGTTGGTTTTAAATAAAAAGGATTTTAATGTAAACAATATTTAGTTTTTGTTGAATTTGTTGAACTGTGAAGTCAACTTGGATTTTATGCTTGAACCATGACTTTAAGTTTTATGAAGTATGAGTTTTTTTGTTTTAACAAGTTTGGTATCCTATGAGTTACCCTATGAGTGTTTACAGATGATGATTGTATTAATTTGTGGATAATAGAGCCTTTACATATTTTATATAAGAGGAGATACGTGGCGAGTTGTAATGCCTTATTTTAGGGTATTACACGTTAAATAGATTAGCAAATTTCAATCGTATATGACACGAATTACAATTATGAATTGTATTATTATTTTTTTTTTTGAAATCAAGTGAAATTTTGCAGTTCAATAATTAAAGTCATGTTTTTCATATTGCTGTAAATCTGAGTTTTAAGAATCGAATATTTTATTTTGCAATGTTTCGAAATCCAAATTGAAAGATTTGATTTTTCAATGAATTTTAAAAGCCAGATTTGATGGATTTTTGTTTTACAAATTAACAAAGACTTTGTCCCCTTGACCCCCACATGGGGGCACTGTCCCCTTTCCATAAGCACTAAATAAAGATAGTTAATATAAAGATCTTTTTTTTTAAGTATTTTAAAATTGAATGAATGACTATCATATGTGCTTAATGTTATATGTACAGTGCATAGCATGGCCCTAAGACCTATGCGATTAGCAAGTTTTATTCTTTTGGTTTTTATGGGTTATAATTTTAAATACGGCCTGCGTGTCGTTTATTTTATTGTAATATATATTTTCTCCTCATAGAAGTAAGATTTTTGTATCTATTCATTATTGTAATGAAGACAAGGAAATGTCATGAAAACCCTCCCTAATCCACGGTGATGGAGAAACAAGGATCATGAAGAAGATACAAGAAAAATTTGCAACTCAATATTATGAAGATGGTTCTCACCTTAGGATTGGACCATTGATATTCATATTGGCTTACGAAAATCAATATAGAATAAGGGCCATGCTATGATACTTTTCTTTATTTTATAAATTTGATATATCATGAGATGATGTATGTATATGTATGTGATACTAAATTTACTACCATGTATGCTTGAATATCCATTATACATGATGATAGAAAATAGAATAACAATAATTAAAATCCCTCAATAATTTTAAGTTTAATGCCATCCATGTCAAAACACCTGTCAAGACTTTGATCACCATAATGTGGGTCTGCCAAAGTAGAGTGCATTAGGTTATCTTAGTAAGGCAGGATGGGTAATGGTGCTACTCATGAGTTTAACATGGTTAGACTTAATTAGGCTATCAAAATGGTTTTGGGCCTAAGGCATTAGATGGGATTCAAACATACCAGGACATATGATGTCAAGAATCCCATAAACAATCTAAGAGTTACATGTGATGTAATTGGGAAAAAGTTCCCTACCTAAATAACTTAAGTTTAAGTGTCATGCCAAAGCTGACTTAGAATTAAGTGAAATATGGTTCTTAGCCCACTAAAATGCAATAATTAAGTATAGTTACTTAAATGATGAGGGTTATTGATTATTTAGTGGGAGTTATTATTTGATGCCTCAAATATATATATATATATATATATTAAAATTAACTTTGCATATTTAACTGTAGATCAATGGCTGCAAACAACACTTCACACTTATCTTTGCGATCGGTCCTTGAGAAGGACAAATTAATTGGGACCAATTTTCTAGATTGGTTCAGGAACTTGAGAATTGTTCTCAAGAATGAAAAGAAACTTTATGTCCTTGATGAGCCTATTCCTGAGGAACCTCCAGCTAATGCTCCAAGAGCTCAAAAGGATGCTTATAAGAAGCATTCTGATGACTCTTTGGAAGTAGGATGCCTAATGCTTGCAACCATGAGTCCAGAACTTCAAAAGGGTCTGGAAAACATGGAGGCTCATGAGATGATCCTCCATCTCAAGGAAATGTTCCAGCAACAAGCTAGGCAGGAGAGGTATGAGACTACCCAGGCCTTACATTCTTGTAAGATGGTTGAAGGAGGTTCAGTAAGTGCCCATGTCCTGAAGATGAAAGGATATATTGATCATCTTGATAGGCTGGGGTTTCCAATAAGTCAGGAATTTGCTACTGATTTGATCCTTAATTCGCTAGATAGTTATGACCAGTTCGTCATGAACTACACAATGAATAATATGGACAAATCAATCTCTGAATTGCATTCAATGCTTAAGACTGCTGAGGTCAATATCAAAAAGAAGAAGCCCAGCAATATCTTAATGGTTCAGAAAGGGAAGGGCATGAAAAGGAAGGGTAAAGGAAATGCTAAGGCTGCGAAAGGTTCAAAGCCTAAGCCCAAGCCCAAACCAAAGGCTAAACCTCCTAAGGAAGGAGTTTGCTTTCACTGCAATGAACCAGGTCACTGGAAAAGGAACTGCAAACTCTATCTGGAAGATCTGAAAAGGAAGAAGAGTAGTCAGACTACTGCTTCAGGTATTTATGTTATAGAAATAAATTTATCTGTCTCTACTTCTTGGGTATTAGATACCGGATGTGGATCTCACATTTGTACAAATGTGCAGGGTCTCAGTAAGAGTAGAGATCTGAAGAAGGGCGAGGTTGACTTACGAGTGGGCAATGGAGCAAGGGTTGCTGCCTTAGCTGTTGGAAGTTATGAGTTGACTTTGCCTAGTGGGCTCTTGTTAATGTTGAACAATTGCTACTATGTTCCTACTTTGAGTAGGAATATTATTTCTGTTTCATGTTTAGATATTGAAGGATTTTCGTTTATTATTAAGAATAATAAATGCTCCATTTATAATAAAGACATGTTTTATGCAAATGCTGATTTACATGATGGTCTTTATGTTCTAAATCTGAAACCTGATAATGTATCTATCTATAACATAAATACTAAGAAACTTAAATCTGATGATTTAAATATGACCTACCTATGGCATTGTCGTCTTGGTCACATAAATGAGAAACGCATATCGAAGCTCCATAAGGATGGATTCTTGAATTCATTTGATTTTGAATCATATGAGATATGCAAGTCCTGTTTATTAGGCAAGATGGCCAAAGATCCCTTCACTGGGCACAGTGAAAGGGCAACGGATTTATTGGGCCTAATACATACTGATGTATGTGGCCCATTAAGCATTGCTTCTAGAGGAGGTTATCAATACTTCATCACATTTACTGATGATTTCAGTAGATATGGATATGTCTTTTTGATGAGGCATAAATCTGAATCGTTTGAAATGTTTAAAACTTTTCAGAATGAAGTACAAAATCAGCTTGGCAAAACTATTAAAATGCTTCGATCAGATCGAGGTGGTGAATATCTAAGCCAAGAATTTAATGACCATCTCAGAAATTGTGGAATAATTTCACAATTAACTCCACCTGGAACACCACAGTGGAATGGTGTATCAGAAAGGAGAAATAGAACCTTATTAGATATGGTTCGATCTATGATGAGTCAAACAGATCTTCCTCCATCCTTTTGGGGCTATGCCCTAGAGACAGCTGCATTCACGTTAAATCGTGTTCCTTCTAAGGCGTAGAAAAGACACCATATGAGATATGGACCGAAAAAGGCCTAGTCTTCTTTCCTCAAGATTTGGGGTTGTGAGGCTTATGTGAGACGTCTAGCCTCAGACAAATTAGGACCTAAATCAGATAAATGCCTTTTGTGGGTACCCAAAAGAAACCAAAGGGTACTACTTTTATAATCCCTCCGAAAACAAAGTGTTTGTCGCTCGGAATGGCATCTTCTTAGAGAAAGAGTTTATCTATGGAAGAACCAGTGGGAGTAAAGTACATCTTGAAGAAGTCCAAGATCCACAAAATAGTGTAATACCGCCAATAGAAAGTCAACAAGTCACACAGTTACCTGTTGACCCTCCACAAGTAACACAAGGCCCACGCAGGTCTGATAGGTACGACATCAACCTGAGAGATGGATTTCTCATTACAGATAGTCGTGATGTGTTGCTCATGGATCATAATGAGCCCTACCTACCAGGAAGCCATGATGGGACCAGATTCTGAAAATGGCTGGAAGCCATGAAATCTGAAATACAATCCATGGATGACAATCAAGTATGGACTTTGATTGATCCACCTGAAGGTATAAAGACCATTGGGTGCAAATGGGTTTTCAAGAAGAAAATTGATATGATGGTAATGTGCAGACCTTTAAAGTACGACTAGTGGTGAAAGGTTTCAAGCAAACATTAAAACTAATGAAACTTTTTTCCACACCAGTTGCTATGCTTAAATCCATTAGGATTTCTTATTGCCATTGCTGCATACTATGATTATGAGATCTGGCAAATGAATGTCAAAACAGCGTTTCTTAATGGAAACCGCTTGAGGATGTGTATATGACAGAACCAAAGGGTTTTGTTCATCCCAAGGATTCTACAAAGGTTTGCAAGCTTCAAAGATCCATTTATGGATTGAAGCAGGCATCTCGGAATTGGAATCTTCAATTTGATGAAGCAGTCAAAAAGTTTGGATTCATCAAAAATGAAGATGAACCTTGTGTCTACAAGAAAATTAATGGGAGTGCAGTAGTCTTCCTAGTGCTATATGTGAATGACATATTACTCATTGGAAATGATATTCCTATCTTACAGAGTGTAAAGACTTGGTTAGGAAAGTGTTTTTCAATGAAAGACTTAGGCGAAGCTGCCTACATTTTAGGCATTAAGATCTATAGAGATAAATCTAGTAAGATCATTGGCTTAAGTCAGAGTGCATATATAAACAAAGTATTGAATTGGTTTAATATGCAAGATTCCAAAAGAGGATCCTTGCCAATGTCACATGGTATAAATCTAAGCAAGAATCAATGTCCAATGACAAATGATGAGCGAGATCGCATGAGTAAGATTCCTTATGCTTCGGCAATTGGATCAATCATGTATGCCATGTTATGCACTCGACCAGATGTGTCATATGCATTAAGCATAACTAGTAGATACCAGCCAGACCCTGGTGAAGCTCACTGGACAATAGTCAAGAATATTCTTAAGTGATTAAGAAGAATTAAAGATGCATTCTTGATATATGAAGGAATGGAAGATGAGCTAGTTGTAAATAATTACATAGATGCAAGTTTCCAATCTGATCCTAATGATTTTAGATCGCAATCCGGATATGTTTTTTGCTTGAATGGAGGTGCAATAAGCGGGAAAAGTTCAAAGCAAAGCACTGTAGCAGATTTTACAACAGAAGCTAAATACATAGCAGCATCAAATGCATCTAAGGAGGCAGTTTAGATAAAGAACTTCATTACAGAACTAGGTGTTGTTCCTAGCATTGCAAATCCAGTAAACCTTCATTGTGATAATAATGGTTCTATTACACAAGCTAAGGAACCCAGATCACATCAATGATCCAAACATATACTAAAATGTTATCATCTCATTCGAGAGATCATCGAAAGAGGAGATGTCAAAATATGCAGAGTTTCATCTGATGACAATATTGCTAATCCACTTACTAAGCCTCTTGTACAGACAAAGCATGATCACGATACTTGGTCAATGGGTGTTAGATACATGTATGATTTAGCTTAGTGCAAGTGGAAGATTGTTAGTGATTGTGCCCTAGGCCAATTACTAAGTATTGTCATTTCATTTGTATTTTAATTAAGAAGCGTTTTTTTATTATAAAGTTTGGATGTTTACTTTATAACAAAGATTCATGCATAATCTATTTATTCTTGAATATTCATTATTGTGGGATGGTAATGAATTATATCTAGAGTGAGTTTTATTAGATAATCATGAGATGCTTATGTGTATAAAGATATAGATAAAGCTCATATGTATATATATTAGAGATCTATATATATTGGACTGACCCATTATGCGATCACTACGTGGATCAAGTCATAAGTGATTCTCATAATAATAATGTCAATACATCCTTAGACCCGAAATCACCATAGTTTCCAACATAAGTGACATTATGTCTTGACTAAACCAAATGTCGTTCTTAGCCGAATAATTATAAAGGTTTTGATTGGGCATGATGTAAATCATGTAGAGGGGGTTGAGTGATTAAGATGGGATTTGTCCCCATCTTTATGAGAGAGATATCTTTGGGCCCCTCGATAAGTGAGATTGACAAATGCATGGTCGTGCTTAAATGAATTGATAAGTGTTATCAATTTCATTTGTTTTATCAGTTCACTTAGAGTTCAAGAAACAACAAGATTGAATGATATAAGAATGACACTGTCCATGTCTTATATTCAATCTAGATATCGCGAGATAAAAGGAGGATGACATAAGTTATAGAACAGGTAAAATCGGATCACCGATCTTCATTTGATTTGGGTAAACATAATGTCTTGCTAGAGGTCGCTTATGTTTTGTTTACTGAAAAACGGTTTTTAAGTTAACTGCTAATATCAAATGAACCTACAGGGTCACACACAAAAGAATAAGCAAAAAGAGATAATGGATTTTAGATATATGTGTGATTTTGCCTAGTGTAAGTGGAAGATTGTTAGTAATTGTGCTCTAGGCTAATTACTAAATATTGTTATTTCATGTACTTGAGGCCAATCACCAGTTAGTGATTTAATTTTTAAAAATCCAATGGAAAGAATAAATAAATTATTATTATGAATAATAATTTACTATCACTACCAACCCTAATAAGATTAGGGGCATTATTGTCAGTAATATACCTAGGATGGTGAGTACCCATCTACCAGACAATAAATTTTAAAAAAATATAAAGAAACATGATTCAATTTAACTTAAATTTTTCTTTTTAATTTCTATCACAGTAGTGGCCACACCACCATAGGTGGATTGGAACAACTTACCTTTATATGCAAGTCACAACTTGACTTGAAATTATGGCTGCACTAGCCATGTCTAGCCAAAGGTGGTTGGAAAACCACATGTGGGAGGTTGGATGAAGCTGTAAAGCCCTCTATTCCATGATCGTTGTTGGACACCCTCGAACTTGGGTAGCCTATACTACATTTTGTTTTTCTTCTTTGCTAGTGTTATTATATTTATTTTTCTATTTTCTAGTTTTTATTTTAGTTGTTTCAGTTATATTCATTTCTATTTCTTATATAGTTTTAGGCCAATAAAATTGTGTCATATAGCATTTACAAATGGGAAGACAGTGGCCTTTGAAAAATCTTGCATACAGACTTTTACAAACATTTAGAATTCAAATAAGGGGAAAAAGTTTAAAAACTTAAAGATAAAAATATACATATATATATATGAGATGAAACATTAAAGAGTAAAAATTTATTTATTTATTATTATTATTAAGTAGGTAATTTTCTCTTCTTCTTTTTTTAAGTTTTTAACTACTTTCTCTCTTCTCCTTTTTATTCTTTTGAAAAAATTGTTCTCGCTTTTTTGAACAAATAACTTCCTAGAAAGCACATTCACTAGATAAGGAACATATTCAAATTGAAAATTTTGTTATAGGTCAAGGATTAACTTCTTATAAAAACACGGTCATAGGATGAGAAATTTGAATATTGTATAACTATCTACAACTCAAAAAAATAAAAAATAAAACAAAACATTACAGATTTACTTCAATGTCAAACAACTTTTTAAGCCCAATAATTTTACTATTTGCTCACATCAATCACCATCCTAGGTATATTACTAGGCTGCACTTAATTCAATAAAGAGTTCTCAAAAACAAGTAATTGATTTTCCAAACCCATCTTCTACATTCATATGCCAGTTTCACCTCTTACTTGGAGTGTCGTTCTGATCAGCTGAATTGCTGCCCTGTAAGGATGCATTTGCTAGACTAATGTTGATACCTTGACCATGTGGAGTGTCATTTGCTATAGTAGAACAAAAAATCAATTTGTATTTCCAATTTATACTAACTTATTCTACTTTAATGATACGTCCAAATGGAATACCTAAGGATTCAAAAGGATTAGATGGATGGTTGTGTTGTTGTGATTGGTGCATATCATCCCCATAATGGTGAGAATTCGTCTCATCACGAATAGGTAGTTAAGCATCCCGTTTAATCCTTCCTCCCCTCCTTTGAACATTCCTTCGACCACCAGCCATTATAATCCTAAAATCGAACAGAGGCATAAGTTAGTCATTAGAAAATAGACAACATAATAGTTTAGCAATGCATCATTCAACATATAAAAGCTTATGCTAATTTCATCGTCTTAAAAAAAGAAAAATTGACCTTGCAAGCGTAATTAAGGAGATAAATTTTTTAAAAAGAAAAAAAGACATAACCATTCAATTTCTGTCGTTACTATCATAATCCACCAGCATCTCATCCATCTCCTCGTTCTCATCCTCATCTTCACTGAATTCAATACCGACATCATGTTTTATATGTTCAGATGCTTGCACTATTCTTTTAATAACCTCCCCCATCAACAGTCTCATGACCTACATTAGTTCTCAATAGTACGCCAACATCACAATCGATTACTGGATACAGCTCATTTCCTACACCCATTTACTATAAAATGTTCATCTATGATCTCATCTGCTAATCGAACCTCCACATCGGTTAACAAATTTGCACCAACTTCTAGCGAGTCTATATTATAGATGTGGCGATGCTCAAACCGTTGCACTACATGCCATTCAATTGCTAGTTTCATGTCCTCTACATAAAATGTTTGCTTAGCTTGTGATGCTAGCACATACAGATCATTTTCATACCATGTACGAGTAATCTTAATGCTTTTAAAGCCATCATCAACTCGAACATGCCGCATATTAGTGTCCCACCACTTGCACTTAAATAAGATCACGCTTTTGTTTCTAACATAAGTAAACTCATATATATCTGTCAAAACCCCATAAAATTTAACTTTCGTGTCTCCTTGATTTCCTTCTACAAGCACTCCACTATTCTGAGTCTTCTTCCTATCATCAAATTCTATTGTATGAATCGCATAACATTGTATATCAATTTGTTATATCTCTTGAAACATGAATTGGGTCCTAATGATAATGCATATAACACACTGATGACCGGGTTACCACTTTCATACAATGCTCTCATCTGCAATAATGACAAGCAAAATAGACAATCAATTCTATTTTGTTAAACTTCCTTTACCTATAGCCTAAGTAAGTATACGTGGAGTTGTTAATTATATTTACCTTATTCATAAACCATTGACTAAATTCACTCTTGTGATGCTCATCTATGTCATCGCCATATTGTGAGCTTAAAATGTCGATATGTTCACTGCAACATAAATTTCACTTTGGTTAAGGAATACACACAAATTTTAATAGTTCATTCACATAGTAAAAATGATCTAATGACAACCACTTATGCTAAATATGGTTGCATCTCCTGACAATTATTGATAATGTACCATTTGGCAATTTCAACCTCTCATCTAATAATACCACATATGTGGGTGGAGAAATAAAACCAACCCTATTTGTAAATATGTCTAGGCTACCATCTTCCAGAGAATCAAAGTTTCTATCTAGACGGTTAAATATTGTCTCTAAGTCTTCTAAGTGAAGGGAGCACCAAGTCCAGCACTCATGAACAACGTAGGTTTCGGCAATTGAACCTTCCGGATAAGCTCTATTTCGAACGAATTACTTTAGAGAGCCTAAGTATCGACATAGTAAAATTTAAATTAGGGGAGAAAAAAATCAAACATTAAAATAAAGATGTTATGTGTTGTATTCACATTGTACCTTTCAATAAGATACATCCAGCGGTAAGCAGCAGGTCCAGCCATTAAGGCCTCTTAAGGTAAGTGGATAGCTAAATGCACCATTACATCGAAAAACGTAGGTGGAAAGATTAGCTCCAACTTGCACAATATTGTGACAATATCGCTCGGCATCTTCTGTAACTCCTCAACATTCAACATACATCACACAACCTCTCGAAAAAGGTCCCAAGCTCGAATATGGTGGTGGTGACATCTCTAGGCAATAAGCCACAAATACCCATAGGCAACAGCCTTTGAAGCAACACATGGCAATCATGGCTCTTCATACTTGAAAGTTTTGAGCATGAGTTGTCCACACCTACCTATATGTGATGCATAACCATCGGGTAATCTAGTATTCCTTAGAAATTGACAGAATAATTTTCTTTTAGAATTACTTAATGAATAACTTGCATATGGCATTGAATACTTGCCATCACCTCACTTTACTAGATGTAATTCCTTCTGAATACCAAGTTCCTCTAGATCAAGCCTAGCTTTATAAGTGTCTTTTGATTTGCCATCAATCCTAAGAATTGTGTGAATAATATTCTCACAAATATTCTTCTCAATGTGCATGACATCAAGATTATGTCTAAGCTTTAACTTTGAGCAATATGGCAATTGAAAGAATATAGACTTTTTAACCCAGTTGAACCCACCAACATGATGTGCTCTTTTAACTTTCCCTGGATGCTTTCCCATACCTACATCTACCACTATATGTAATTGGTGAAGAATGTCTTCACTAGAATATGGTTCGGGAGCTTCATGATTATCACGCATTCCATCGAATTTCAAGCTACGTCTCCACCTATGTTCCTTTGGCAACCACATCCTATGACCAACATACCCAATATTTCTATTAAGTCTTATTGATGGTGTTTGATCTTTGTATACAGGATAAGCACTTTATCCTTTTGTGCTCTACCCAGACAAATTCTCATATGCTGGAAAGTCATTGATGGTCCACATCAATGCAGCATGCATTTTAAAAGAAGACTCCAAGTATGCATCATATGTCCATAGTCCACTGAAATAAAGATCATTCAACTCATCAATCAAAGGTTGCATGTAGACGTTAATCTCCTTTCCTAGTGCTTTAAGCCTAGGGATTAACAACGTCATCATGAAATACTCTTTCTTCATGCACATCTATGGTGGTAAGTTGTATGTAAGAAGCACCACTGGCCACATGCTACATGACTGGCTCATGGTACCAAAAGGATTAAAGCCATCACTAGCTAACCCCAACCGCACATTACGACTATCCTTTGCAAAGTCTGGAAATTCATTAATCAAAATTAATCCAAGACAACCCATCTGTTGGATGACCCATAATGTTTTCTTGTCTCTTATGTTCATCTTTATGCCAACGCAATTTTTTAGCAATCTTACTATTCATGAAAAGGTTGCAACCTTGGTTTTACAGGAAAATATCGAAGAATCTTATGAGGAATAGGCTTTCTAGACCCTCTAGACATCTTATACCTAAAAGTACCGCAAGTGGGGCAATTGGTAAGATGCTTGTTAGTACTCTACAATAAACAATAATCATATTTACATGCATGAATACTATGGTATCCCCTACCCAACCCCCTTGAGTACTTGTTTGCATGATATTATGACCTGGGAAGAGACTCTCCATTAGGTATCACATCACGCAAAAGTTGTATAAGCATGTCAAACGACTTGTTGGTCCACCTATTATATACTTTCAAGTGGAGAAGCTTCACTATAAAGGAGAATATAGAGAACTTACAACTCGGATAAAGGTCTTCTTGTGAGTAAGCTCTTAAACGACTTAAAAAATCTGTTGGAATATCGAAGCCATCTCTAAGGCTTGAATCTTCTACTTGATTCGCAACAAAAGCCCCTAAATCTTCAAGCATTTCATCAAGCCCATCAATGTCATCATCATTTGCCACATTGTAGTCCTCCTCATTAGATCTCATTTCACTCTGTATATGATGAATTCTACCACGAGGTCCACTAGGCAATTTAATAGTCGGCTCCTCACCATGATATATCCAACACTTATAAGTTATGTCTATCCCATCAACAAGCAAGTGTGTTCTAATCATACTCACAGTGTACAAGTTGTTATTTAAGCATCTCCTACATGGACAATTTAACTCTGTGTTTCCTCCCTATTTCAATTGCATGTATACGACGAAAAATTCTACACTTCGTTGGTACTCTTCACTTCCAATGACGCAATTCATCCAATTCTTCTCCATGTATTCTAAGAGAAGCCATAAGAAGAAAGAATTACAACTATACTAAAATAATATCAGTAGATTAAAAAAAGAAAAGAAAGGAAAAAGGACGAATGAAATAATCTTAAATGCAAATAAGGTTTTTAATGCTATTTTTGGTAAGAATGACATCAGCACAAATTGACTGAAATTAGTGGAAATAGTATGTTTGGATTCACAATATAAGACAAAATTGAATGGAAACAGACTAAAATCTGTTGAAATTCCATGCCTCGTTCACTTCTCTATAAAAATAGTCAGAAACCGATAGGAAGCAAAGTAAAACCACAAACATACCCATAACAATGAAATTACTGTTAAAAATTTTTGAATATTTTGTTTATTCACAACAACCTTTCATCTTAGTTCATTCCATTTCTATCATAACAATCCAAAACAAATGTGTAATATATTTTTTCTTTTATTTCTCTTCGTTTTTTTTCATTACAAATTACTTCCATATCTTTCTCCTCATTTGTTCTATTGGTTGGTTTACTAAACACAGTGTAAATCTCAATAATTATAACATGATAAGTGGTATGCAAATAAAATTAATCAGGTTTGATTTCTTTGTTCTTTTATGGAAACTTATATTTTAGTTGAAAATAGAGAAACAAAACAAATAGTATATATTTGTATATGTCTATACCAATCTAGGTAATACCAATCAATTTACTAAGTTTTAGCCCTAACCTGTTTTAGCAAAGATTTGAACTAGTTTTCTTTTTTTTTTTTTGTACAATAAAAAGAAATTCCATTGTAATTTTCCCCATGGAAAAAAAAATTAGATATTAATCATTCAAAAATACTTATTATAAATATCTAGTTATATATTGACCACTTGTCACATGTTGCATGGACTAGGAATAGATTTACCATATTTGATGGTCCCTAAAATAAGATTGGATGCTGTTTTTTTTTTTTTTTTTTATGTCTAGCACAGTTGGATTATCCAATATGTTTACCCATTCTAAGTTTAATATTTTAATTACTTCACAGACAGTAATATTCTGCATCTCCTCATATTTAATAGATAAATTTCAAAAGGCTATAACAACATAGGAAAATGCCTAAACACACGTTAGACCTAAAAGGCCGAAACACTTACTTCAAAAGATGAGATAAATGAATCTTTAGTGGTACTTGAACTTTTTTAGTTTGGTTTTATGATATAGTGACATCTTTATGATCTTTTCGAATTCTCCATGTTGTAAATGAAAAAAAAAAAAACACACACTCATAGTTTTACAAAACTTTTGAGTAGATATTCAAGATCTGTCTTTTCACTTCAAAGCCTCAAAATAAAAGGCTCTATACAGACGATCCATATAATGATTCAAGGTTCCTTATTATGGTCAATCTATTTTGTATTCATAATTTGGGATTTTTTCTAAACCGTGTAAATTATGCATAATTTTAACAAAGTACTTCATTAAAAGTGCTTAATGAAGAAAAAGACAGGTTACATATGTTTATTAAAAAAGAAAAGATAGGAAAAAAAAAAACAAGTCAGTATATTATATAATTTTTTCTTTCTTATTTAATTTTTTCTCCCCATGTTATTTGAAGTGCTTGTAAGGCTGATGACAATTAGAATAATGATAACGGGGGGAAAATATGGATAGATTGACCAATCCATGTGAACTCTTTAAGTATAGATCAAGACAACAAAATGAGTTGGGAAATTTTTTTGGTTGATTAACATAGGTAAAAAACTATTAACCAATTCATACTTAAATTGGTATTTAGATTGTAGAAAACTAATCAGACAAACCAACTAGGACAACCTGCTGCTATATCAAGCAATGTGGCTAAAGTTGGGGAGGAAAAAATATAACGTGTGCAGTTCAATAGCTGTCAGATAAATCCTAAAAAAGGAAAGGCACAGAACATATGCAATTACCTGAAAGTATGATAGACACAATCTTAGTATAGTGGAACAATAAGTAGACTTAATTTTAACATGACAGTTATCAAGAACAAGTAATGCAACCAAACCTCAAGTTGGCTAATATGATCCTCCTGTTTTCTTTTCTCTACAGCTCTATCTTCCTAAAAATTCTAAAGTGTTGAATTTAGATCCCCAAAATCTTTCGTGTGTATAAAATAAGCAAAGGAGCCTTAAGCCAGAAAAAATACCTCACGGACATCCTCAGCACTCTAATTAGTATCTGATGTAGCATGTTGGATAGAAAAAACATCATTACAATGAAAGCACATGCCATCTTCTCAACCAATAGGTGTAATTAAGCATTTCAGCGTCACTTTCCAAAATAAATTCTTAAAAACTCAATGATAAAAGATTAGACAAAAAAACTCAGATATTGCTATGCTTTCTTTTTGAAACATTTTTTACAAGAAAGAAATTGATTGGTTTTTTCCCCCTCTAGACATCAACCACCTAATCCAGTTAACTATTCTGGTTCTCTAAAGCAAATCAATCCTCTAGTTTTCTAGTAACTCATAGTAGCTCCCTATATTATCCAAGTAGGACTCAAATAAGGGAACAAGTGAAGAAGGAATAATAAATTTGTGCTTTGTTTCAAGTCACATGTCTAATTCTTTTTAGCTTTAGCATAACCAAGGCTGCTCATGAGTAGTCACATATGAAAATGCAAATTATTCACGTAGATCAACATTTATGTAGTGCTATGCAATGAGGTTAATTCCATCTATCCTGAATTCAGTTTATATTTTCCAGTAAAGATCATTCAAATTCCATAACTATTAGCATATTGCTAGTTAGGATGATGCCACTCATGCATGAGAAAGAGCTTAAATGAGCACACTTGCAAGCGACGTACTCTTTCTAACAATAATCTGAATCATATGGACAATGCTCTGTGGGGCGCCAGGAATAATATGGCTACTTCTACTGAAAAGAGAATTATCTGAAATGGTTTGGTAACTAGAAGAATGATGAAGTACACAAATTTAAGTGCTAAAATGATGGTTTATATGTGTTTATCTCATTAAAGAGATCAAATTTTGAATCTTTTTTTTTTCTGTAAAAAGAGATTATAGAGATTTAAGGATAGGATTTTTGTGGATTGGATTCCTAACTTGTTTTCATTATGAATTTTAACTGATGATGTTAGTAAGGGTGCCTAGTAATCATAGATTCACTATAATGTTTACATATGCCCGTTCACCTTGTTCTTAATACAAGTTGTATGACAAATTTGTACTCTTTTTGGTAGAGCTTAATGAATTTGTCTATACAAGGCCTTTACACTCTAAGAATAACAATGGAGGACAGTGATGGTGATAGTCAATAGCTAATCTGCATCAGCTTCGGTTTCAGAATTGGATTCGGATCCCTTTTATCTGATGATTAAGTATTCCATCTTTCCTATGAGACAACAAGATTGTACATGATTTCTGCATTACATTGTTGCTTCTTCGGAATTTAGCTTTGTGCTATAATTGATCGTCCAAAAAGCAAAGAGTCATTATTTGTAAAAAAAAAAGTTGGAAACCAACTTGTTGAAAGATAAAAATTAGTCTCTTATTATTAATGTGAGGTTTAAGTGTCTATGAAACTGGAACTTTATGTGTCCTCCGTGAAATGATAGGTTAGGTATTGTATTTTTTGGTCTGTGGGAGAAATTATGTAGCTTGTTTTTCATCCATTTTGAACCATTTAATGCTTCAGAAGTTAAAATTGGTGCATTGACAAAGTCAAACCACCTGATAACTAACTTAACAAACTAAAAATATCAATGGAAACTAGAATTTTAGCTGTTCTTTCTTTCTTTTTTTTTTTTTTTCAGAATGTCATCCTTTTTTTTTTCATCACTACTTTTATGGATAAGAGCATTTTGGGGCTTCAGTCAGTATTTAATAGGATAAATTATGTCTAAAGATATCGATATTTGACGATAAGCTTGTAAACAATAGCTACCGTTAATTGTAAATGGTGATAAGAACAATAGTAGCAGGCGATCTTCAATAATGGTGTAAATAATAGAAATCCCTTCGTTTCCCACCATCATTTACCGCTCTAAAATTACTTTCGCAATCTCTCGAAATTATTATCACAATACTTAACAAATATGCTACTTTAACTATGTTAAATGCCAGAGGATCAAACAAAAGTGAGAAAACCCTTCGTTTGTAAGCCTAAAAGCAAGAGCCTGAATGATTTTCCGGTGAATATATATCATATTACTTCTTGGAAGTTATTACTTCCTTCAAATGAATTTTGGGCTTAACCTCATTAATTGAGCCGAAACATTATATACAAACACAAGAAGTTGCATAACTACAACGTCAATAATTCTACAAAATCAGCACTGGTTCTCCTATATGACAAGTTCAACAACTTCCCCTATCCTAATCTAGTGAACTACCACAACTATTCCCATTACCACAAACTACACTTGCATGAAGGACACCTACCACGGAAACAAAAAGAAAAGAGAGCGAGACATAACACATGATAAGATAAGTAATAGAACAAAGACCCCTATTCAACTAATATGCTTCTTGGTTGTAATCATGGAGAAAAAGGTTGGTAATAAAATCACGTCTTCTTTAAGATTTCAAGAAGCTAATGTTCTTACAAAGACTTTGCAAAAGCGACATTGAATCAATGCTATGAGAGTGGGAATGGATAATATCATTACCTTGACTTAAGGGAAGGTGTTGGAAAGTGTTTTTGTTAGCTTTCGAACTCCCTATATTTATTTACTTCCTTACTTTGTTGAGCTATGTTTATCTAGTTTTCTTGATCATGGGTTTATGAAGAATGTTTCTATCCCATCTACTATAATGCCTCTATCTAATCCTCCTTAGAATAATAATACAAGTATTCTAGACTAGATTCATGGTTTTCTTTTTTAATCCAAATTGATCACTAAAATGAGAAAAATGATAAATCATGTTAGATATCTTTGACATTCCAACCACAACATAAAGTAACTAAGAGCAAGCAGCCATACATACCACTCTGAAGCCTAAACCTAATTGCATGTTGATGTCCTTTCTTGTAATTGAACAACTCATGTCAATAAAGAAAATTCCTAAACATAAATAGGAAGAGACTGTCAATGAATATTATAGCTAATATTAGAAATTAATAGACAACTTTATTTCTTATAGGATCTGAGGCATCCAACATAGCTTAGTTAACATTGGGATCACAAAGCATCATGGTCAGGGCACTAATATTATGATCACAAAGTGTTGGATCTCCCCTATGTTGGGATCACAAAGCATTATGGTCAGGACACTAACGCTTCAACTAATGCATGTTTTTGCCATTGAAATAGTATAATGAGGGGAAACATCCACAAGATTCCTTTTTTTTCACTTTTATTAATATGTTCTAAATCAATAGTGAGAGTTCTTGCCTTTTAATAGATTGTTATTTCTACTTTTTCACTTTGACTAGATGGCTTGTCCATTATTTTTTAAGCCATCACATCATCATCTTATGCTATGTGTTCTATTTAGGTAGTCCATCAAGATTGTATTATTGTAAACCTCATAAATTTTTCACATTAGTACACGACTTTAAAATAGAATGTATGAACCAATTAGTAAACCTAGAATCCAATAAAAAGCCTAAAAATAGATCAATGACTTGAATTTAGCTGGATTAGAATCTAAAAACCAAATAAAGAACTTCTTTGACCCTAATTGATACCAAAAACGAGATTTCATATCTTGAACTGATAATTCAAGATATGATTAAAGGAAACCCAAATTTTCAAACCCCGAAACTTGTTTTACAAATAGAATAGATAGAAAAATATAGATATAAAGATTAAATAACTACTATTAAACTCAAAAATGATTTGAGACTAGAACAATGAGTAGTAATGCGCCTATACATGGATTTAAACCCTAAATTCAAGATTCCTAGATAGTATTAGACATTACTAATAAGATTTCATAGTAGGTATCAAAAACCAAAGATATATAGATGATTTAGCTTATATATCAAAAGCAATATCGAGTAGTTAACCAACTACGCTTACAGATATGAAACGATAACCTAAAGATAAACCGTTAGGATTATAAATACATAATAAAAACATAAATAGATGTATAACGAAAGATCTAGACTTCAAATAAATAATTGAATCACACCATTGTTCTATTAGGGTTTTCTAAGCTATTGAAGCATAAAATAAAAATTGACCTAATAAGCTTAAGAAACCCTAATGTAGGAGATAAAATTTGAAAATAATTTATTGCGTAAACTTTAAGCCCAAAGTTGAACTTAATTAACAATTTACAAAATTTGTGGTAACTCTATACAAATTTTGGAGATAAAACTCTTGAATAATTGTTATATTTGTAACCCATTTAACTTATTAAATTATCCTAAAACTAAGATAATTACTATCTATTATAGTATATAATAATTTGATCATTTCGGTTGCAAATTGTGCAAATGAAGGGCTTGGATTTCCTTGAGATTTGAGAAATGAAATTGCTTAGAAATTATACATATTATGCAACAAATTCAACTCAAACACCAACCAAACTTTGCAACTCATTCTCATTAATGATAGTAAAACGAATGGAGGAAACAGAATTCAAATGAGGAAGAATTCAGATGCAAATGGTCGAAGGAAACAGTCCTCATTCCTCTTATATATGTAAGTATTTAACTCAAATGTATAAACAAACAAACACCAAAACACTCCAAAGTTTCCAAACTAAACAACACCTAAATAGCAAACAAAACCAAAGAACAGAAATCAACTCGTCTAAAATCTAATTGATTCAAAGAAAAAGACAACACGAAAAAACGCATAATCTGGAAGCAAGGTAAGTTGTCATAATTCGATTGTTATTTGTTAGAAAACAAGGATTGAAACTAACTTCTATGATCATAGGATCATTACCAACCCAAGAACAAGATCAAATTCATCAAACAAGCTTAAGTAAGGTAAAATTCGAAAACCTAGTTGTACCTTTTCAAATTAGAAAATTTAAGATCACATGCATGTAGATGCGTTATAAGTTGATGTATGTATAGATACATGCCATAGAAACACTTAGTGTCACGCCCCAACGGGTACCCAAAATATGACAGCCCGTCGTACGCAATATTAAAACTTAAGAATGACTACCTCAGTCACTCGAAAGCTTCCATATCGGTACAAGGCGTACATTCACATCAAAGGTAGACCAGTAGAGTAATGCATTTTAAGATATTGGCAGCGGAACATGCAAAATAATACTTAAAGTATTTCCTTGATATAGAAAGTCGTACAACTTCTAAGGGGCATTCCCCGATAATTCTTATAGTAACATGGCCTTACTAAGATAAATAACAAAAGCTAGAAAATTTTAGAAGAAATCTACTCTAAGACTTCAAAACATAATTCCTTCAAAAGCTTCTCAAATTAAAGATTCTACCCGGGGGATCAAGATGGTCTCGGGTACAAAAAGATAATCCTGCAAGGTCAAAATTCTATAGGAGTATAAGCATGACTTGCTTAGTGAGATATTCCTTACGCAAAAATACTCATAACAGACAATCAACCAAGTTTATTAATCAAGCATATGCAATGCAACAACCATATGATCAAACAGTACATACGATTATCCGGTTTCGTATGCGTGATGGATTTACCCCTCCATCGAAGGTTAGGAAATGCTTTGAACCGGGTCCCAAACGACCTCCTTAAGTTGCGCGTGTCTTGGGGTTCCAACGAACTGTACTACTAGTCCTAGGCTTTCCTTACCCAAAGCGATTGATCCAGCTCGGCTACAACTTAAGATCGTATTCCCCGAACGTCCTAATCTCAAGGTTATAGCAAGGCAACTTATCTTTCCGGTCCCACACTGAGGAGTAGTAGCAAAATTTCGAAATAATATTCTAAGTGATATGCATGAGCAATTTATTATACGGAGGTTCCAATATGACATTAAATCATTTAAAGCAATTAAGCAATATTTGCGCACATAAAAATACATACATAGAAACATTTATATCAATCACAAATCGGTTTCCGATATACTTATTGTTCATTGATCGCACACAACGATTCACATACATAATTCCCATGATAACCTGCATGCATATCAATTTTATCTTTTCCTAACATCTAGTGCTCTATTCTACAAGCACATGCGCGAATACATAAACGTGAAGGAAACTCACTCGTCCATAGCGTTCTTCTAGGAGTCGAAGTAATCCTCGGGGAAGAGAAGATCTTGGTCCTTGACACCTAAACAGAAGAAATACCCGACATGAGTATTTCATCCAAGATCTATTCAAACTCTATAATTCTATCTTATTGAATTCGTCAAAAATTGTATGAATGGAAATTCTAATTTAAAATGGCCATAACTTGCTCATTTTAACTCGGAATTTCGCATATTATAGATCGATTTCTACCTACTCGAAAAGATCTATCTTTTTCTAAGGTTATTTTCATCAAAAGAAGTTATTTGGATCTAAGAATAGTAACGTACAGAACTGATACAAATTTTCCAAATTTCAAAACTAGAGTTTTCAAACTTTTCTTCATTTAAAAGCTTTTATACAAAAATATAGATATATTATATGGTTAGAAATCCTTGAATATATATAGACTCAAACTATATGCATGAATTTAGTGGTGTTGTCTCAACAATGGTTTTGTGTCTTAAAAGTGAGATAAGCTTAAGACTTGAAAAGAAATTATTTTTGTTTTGAAAAATTTCCTAAATTATCATAAGTGAGTATTCCCTTCTTTAACTCTATTTCTTAGTTATTGAGAATAATTAAATTTTCAAAAAGTAATTTTAATCTTTTAAAATTCCCATAACTTTATTTCTAGTTGTTTGGAAAACATAGTTTTTCTAAATATGTCATGGTTATATGTTCTAAAGTTTTTCTAAAGTTGGATCCACTTTAGAAGAATAATATCAATAATTTTATTTATTATTTTTATTTCCTAAGTAAAGCTTATCTTTAGAAAAGTTTTTCCTTAATAATTTTGTAAAGCTTGTCTAGACTTTAGTATTCTAGAGTGTTGGTAGAAAACTTTGATAAATGAGTTTAAGAAAACTCTTGGTTAAATCAAGAATTAAGTTTAAAGAAACTTTCTTATTTTATTGATTTGGAAAGAGAGTTTGTGATAACTTTATTTTTATGTATTCATTGATAACATACCATATAGTATTATTACTAAAACTTGAGTTTAAACTTATCTATCTTTAGAAAATATTTGCTAAGATAAAACTTTAGGTCTTTATGGAAAAATAATTTCTTATGTGACAAAATTTATTTTTAAAGAGAGTTCTTATTTTTATTACTTAAGAAAACTCTTTTTTTTTTTTTATTAAGGTTGAGACAATAACAACATGTTCATGCATAATGAGAATATGTAACTTATGAGAAATATAATAAAACAAGAAAATAAGATAAATATAATAAGAGCATAAAAGTAAAGTCAAGTATTGGGAACCTTAGCTTCATCAAGATATCCCGAGACTAAGAATAGACTAGTCCTCAAAAGAAAAGAAAAGCAAAGAAAGAAAATTGTTTTGACTTGATAGGGACAAGTCTAAGACTAGAAAGACTAGTCTTAATAACAACATGAAATAAATAAATTGCATAACTTGAAAGTAAATAAATAACAAATGAGCTTATATGCTCTAAATAAATATATATACATAATACTTATATAGTTAGATTAGAAACAAGAATAATAACAATAGCAACAATATATTAGTAACATAAAGAAAATAAGAACATGAACAAAAACAAAACATGAATATATTGTTGCTTCTTGTACTCAATGAGATTAAGAAACATACACTAAACTCATGTTAAGTTACATGAACATGATGAGTATATGAAAGAAACTTTTACCTAAGGTTATGTGTTTGTTGAAGGAGAAAAGATGGGTTGTAGTATTATGTGGGACTTGGTTTTCTAAGGAAAGAGGGAACTTGAGGGAGATTTTGAGAGGGAATTTTATGGGGTGGGTTTGGGAGAGTTTTAGTAGGAAATAAGTTGTGTAAAAGAATGAAGGATGAAGGGGTATTTATAGATTTTTGGAGTAGAAATTAGATGTAATTAAATAAAATGGAAAAAAAAATAAATTGTGATGGAAGAGGGAGAGGGGGCGCCAGTTTGCTATAGAAAGGGGGGGGGGGGGGGGTGGGGGGAAGGGTGTTGTGGAGAGGAAATAATTTATTTGTTTGTTTTGAGTGTGATGTGATTAAAGTTGTATGGGGAAGGTAAATTATAAGGTATAGGTATGGTAAAGTGTAAGAATAGAGTATAAAAAAAGTAGAGATAGATGAATAGTAATGAATAGTAGAAAAGTACTATGAATAGTAGACTAGACAATTAAAATACAAGTAGTAAAGAAAATACGTGTAAACGGCTTATATCTGATATTTTTAGTTATTGAAAAATTCTAAAACTGATATTTTTGAAAACCTTATAATTTTATGAATCTATTGGTGTTGACGGAATATTTTCACTATTCGATGCACTAGGCATGGTTTTCGAAAACTGATCCCGTTCGGATCCGAAGGACACTAGAAAATTATGAATCTAATATTTTTAAACTTTCCTATATTATTACGAACCATCTTCCATAATTATCTTAATTTCGTTTTCTATGGTTTAAGAACACGAGATTGCCAGATCTAGATTCACTTGACTAAACATATAACTAGGTTAACTTTAGGGTTCCAGTTTGACTTCCGGTTCTAGGGTTTTCTTATATTATTGAAAAATCTAGGGGCTTACACTTAGGAATGGTTTGAGAATGTTTGTGACATAGAAAACTGAAGAAATATGAACTGTGTCATTAGAGAAGATGATGAACAGTGTCAACACTATCTCTACACCGGCAGTGTAAATGGTGAATGTCAGCGGCTTACGAGGATATGTCAGCAGTGTAGGGACAGCTTGCACTGGAACAGAAGCTACGTAAAAATCATTCTTATATAAAATAAATGAACGCCGACGAACTGAGATTATACACCATAAGCGTATAGTCCGGCATATGTGGGAAAGCTGGCGGCTTACAAGCCAACACAAACGATACAAAATAAAATGAAGAACTTAAGAACACCAACATTTGGGTTTCAATGCCAGCAACGTAGAAGCCGGCATACAAACTTGTTTTCCTTATGTAAAATATGTATTTCACGGACGGATATTTATATAATAATTATAAACATATTATATATATATAATTATATATATGTTAACATAAAATTTATTAAGTGGAAAAATAAATACAAATATTTAGAATAATAGTATATTTAATATATGATAGCTTCTAAAACCCTAAAGTTATAGGGAAATATTAAGTGTTAATAACAATTATAACTATCAAATAATTGTACTATATAGATAAATAGGTAAGAATGGAAATTGAAATAAGCTAAATTTACGAATAATGTGACTTTTAAAAATGAAAAAAATAATTATGTGAAACGGATTAAGAGAAACACGACGATAATAAACGAATATGAGTTACTATAATGAGTTAGATAGAGAATACATAAAATTAGTGTTAATAACTACAAAAACTTGATAAATATCAATTTTTCGAATACTAGATATATATTATATATATATATATATAGATATCAAGTAAGACTAAGGCAAGTTACACGAGAATAAAGATTAATTGATAATTGTTTTCATAAGACCATTAATGAATTAAAATAAGAAATAGAAACCGAGCCAAATATTAATTTAGGACACTAGACACATATAGGAGTTTAGTTATGTAATCTATATTATATTGATGAATATTTTATTCATCTCAATAGGTAACTTTGATACCATAGAGGACCTTCCAGCAAATTACTACGACTAATCACTATGAGCAAGTGAGTAATTCATTCATATTATACTGTTTATACTTGTAATTAGTTGAATATGTAATGCAAAGATAGTAATAATATGAATATTTTGATGGAAATGTGTTGTGATTTGATTTTATGATTGCTAGTCTACCATTACAAAAGTGATAATACAATGGTATGATGATGTGAAGTAATATGATGATGATTGTGTGTAATGTATGATCACCATGAAATTGAATAAGAACTATTGACTTATTAAATAACCTGGTCATGCATTGCACGTACTGCATTATTGCATATACAAATGGGTGACAGCTTGCTACGTATTAATATTTTGGTTCTCTATTAATGTTTAGTTTTTCTAAAGTGTTAGTTCTTCCAAGGTTTTCTTTGTTCCATCAATTCTATGGGAACTAAGTGGCAAGAACGTCGCTTGTAGTATCGCTTTGAAATAATTAATACTTAGAGAGTTTCTAAGGATGGATACAGGAAATGGTCAGTTCAAATTGTTGTTAAATTTAAAGTGATAACCTTAAGACGAGAAATCATTGATTTTCCTGTAAACTTAGTCTCTCCTAGGCAAGTGGGTCATAAAGTAAATTTTCTTCAACCCTAAAAAGAGAGCATAAATCTTTTTCCTGTTTGGATTCTAGATCATCTAAGCTTATATCTAAGCATATATTTGAGTGATTGCATTGCATACGATTTGTTAATAGCTTGTTGATGTGTATATATTTGGTTATTCATGAGCCGTGGTTTCACTCATACTCCAATAGTATTTTCAAATATATGCTTCGACCTTGGTTAGTTACTTCTAGAAACATGGCTCCGGTAAAGGCTTAATAGTTGGAAGTTTATAGTTCTTTTTGGGATTAATGGTTTATATTTTCCTAGATTGAATTAGCTAGTGTTATCTTATCTATTATGTATGTAAAGAATTACAAGAAGACTACATGATTTGTAATAATCTATGATACTTTATGATTAAGATGGCAGTTATTTACTAATTTATTTTTTTACATGTATTTATCATTTCTTATCGAAGCAACTAAAAGATCCTGTTTTTTAGAAAACATGTCACTTCGAAGGTAATCTAGTGATAGTATTCATGTAAACCCAGAAACTTCCACAATACGATACGACTCTAAATTAGAAATTAGAATTAACTAGTAAACATAGAAGTTAACAAAAACCAAGATTAGATACATAATTTAAATTTGGTCGGGTTAGGATCCATAAACTAAATAAAGAACTTCTTTGACCCTAACTGATACCAAAAACGAGATTTTGTATCTTGAATTGATAATTCAAGATATAATTAGAGGAAACTTCAAATTCCAAACCGAATCCTTGTCAAACAAATAGATTAAATGGGGAAAAACCTAAATATAGAAATTAAGTGACTACTTTTGTATCCAACAAAGACTTGAGACTAAAACAATGAGTAGTAATGAACCTATACTTGGGCTTAAACCCTAAAATTCAAGATTCCTAGTTAGTAATAAACTATATTGATAAGATTTCATAGTGGGTATCCAAATCTAATATATAACTATTTTAGCTTATATTTCTGGGGTGATATTAAGTAATCAATCCAATATGTTTATAGTTAGAAAATGGCAACCTTAAGATAAACCGTTAGAATTATAAATACACAAAAAAAATATAAACTGATATATAACTCAAGATCTAGACTTCAAACAAAGATTTGAATTACACCAGTATTCAAATTAGAGTTTTCTTAAGCCCTTGAAGCTAAAAAAAAATTGACCCAACAAGTTTAGAAAACCTAAATCGTGGGAGATAAATCTTTCTTAAACAAATAATCACGTAAAATTAAAACTTAAATTTGTATTGTTTGATAAACTAAACATCTTATAGGATTCATTAAAATATTTTTGTATATAAACTTACATATATTAGCCAAATTATACTCTATTAGTGTAATAAACTCCTCGAAAATTTAACTAATTATTACCTAAATAATATATACATATAACAAACACTTGCAGGAGACGTTTTTCAAATTTTTTTAAGGGCTTAGATCTTCTTGATCCAAGTGAGCCGAAACTTCTCCAATAATGCAACAAAAGTCAATCAAAATCTAACTATAAGCCAATCTAAACCTACTAAATCATCCTTACATTGATGACAATAAAACAAACTGATGAAATAGCAACAATTATAAGCAATTCAGATCACTTATGGAGAAGGAAACACGTAGCCAAACGTTTACATTTTTCCTCTATATACATATTCCAAGAACACTTGAACGAGAAGCAAACGAACATCATCCTTTTCCAAACTTTCCAGAATCAATCCACTCCTATTAGTAGTTAAATCAGCCTGAGAATAGGATTTAAAACACATCAACCAACCCAGTTCGAATCTGAGGACAAATATTGCAAAAAAAACACTTAAAAGGAGCTCAAGGTAAGTTGATGTAATTCAATGTGTTTTCTTTCGAAACTAAGGATTGGGATTGACTTCTGAACATCTTAGGAACCTAACCAAGTCCATCAGAAGCTTTGGATCTCATCGGAGAGCCACGACGAAGGTGATTTTCAAAAACCCTAACCCACCTTGATGATTCGAAAAATCATGGAACATGTTGTTGTTTTGCTGTTCTATGGAGATATTTAAGTAGTTTGATGTTATAGGAGCTTAAAGGAGCTAGAAAACCAACCTTCTAATGTCAGGAATCGATCGCGTTCATCAGGGAAGACGATGAACAGTGCTTCCCGATGAGCACGGGGTGAAACACGGGACGTGTTCCACCTGTGTACCCCTCAGCAAAATTCAAAAATAAAAAAAAAAACCAAGTTATTTAAATTAAATTATAAAATAATTAATGATATAAATAATTTTAGGATTATTAATATTTCTTTATTAATTTTTCTGCAAAGATTATAAATAGTATTATTATTTAATAATATAACATCAAAATTCTTTAAAATAATTAAATTAAAAATGAAATATTTTTCTAGTATTATTAAATATATGATATTTAAATATTTATAATGAACCTATTAACATTAATCAGAAAATGATTTTTAGAAATATAAATCATCCTTACTAATTAATTCAAGTATATTAAGTTTTATAATTATAATTGCTAATATTCTTAATATTATTAAGAGAATTTTTAAAATTTATAGTATTTTTGAAATTATCATTTTGAAATAATATATATGTAAACTCTAAAATAAAACTCAAAAGTTAAGATTAAAATTATTTTAGTAATATTATTTATAATAACTCACAATTAGTGTGGATTAAAGTGTAAAACAAATAATATAAGTATTTTTATTATGAAAATTAATTATTTTACTTTATTTTATTTTACTGTCTTTTTCGAAATTATTTTATTATTATTATTGTTGTTGTTGTTGTTGTTGTTGTTGTTGATAGTTACTAATATTTTTACTATTTACGGCAAAAAGAAAAATTTTGAAAATAATTGTAATTAAGTTAACAAATCTTTATATTAATAAATTTATTTTTATTAAGATTGTGTTTAATTAGTTTATAGGAAAAAATTTTACGAGTCTAGTAAATACTAAATATGTATTTAAATAAATAATTAGATAACAATGGATATTTAAATAATCCAAATATGTGAATATAGAGATATCTATATTTTACAAGAAAAATTTATTAAGTAAATAAAAAGAAAACTAATAGTTTTAGACAATGAAAATGAATTAGCTGAATTGTTAAACTTCCTGAGTACCCAATCAATAGATTTAAGTATCAAACCAAAATCAAATCAAGTAACTTGAGATAAAGATGAATTAATATTTAAGTATCATCTTCAAAGAATTAGTTAATAATAAAACAGAAACCCAGCAGCATATTAGGACACTTAAATATTCATAAGAGGTAGGTTATATAGTCTTGTATAATTAATGGCTATTACTCATCTCAATAGGTAACTCGAGTATTGGTGAGGACTTTCCTGACGATTACTACGACTGAAAAACATGAGCAGGTGAGTAACTCAGTCTTATTACATTGGTTGTTCTTGTAAAGTTAGTGACTCTTAAATAAAAGACAATAAAAATTGGGTGTACTGTTTGGTTTGTGGAAACTGTGTATGGTATTGCATTGATTGCCAAGTCACTCTATTATAAGTGATAACAGAGTGGTATATGTCTGTATTGCCTATATAACATGATTGAATGTCTGTATTGCTTGATCACCGTCAAATTGATTAAAAACTACTGGTACCATAAAGGAAATTTATCATGCATTACATATTTTGCATAAATAGCATTAGAGTAAGTGGTAGCATATTACGTGTTAGTTTTTCAGATCTCTAGTAATGCTTGAATTATCTAGGCAAGAGAGCTATTAGTTAATTACAAGATTACTTTTGTTCTGTTTATACCATAGGATCTAAATGGTAAATGAAGGACGCCGCTTATGGTATTGCATGGAAATAGCTAACACTTAGTGGAGTTTCTAAAGCTAAATCAGGAAATAAATAACAAAACATGATAAGTGTGAAGAGATAACTAAAAAGAATATTACTGTTTCCTGAAAGCTTAGTCTCTATTGGGTAGGTGGACCATAGATTATGATCCTTCAACCCCGATGAGAGGGTATAAATCTTCATCCTATTTGGATTCCGGGTTATCCAAGCTTGTAATGTACATATGTTTGATTGATGCATTTCATATGATTGATAAATAAATTGTATGTATTATGTGGTAAGTTCTAGTTATCCACTGAGCTTGTGTTTTAGGTCACACTCCAATAGCCCTTTCAGGTTTACTCTACGATCCTGGCTCATTACTAGTAGGAGCATGGTCCCGGTAAGAAATTAGAAGCCAGAAGCTTAAAGACTAGTATAGGATCAGGGTATATGTATCTCTATTTACCTTTTTGATGCAGGTAACGTGCATTAGAATCATTAGCTAGGGGTTGTAAGGATTTATAAAGCATATGGTCTGTAATATCTTATTAATGTGATAGTTGTTTACTAATTTATGCCTTATATATATTTGTTCATCCTATCCAAGCAACTAAAAGATCATGTTTATTAAAATCATGTCCTTCCCGGAAGGTAAACTAGTAATGGAAATCAAGTGTTCCTTGGTTACTATTATTAGGATACCCTCGGGGTGTGACAATTCAGGTGTGACTTATCTACTTCTACTAGGGTACCCTCGGGGTGTGATAGCTTTAAGTTGGTATCAGAGCGTGGTTGCTAATATAAGAAAGATAAATATGAGAAAGAATTACATTGGTAAATGTAGTAAGTTTAGATATAATTAGCACCCTTTAGTAAAAGTTGGGTAGTTATGGGTAGAGTTACATTGCACAATTAGGAATAAAATTGGTGTGATTATTATTAATCATACAAATTTTGTTGTGTGCAGACTAGTCCTCCTGCATGTCATATTAGATGGAAGATATTTAGTATGCAGGAAGAGGAGACCCTGATAGATTATAGATGCAGATTGTGAGTCCTAGTAGAGGATTTGTATTTATGTGGGATTACCAAAACCCTAGAGGAGATTCTCATCAAAGAGGATTATATCCTTTATTTAAAGGATGGTTATTTCTGATGGAGTGGGCATTTCCAGATAATGGATCAGCTATAGAGACACATTATAAATTCGAGAGGTTGATAGTTTAGAAAGGAGGTGGTCTGGAGATTGATAAGATAGCATTCATAGTCTCATCTAAACCTGTGAGACCAGATCCTCCTGATTTTAGAGTTTGGGTATCTATTGGAGGAGAGGCAGTTTATGCTCATGATATTCGATATGATCACATTCGGGTGAGAGATGACACGGCTTATGATGATGACTGGATGCTGGCACAAGTGATAAGATGCAACCATTCTAGACGTATATTGATGAGGAAGCCTCCCATTATACCTGAGATAGCAGGTGAGTTCCAACGTCCCTTTATTATGCAGGATAGAGTAGTACAGGAGTCGGTTCAAACTACAGTTCATAAAACAAGTGTAACAACAAAGTTGCTAGATGCAAGAGAAGGAAAGAGTCAAAGGATTGAGGCAGAAAAGTATGTCTCTAATTATAATTATGCCAGGTGGATTAAGAGAGATGTACCTCCCAGTTCCGAGAGTGAGCAGAAGCCTACACCTAGAGGCATCCGGCTGATGGATACGGATTTGACCCTGGCACCCTTAGGAGATAGAGACACGAGGATCGATATTAGTGACAGTAGTTCCGAGGGAGAGGATAATTACCCTCAGTTAGGTCCTGAGGAGAAGGGCAAGGGTCGCCTTTATCCTAGCCCTTGAGTCAGATCTAGTAATATATGATGATGATGTTTGTACTATTTATTAGTGATAGCATGATAGGTATGATATCAATAGACTTTTGATGATGTATATGTATGTGTAACATGTGGTATGTAAGACGATGTATATGTGTCTTATGATGACTTTAGTAGTAGAAGCTAGGTATAGAGTTAGTGCCATTTTTTATATGTACATAAAGCACTAACCATGAGAAGTTTATGTGTATTTTGGTTATGTATATATAGTGTGAATATATATATATATATATGAATGACCTTGATGTCTTTTAGTAAAGGTGAACTATGATCCAATCTAAATAACATGTTTAATGTTAATAAAATGCCAAGAGGGAGGAATAGAAGTAGAAACACAAGGATCTCTGGAAATCCACCAATAAATGCCCCTACATCATCCCAAAACCAATTAGAGGATATTTTACAAAGTCTCCAACAACAAAATATATTGATCGAGGTGCCAACAATGCCTCCAACAACTCCCAGAGGAAATGAAAGGCATATTGCACCGGTTTAATTTCAAGAAAATGGACCAGTGAATTTGATGAATCTGCTGCTGAGTTGCAAGGACCACCTGGATATGAACAAGAATTGCCACCACCACCACCTTTACGTCTCTAGAGGAACTTGTTGCTAGAATTCATTAAATGCAACATGTACTTTGAAGGACTACCTGGAAAGCCAGAAGAAGCTGAGGACTGGCTAGCCTAGATTGAGCAATCCCTTGATGATTTTCCAAGTACCTGAAGCTCTGAGAGTACCATATGGAACTTATTTGCTAAGATTAAGAGCAAAGATATGGTAGAATTCAAAACAACAAAGTTTGCCACAACCTATTACTTGGGAAGTGTTTAGACGAGAATTTTTGAAAGAATATTTCCTAGGCAGTCTAAAAGCAAAATATAGCACTGACTTGATGAACCTGACACAAGGAAATAAGACAATTGATGAGTATGAACATGAGTTCAATCGGTTGTTACAGTTTGCTCCAGATGCTTATCAGGATAGTGATGAGCTAAAGAGATAGACTTTCATGGTTAGATTAGAACCTCATTTTCAGAGAAGACTTGCTGAAATTGAAGCCGATAACTTTGCAGTTATGATAGAAAAAGCTCGAATCATTGAACGAGCAAGAAGATATTAAATTGAAAAGTATAAGAAGAAGGGACTAACTTTTGGGAAGAGAACATATGATGGTTCTATGGCAAGTCTTGTGCCTAAGAAGATTAAATTTTTCAAACCTTTCAGTGGGAAAAAAGGAGGAGTAATTAGGAAGAACAATGTTACATGTTGGAAATGCAAGGGTTCTCATTATCCAAGGGAGTGTCCGCAATTGCAACGCAAATGCTACTATTGTGGAGAAAGTGGACACATGGCAAATAATCGTCCAAAAAGGAAGATTACAACCTGTTTTGTATGTAACAAAGTTGGCCATATATCAACCAACTGTCCACAGAAAGTGAATACAGTAGCTGGATCTTCACAGCCTAGAGGAATGGTTAGAGTCGCGGGACCAAAAAATGGAAATGCTAATACCAGCAAAGCTAGTACAACGACTAAAGTCTTTGCTATGTATGGGAATCCTGTTGAGGATGTGGAGATGGAAGAGGAAGATGAGGAAAACATATCGGAAGAAGTTGACCTTAATGATTATGGTCTCATTACAGGTATGTAGTTACATATTTATTTATTTAAAAAATTATTAGACACAACCACGATTAAATGCACAATAGAAGCTTTATGAATTGAAAATAAAGTGAATTTAATAAATGATAAATAGGATCAATTCAAGTAAGGGATCAGACTACGTATGCTTTGTTTGACATGGAAGCAACACATTCTTTCGTAAATGTTGAATTAGCAAGACGTATAGGATTACCAACCGAAACCATGAGTAAAGAATTGAGAGTTACTACGCCAACAGGAGACTTAGTGATAACACAGGAGATGATAAAGAGTTGTCCATTAAAGATTGGAAATTAGGAATTGATTGTTGATTTAATCATGACAGATATAAGAAAATATGATATTATTCTGGGTATGACCTGGTTAACTGTTGTAAAAGCGAAAGTTGATTGACATCTCAAAATGATATCTTTTGTCAATAATCAAGGAGAAAGAAAGGAGTATAGGGGTAAGATACTCAAAGGAATCGGAAATAGGATAACAGCAATTAAAGTGGAAAAAGAAGAAGATATGGAGTTAAATGGGTGTATTCTTGAAACAATCGAGGGTAAATCCAAAGCATTAGATATTCATATTGTCATAACAGTGTGTGAATATCTGGATGTATTTCCAGACGAATTACCGGGATTACCCCACACAGAGAAGTGGAATTTTTAATAGATTTGATACCTGGAACAGAATCAGTATCAAAAGTTTCGTATTGCATGGCACTTGAAGAATCGAAAGAATTAAAGGCGCAATTGCAAGAATTGTTGGATAAAGGATTTATCAGACCTAGTGTTTCACCTTAGGGAGCACTAGTATTGTTTGTTAAGAAGAAAGATGGCTCAATGAGACTTATATTAATTATAGAGAGTTAAACAAAGTGACTATCAAGACAAATATCCTTTACCCAGAATTGATGATCTCTTTGATCAATTGAGAGGAGCAAAGGAATTTTCTCGAATTGATTTAAAGTCAGGATATCATCAGATCCGAATTAAGGCGGAGGATGTACCAAAAATTGCATTCTGAACTAGGTATGGTCATTATGAATTTTTTTGTCATGCCATTTGGACTAACCAATGCGCCTACAGTTTTTATAGACTTGATGAACCATATTTTTAGACCTTTGTTGGATATCTATGTAATTGTTTTTATAGATGATATACTAGTATATTTGTCTACTGAAGAGCAACACGATGAGCACCTGGGAAGTGTGTTACAGATACTGAGAGACAATAAGTTGTATGTCAAACTCTCTAAATGCGAATTTTGGCTTAAAAGTATATCATTCCTTGGATATATTATTTCCGGAGAAGGAATATCAGTTGATCCTACAAAAGTTAAAGCTACTGCAGAATGGAAAAGACCCGACACTATTACAGAAGTTAGGAGTTTCTTGGGATTAGCAGGGTATTACTAGAAATTTATACAAGATTTCTCAAAAATTGCATGACCACTGACGCAATTGACAAAGAAGAATGAGAAGTTAGTATCAGCGCTAATATTCGTTTTGCCTAATGACAAGGATCTATATACTGTCTACAGTGATGCATCCAAAAATGGGTTAAGATGTGTGCTGATGCAAAACAAGAAGGTAATAGCATATGCTTCTAGATAGTTAAAATCTCATGAGATGAATTACCCCACCTACGATTTGGAGTTAGTTGCTATTGTATTTGCACTCAAGATTTGGCGTCATTACTTGTATGGACATAAATGTGAAATATATACATATCACAAAAGTTTGAAGTATATATTTACATAAAAGGAGTTGAACATGAGACAAAGACAATGGTTAGAATTAATTAAAGATTATGATCTCACTATCAATTACCATCCCGATGAGGTAAATGCTGTAGCTGACGCATTAAGTCGTAAGAATTATGGAGGAGTAGCCTCAATATTAACGGAGCAGAAAGAACTCATCAAGGAATTTGAGAGATTAAACTTGGAGTTTTCAATG
Organism: Combretum micranthum; assembly: GCA_024138025.1. Classification (NCBI taxonomy): domain Eukaryota; kingdom Viridiplantae; phylum Streptophyta; class Magnoliopsida; order Myrtales; family Combretaceae; genus Combretum; species Combretum micranthum. Next base: position 111,083 of record JAMXBD010002379.1, on the reverse strand, counting down.
CAAGGTTTGGAAGCTGAATTAGGAAACTTAATTTTGGAGCCTACTTTACTCCAACGAATTAAGGAAGCTCAGAAAGAGGATATCGAAATCCAAGAGATTAAACAAGGAATATCCCAAGGAAAATACAAGGATTTTCATGTGGATGATGAAGAAGTGTTAAGAATGAACAAAAGAATATGTGTGTCTCATGATGAAAGCTTGAGGAAGGAATTAATGCATGAAGCACATTATTTCGGATATACCATACATCCAGGAGAAAAGAAGACATACCAAGAGTTAAAGAGTGCATATTGGTAGAGTGGAATGAAAAAGGATATTGCAACCATTGTTGCAACCATTGCCAATTCCCGAATGGAATTGGGATAAAATTTCCATGGATTTTGTGTGCTCACTACCTAAGACAAGTACGGGTCATGATGCTGTTTGGGTTTTGTGGATAAACTCACTAAGTCAGTCCATTTCTTACCAATTAATATGACCCATTCCTTAGAAAAGTTGGCACAACTGTATTTGAAGGAAATTGTGAGATTACATGGTATACCTGTTAGTATAGTATTAGATCAAGATCTACGATTTGTTTCCAGATTCTGGCAAGGATTGCAAAAAGCATTAGGAACCCAATTGAAATTTAGTACAGCTTACCATCCCTAAACTGATGGACAAATAGAAAGGACCATTCAAACACTAGAGGATATGTTAAGATTGTGTATTCTAGATTTCAAAGGAAATTGGGATCAACATTTACCACTAGTGGAATTTGCATATAATAACAGTTACCATTCAAGTATAGGGATATCACCCCATGAAGCTTTATATGGTAGAAAGTGCTGATTACCATTATTTTGGGATAGCTTGGAAAGAGTATTGGTTGGACCTAAATTGGTTTAGGAAACAATTGACAAGGCTTCAGTAATAAAGTAAAGAATGAAAGAAGCTCAAGATAGACAAAAGAGCTAGGCGGACTTGAAAAGAAGAAAATTGGAATTTAATGAAGGCGAACATGTCTACTTGAAGATAAGTCTAATCAAAAGTCTTCATGGCGGACAAACAAAAGGAAAGTTGAGTCCTAGATATGTAAGACCATTTAGGATATTGGAACAAGTTGGGAACTTGGCATACCGTCTTGCAGTGCCACCCAATTTATCTGGTATACATAATGTTTCATGTATCGATACTAAGAAAATATGTACCAGATTCAGATAAGATAGTCGAGTTGGAACCAATTGATCTAAAGGAGAATTTGACTTACGAAAAGCAACATGTTAGAATACTGGACAGAAAAGTGCAAATTCTCATAAATAAAGAAACTCACTATGTCAAAGTATTATGGGATCTCCGAACTGAAGAGATGACATGGGAACTGGAAGAAGAAATCAAGAAAAACTATCCACATCTATTTGAGAATTCAGGTATGCACCCAAGCTTTGAGGACAAAGCTTATTTTGGTGGGGAGGGAGGGGGGGGGGGGGGGGGGGAGAGAGAGAATGTAAACCCCGGAAATTTTTCACATTAGTACACAATTTTAAAATAGAATGTATGAACTAGTTAGTAAACCTATAATCCAATAAAAAGCCTAAGAATAGATCAATGACTTAAATTTGGCTGGATTAGGATCTAAAAACTGAATAAAGAACTTCTTTGACCCTAATTAATACCAAAAACGAGATTTCATATCTTGAACTGATAATTCAAGATATGATTAAAGGAAACCCAAATTTTCAAACCCCGAAACTTGTCTTACAAATAAAATAGATAGAAAATATAGATATGGAGATTAAATGACTACTATTGAACTCAACAATGATTTGAGATTAGAATAATGAGTAGTAATGAGCCTATACATGGATTTAAACCCTAAATTCAAGATTCCTAGATAATATTAGACATTACTAATAAGATTTCATAGTAGGTATCAAAAACCAAAGATGTATAGATGATTTAGCTTATATATCAAAAGCGATATCGAGTAGTTAACCAACTATGCTTATAGATACGAAACGATAACCTAAAGGTAAACCGTTAGGATTATAAATACATAATAGAAACATAAGCAGATGTATAATGAAAGATCTAGACTTCAAACAAATAATTGAATCACACCATTATTCTAATTAGGGTTTTCTTAAGCTATTGAAGCTTAAAACAAAAATTGACCTAATAAGCTTAGGAAACCCTAATCGCAGGAGGTAAAATTCTAAAAATAATTTATTGTATAAACTTTAAACCCAAAGTTGAATTTAATAACAATTTACAAAATTTGTAGAACTTTAAACAATTTTTTGGAGATAAAACTCTTGAATAATTCTTATATTTGTACCCATTTAACTTATTAAATTATCATAAAACTAAGATAATTAACTATCTATTAATAGTATATAATAATTTGATTCATTTCCGGTTGCAAATTGTGCAAATGAAGGGCTTGGATTTCCTTGAGATTTGAGAACTGAAATTGCTTAGAAATTATCCATATTATGCAACAAATTCAACTCAAACACCAACCAAACTTTGCGAACTCATCTCCTCATTAATGATAGTAAAACGAATGGAGGAAACAAAATTCAAATGAGGAAGAATTCGGATGCAAATGGTCGAAGGAAACTGTCCTCATTCCTCTCTATATATGTAAGTATTTATAACTCATAATGTATAAACAAACAAACACCAAACACTCCCAAAGTTTCCAAACTAAACAAACACCTAAATAGCAAACAAATCGACCAAAGAACAGAAATCAACTCGTCTAAAACAATCCAATTTGAATCAAAGAAAAATACAACACGAAAAAACGCATAATCTGGAAGCAAGGTAAGCTGTTGCAATTCAACTTGTTATTTGTTAAAAACAAGGATTGAAACTAACTTCAAATTCCATCAAACAAGCTTAAGCAAGGTAAAAGTTGAAAACCCTAATCGTACCTTTTCAAATTCAAAAATTTAAGATCACATATATGTAGATGTGTTATGAGTTCACTTAGGAATGGTTTAAGAATGTTTGTGACGTAGAAAACTGAAGAAATATGAACTGTGTCATCGGAGAAGATGATGAATAGTGTCGACACTATCTCTATGCCGGTAGTGTAAACATTGAATGCCAACGGCTTATGAGGGTAGACTGGCGGTGTAGGGACGGCTTATACTGGAACAGAAGCTACGTAAAACTCATTCTTATGTAAAATAAACGATCACCGGCTAACTGGGATTATATGCCGGAAGTGTATAATCCGGCATGCGTGGGAAAACTGGCGGCTTATAAGCCAGTTCAAACGATACAAAATAAAATGAAGAACATAAGAACGTCGGCATCTGGGTTTCAACGCTAGTGGCATAGGAACCGACGTACAAACTTGTTTTCCTTATGTATAATCAGTATTCACGGACAGATATTTATATAATAATATAATATAACATATTATATATATATATATATGTTAAAATAGAATTTACTAAGTAGAAAAATAAATACAAATATTTAGAATAATAGTAATTTAATATTTGATAGCTTCTAAAACCCTAAAGTTATAGGGAAATATTAAGTGTTAATAACAACTATAACTATCAAATAATTGTACTATATAGATAAATAGGTAAGAATGGAAATTGAAATAAGCTAAATTTACCAATAATGTGACTTTTAAAAATGACAAAATAATTATGTGAAACGGATTAAGAGAAACACGACGACACTAAGTAGTAATAAACGAATATGAGTTACTATAATGAGTCAGATAGAGAATTACATAAAATTAGTGTTAACAATTACAAAAACTTGATAAATATCAATTTTTCGAATACCAGATATATGTATATAGATATCAAGTAAGACTAAGGCAAGTTACATGAGAATAAAGATTAATTGATAATTGTTTTCATTAGACCATTAAAGAATTAAAATAAGTAATAGAAACCGAGCCAAATATCAATTTAGGATACTAAACACAACTAGGAGTTTAGTTATGTAATCTATATTATATTGATGAATATTTGATTCATCTCAATAGGTGACTTTGATACCATAGAGGACCTTCTAGCAGATTACTTCGACTAGCCATTATGAGTAGGTGAGTAATTCAGTCATATTATACTGTTTGTGCTTGTAATTAGCTGAATATGTAATGCAAAGATAATAATAATATGAATCTTTTGATGGAAATGTGTTGTGATTTGATTTTATGAGTGTTAATCTACCATTACAAAAGTGATAATACAATGGTATGATGATGTGAAGTAGTATGATGATGATTGTGTGTAATGTATGATCACCATGAAATTGAATAAGAACTATTGACTTATTAGATAACCTTGTCGTGCATTGTACGTAGTGCATTATTGCATATACAAACGGGTGACAGCCTGCTACGTATTAATATTTCGGTTCTCTATTAATGCTTGGTTTTTCTAAAGTGTTAGTTCTTCCAAGGTTTTCTTTGTTCCGTTGATTCTACAGGAACTAAGTGGCAATGAAGAATGCCACCCGTAGTATCACTTTGAAATGATTAATACTTAGAGAGTTTCTAAGGATGGATACAAGAAATGTTCAGTTAAAACTGTTGTTAAATTTAAAGTCATAATCCTAAGACGAGAAATCGTTGATTTTCCTGTAAACTTAGTCTCTTCTGAGCATGTGGGTCATAAAGTAAATGTTCTTTAATCCTAAAAAGAGGGCATAAATCTTTTTCCTGTTTGGATTCTAGATCATCCAAGCTTATATCTAAGCATATGTTTGAGTGATTACATTACATATGATTTGTTAATAACTTGTTTGATGTGTAATATATAGGTTATTCACTGAGCCATGGTTTCTCTCATACTCCAACAGCCTTTTCAGGTTTATGCTTCGACCTTGGTTAGTTACTTCCAGAAACATGGCTCCGATAAGAGCTGGAAGTCTATGGTTCTTTTTGGGATTAATGGTTTATATTTCCCTAAATTGAATTAGCTAGTGTTATCTTATTTGTTATGTATGTAGAGAATTACAAGAAGACTACATTGTTTGTAATAATCTATGATACTTTATGATTAAGATAGCAGTTATTTACTAATTTATTTCTTACATGTATTTATCATTTCTTATCGAAGAAACTAAAAGATCCTGTTGTTTTGGAAAATATGTGACTCTCCGAAGGTAATCTAGTGATATTATTCAGGTGTGACTTGTCTACTTCTACTGGGGTACCCTTAGGGCATGACAATTATGCTCAATCACCACAACTTTGAATACGATTTCAATTATCTAGTAGGAATATTCATAATTTATATTTAATCAATGTTAGGAGTAGGGGTGAAAATAAATCAAGTTAGTTTATCTCGTAGCCAGATAAGATACGTTTAGTAGGAAATCTATGGTGAAAAAAGTTATAGAGTCCATGCTTCAAAGCAAAATGGTAGAGCGAAGATAAGATTTTAATTCAAGCCCATTTTATTTGAAAAACAATAGAAGAATTTTAACCTGAATGCAACGCCAATACTAGCCTCAAATTCTTCATCCTTCCCTTCCCAGCTCTAAGAATTCTTTGTAACCTCATTAAAGCATTCGCCAAATATCTAACATTGCCTATGGTCTATTCCTAGTCATATATATATATATATATATGATATTCAATCGTCAGGTGATCAACCTATTCGAGACTATGCCATGGTATTTAATAGTAGTGGGATGGGATATGATTTACAATAAAGAGTTCATTCTAGAAGATGACTACTCTTACAACGTATTACTCTAAAAACCTAATAACAGATGTCGAGAGAGTATTAGGAACTCGTTTTACGCCAATGAACCTGGTCATATTGTCATTACAGTTGATAATAAATTGCATAAGAAGAACAGAGTTCGTTATAGAACTAAGTCTAAAACTATTGTACCAGTGTATATCTTTTTGAATAAGTGATCTATGTAAAATAACGAGTTATTTGTACAATGTAGCAGAACATTCGAACCAAGACATCATAAGAATTAACAAAATATTTATAAACTCACATCTTAACAATCAAAGAATGCATAAACTTTAGAAACTTGAGAAACAACAAGAAAATCCCCACAACCCTTGAACATAAGCCCTAATCAGAGTATAGGTATTTGCACAACAAGAGCAAATAAATGTTTATGTGAAAGATCATTAAGGACCATGTAGTTGAAGATTTGTGCGACGCCTTCTCGACTCAACTATCAAAGATGGAATCGGTCCCATGGAGACACCTAGCAATTGGAGGTGGAACGAAGAGATCAGTCGGAGGTGGAATGGAGAGATCAATCAGAGGTGGCTGTAGTTTGATGGAGATCAGTTGAAGGTTGTACTATGAGGGTGTTGCACGGCGAAGAAATATGAAGAGTCCTGTCTAGTATGAGGGTGTTCTATTTTTCCTTCTGTCCAAAGTTTTTGAAATGCTGAGATGATTTTAAGGGAATTTCAATTTTTTAATTTCTATTTGGGTAGGTAAATTGTTAAATGAAAAATTAGCGACAGTTAATATAAGGAAAGGGTTACAAATTAAATGACAGCTCCATATATAAATTAAGAATGTTCTGTAAACGTGCCCAATACCACAATTTATTAGATGAGTCTAAACTATAAAAAATTGCAAACATCGTATAATATCAAAATTCTTGTAGTGATAAATAAGGTCTACTAACTATGACTCCTTTCAAAACTCTCGTTAATGAAGAAAGACTCAATTCAGCTAAACCAAGCTCTTAGGGCTTGTTTTAGTCTGTAAAGTGCCTTATGTAGCTTGTACATCTTCTATTCACTCCCTCTCCTCTCATACCCCTTTGGTTGCTCCACATAAACTTCTTCTCTTAGCTCTCCATGTAAAAATGCAAACTTGACATCTAGTTGATCGTGCTTCTATCCTTTATTCACAACAAATGCTATGATCATACTCAAAGTGTCCATTTTGGCTACATGTGCATATACGTCTTTATAATCCACTCCATGTTGCTGCGAATAACCTTTAACCATCAATCTTGCTTTGTATTTGTCAACTTCTCCAAGCTCGTTTAGCTTAGTCTTATAAACCCATTTTACTCCTATTCTCTTCACCCCAGCTGGTGACTCTACCGACTTCCAAGTTTGATTTTTCAATGGATTTAATTTCTTCATCCAAAGCCAATCTCCATTTCGAACTCTTCACAGCTTCCTCAAAACTTACAAGATTTGAAGATACAACAAATGCCATATTCACCTCTTCTTCTAATAGACCTTCACCCGAAACATAGTTTATCATCTATAAAGGAGGGTGCCTATCTCTACCCTCCCTAGCATTCATGACATCTTCATTATTAGTACTTGAAGAGATATGTTTAGCCTCGATTTCATCCAATTTCATCCACTTCAACTTCTTCCTCTTCTATGTTTTCTTCATATTATTCCTCTTCATGAGTGTTGTATCCACTATCTTCCCGTTCTAAGTCCATCAGCAACTCCTTTTCATAGCTTACATCCCAATTCAATTGACTTTCTTCTTCAAATATCACATCTGGACTCACAATAATTTTCTTAGTAATAAGATCATACAATCTGTACCCTTTAGACTCATCACTAACAGCAAGAATCACACAACCCATACTTTTATCTTCAAGCTTGGTCCTCCTAGCATCTGGAATATGGACATGCCCTACACATCTGAACACTCTAAAGTGTTCATCTGATGACTTTTCTCCAATCCACGCCTCCTCTAGGGTCATCTCTTTAACAACTAGTGTAGGTGACCAATTCAGAACATACACTATCTATCTCACCGCCTCAAGTCAAAAGGTCTTAGGCACCCTTTGCTAGTGATGTGCCCTAGGCCATATGGATTCTTTATCATTTGTATGTTTGTTATCAAGTCATTTTAATTATCAAAGATATTTTGGCCTATTTACTTTGGTAATGTTATTCCTTGAATATTTAGTTATACCTTATGTTGTTAAAGTATGTGACTTTAATAGTAGAACCATAAGCTGAATTATAACTTTATTCTAAATTATCCCTAGTCACTCATTATGTGGAATGATAATGAATTAAGACTAGTATGATTGCTGTATGATGATCAAGTTTTACTGATCATGGATATGGGATATCAATTCAGCACATAGATACAAACAGGAGTGTATTGTATTGGATTGACCAACTATAAGAATACTGTATGGATCAATGCAATAAGTATTCTTATTTACAATGTTGTTTTAGTCCTTTGACCTAATGGCACCATGGATTCTATATAGCAGTTTCCATGTTTTGATTCATCTTCATCATCTTTAATCGGATGATTGTAAGAATAAACTTGGGCATGCAATATGTTATATAGAGGAATGTGAGTGTTAGTGAAGGGATTTGTTCATCTCATTAATTTGAGAGAGATATCTATCAGGCCTCTTGATGAGTAAGACTGAGAAATGCATGGCCATGCTCGAATGAATTGATAAAGAGTTGTCAATATCATTTGTTTAAGTCAGTTAAACTCTAGATTCAAGAAATAAGTAATTAGACAATATAAGAGTGTTTTAATCCACACCTTATGTTTGATTATAAGATATCATGTAACAAAAGGACTAAATGACTAACTGTTAGTAGGTAAAGTCGGATCATCGATCTTCACTAAAATTGGGTAGACATAATGTCTTGCTAGAGACCAATTATGTCTTGTAGTCCTAAAAGAATGTTTAAGAGCTACTACCAATTTTGAGTGAACCTACAGGGTCACACACAAAGAATGAATAAAATGGATCTTCGATAATTGTATTGGGAATTGATTAATTATTTATTTGTCGATTTTAATTAGATTAAAATTAACAAATAAATAAATTAAGATAATAAGGATATATATGTCTTTCTACATAAACCCTAATTTGTTCAGGGTAATTTGAAAAGACATAACCCTTATATATATCAGGGTAATTTGAAGGGACATAACCCTTCTATATATATTCTCTTTCTAGGTTAATTTTTAATTATCTGACGCTGGCCGTCATTTTAGAAAAGAAAATTCGTAACCTAGAAAGAGAGAGTGAGGGATTCCCAAAGGTCGAAATTTTTCGACGTGCTAGCACACACGAAGATCCAATTCATTCGTGTGGATATCGGTAGAGGGAGTTGGAGCAATCTGCATCTCCTTTGATCCCATCATCAAACAAAAAAAGGTACACGATTCCCTTTTCTTTCTGATTTAATTGAAGCGCTTGGATCCGATTGGGAATTTAAAAAAAAAAAAAAACGATTTTTTCGCTGCACGATTCAGATTTGGATCGTAAATTCCCAACACCCTTTTCTCTGACATCATCGATCTCACAAGATTCATCACAATCCTATTCATGTGTTCAACTACTCCGTTTTGTTGCAGAGTGTATGCAGTAGTCAACTGCCTTTTTATCCCATTCTATTAGCAAAACTCATTAAATTCCATGGAGTTAAAACTCTCTTCCCCTATCTGTATGCAAGCAATTAATGGACTAACCAGTTTCCTTTTCTTTAGAAAGGAATGCTTCTGATTTTTCTAATAAAAAATATATCCATTCTTTTCTAGAAAAATCATCTATGAAACATAATATGCACATCTTCTTACTATTAGAAGTTGGTGTAATGGGGCCACAAATATTAGCATAAACCAATTGTAATTTCTGAGTTGCTCTCCACTGACTCTTCTTGGAAATTGGATCACGATGTTTCTTGCCCTTCATGCAGTCTGTACACACTACCATAGACTCTGGTAACTTAGGTAGGCCTTTAATCATTTCCTTTGACTGTAGTGTTTTCAGTCCCTTATGGCCAAAACGAGCATACTTACAATGCCATAGGTGGGTGATGTCCTGTGTAGTAGTGTTGAAGTATGATTCCTTTTGAGCTTGAACCAAAGCAATTAACCTGAACATTCTGTTTGTGGTCATATTAGTCTAAATAATCAAACCTTTGTGAGGATGATATATTCTACACATTCCTAATTGAATTAGGATGGCCAAGCCTCGTTTCTGTAGTTGGCCTATACTCAAGAGATTATTCTTGAGTTCAGGTATACAATATACTTCAATGACCACATGAGTTACTCCATTAAGCCTCAGCTTCACACTTCCCTTTCTGAGTACATTCATTTTAGTGTCGTTTCCAAGTTTCACCACATGTCTGAAGGTGCCATCCATCTTGCTGAATACTGATTTATCTCCGCACATATGTTTCAAGCATCCTGAGTCTAGAAACCAAACATCTTCTCTTTTTGCATTGTACATCTCTACACATGACATCAACATGAGCTCTTCTTTCTCATCAAACTCGACATAATTCACCTCCTTATCCCAGGATGGACACTCATCCTGAAAATGACTAAGGCTTGATTAAAGTTTTTCCTTCCTCTTCCTCTACCTCGTCCTCTAAAGGTACTTCTGACTGTTCCTCGTGTGGCAAACTTTTCCTCTGAACTTACTCTTAAAGCATGTTCTTCGCCATCCTTCTTTTGAAACTTCTGCCCATGCATAATCAAAGAACTTTGCAACTCATCAACCATAAGAGAATCAATGTCCTTTGACTCTTCAATAGAGTAGACAATATAGTTGAACTATTCTGTTAAGAAGCGCAAAATTTTCTCTACCACCTTAACATTCGGCATGTCCTCTCCATAGTTTCGTATGTTGTTAGCAACTATCATGACACTTGAAAAATAATCAAAAATGGGTTCTCTAACCTTCATTTTCAAGACTTCAAAATCTCAACGGAGTGCCTAGAGTTGTACACGTTGAACCCTTACATTCCCTTGAAACTTTCTCTTCAATGACTCCTATATTTGTTTGGACGTATCCTTTTGAAGAATCTTTTCAAGATTGATTTGTCAATGGATTGAGAAAGATAGTTTTTCACCTTTAAGTCCTTCAACTTGAGATCATCCAATGCCTTTTTCTATGCATCGTCAATGCTTCACTGGCTCTAGTTTCAGAGTAGGCAGGTTCGATGAGATTCTAATGCTCCTTTGATCTCAGAAAATTTTCCATCAACATACTCCAATGATCATAATCTCCATCAAACCTGGGAATGCTAGGTTGAGTGAAACTAGTACTTCCTTCTTTTTCTAAGTTAATCACTCCCTAAGTGTTTCACTCTCTCTCTCTCACTCACATTAGGATATTGTAGTTCCTAACCTCATACTCAAACTCTTACGATCAAGCCCTTGTGTGTTGCTCTGATACCAAAATGTTAAGATTATTTTAACAATAGAGATAATGAACAATTAATAACATAATATTTTATTGATAATAGCTTGAGACTTATATAGTCATACAACAACTCTAACTAAAAAAAGAGAAAAAATAGGCCACAAGTGTACGTGTCGTACTTCGTGGTAACAAATACTTGAAAAAGTAAAAAGCAATCCTAAATAATAGGCATTTATTCTAATAAGAAATTTAAACAATTCTAAATTTTAGCACCACTTCTAACAGGCTTCAAGCACACCTTGAAGGATTTCATTTTAAATATAGTAAATGTTAAATTTAATACTTGAGTTTTACGTAAAAATTTAATTTCACTACAAGAAAATTGACCTTTAGAAATGAAAATCCTACAATAGAAAATGGGTAAACAAGTTAGATTTCTATGTATCGAATCAGCGACAATAGTTTTGGTGACGAAAATTTACATCTAGAGATAAAATTTGTCTCCAAAGCTCAATTTTCTTGTGATGTTGATGCCTGAACTTTAAAGTTATCAATTTAATATCTAATCAAAATTTTTACAACTATTTTAATTTTGAAATGGTATTAGTGTAGTAGTAGAAATAATTATATTTTTTTTTTTCTTTCTAAATATTAAGCTACAAGCACCTTCAGTCAAGGGATTGATTTTAAATATTATCCATTGTGTGTGTATATGTGTGTGCACTTAGCATGCAGCAAGACCGCATCTTTATCCGAGTCTGAAGTAAGTTTCGCCACATATCACCTTTGTTTTTTTTTTTTTTTAATCAATATTAATTTTTATTGTTTGATAATATATATTACTATAATATTTTTTCTATATTTATTTATAATAATTTATCTTTTAAATTTAAATATTAAATTCAATAATTATACTATATATAAAGTAAAGTATATTATCAAACTACTTCATCAAATACATCTTCATTTAATAGAGCCAATCAGGTAGAAAAAGATAAAGCAATGTATAACAACAAAAAACAAAAGTCTGACAACAAACAAAAGGTCATTATAGTTTGTTTTGTCTCTCATAGTATCAACGCATTGATTTTTCAAATTTTATGATTGTATAACGTGCAGATAAGATATTGCATGTAAGCTTCTAGTCTTTGAAAAGTTCATATTACAAACTATATAATTATTGATTTAACTTAAAATTATACAATTAAATATTGTTCTTTTTCAATGGAACTTTGCTGACTCTTTTATTTCATGTACTTTTGAAAATTGATGTGAATTTTAGAATATAATCAATAATTATTATACTTTTATGATTTTATCGTCACATCAAAGGGTAGTAGACTATACAAATAATGAAAATATTACAAAAGTTCAAGCAGAACTATCAAATAAAGAATGTATTTCTTTTAAAAAAAATGAAGTTTTAGGTATTAAATTGCTAAAAGTTAAAACTACAATTAGTGCAAATTAATGATGAAATAGAAAATACAGCGACGTGTTGTTTAAGGTGGTACCTTTTCGCTCTCTCCCCCTTTTTGCTTGATTGCTTCTGTATAGTAATTCTTCTCTTCCTTGTGTACCAGTATATATTAAACACCTAGTACACACTATACGTGTGTGTCCATATATATAGATATGTTATGGACAATTGTTAATTGTATTTTAATATATGAATAAGTAGTTGGTGGTTTTAAAATAATAATTATTATTATATAATCATATATTAAAATGTTATTTATAATTATTTACTATATATGTTTCATGTAATGTATAACAGTAACGTAATAAGCATTCGAAACTTTTCCTGACAGATACGCGACACTTGGGTACGCACCTTCCACAACAGTAAGTGCGGAACCGGGACCGCTTCACTGGCACCGTAATGATTTAACACATTTAGGAAAGGTGTGGCCCTCCAAGTTAATTTTCTTTTCCAAGTCAAGTCTCTGGCAATTGTGCCGTGCGAATGCAATCTAAGCAGTGCGTGCCAGCATGCAGGGATGATGATCTTGAAACAGACTGAAATTTCCAATTGATTGAGGGACCTCTGCTGTGAAATTTCTTGATAATATAATGGAGAACGGATATTTTAGCCATTTTTGCAGTATCTAGTTTATGATTATTTTCAAGCCAAAATTTCAGGAAACAAAAATAGAGCGAGATAAAAGAGACAAAAAAAAAATGACAATGTGTATGAATAACCAAGAAGAAAAAATTTTAAAAAGAAACATAACATAAAGAAAAAGAAAAAATAACATATAAGAGGAGAGAAGACACATTTTGGATAAATTTCATTTGTGGGAGGTGGAAAATATATATATTTTAAGTCATGGTGCACAATATATTTGCATTAATTTACATAGTGCTTTCATGTTAGTTGCAGTTCTTTAATGACTATTTAACCAACTCCACGTCCGATGTACTTACTAGTATGAGTAGAAAATATTTTATTTAGGCCAAGTTCATAGCGATTAGCTGATAGATTCCAGTTTATTGGTTTTCAAGTGAAATATTTTAATATGACATTCACCGACTACAAAGTAAGGCCCTGAATCCACTAAAAGGAATTCCTTTTAAGGGATAATGGTAGTGTAAAGATCCGGATCCACCACTATAGTTAAAACGGGTGAATCTAGTTCTCCAACCATATATAACTCGTATTATTATATGTATGGTAGTCTATAAAGAAATGTTTGAGTAATTGTTTATCTAAATCTCTTACAAGAACAAATTCTAAAACTTCTTATCGTTAGAACTTCATAAAAAATCATAACAAAAACTTCAAACCACACCAAAGTTATAAAACCTAACTACACACATATATGGATGGAGATATTACAAACAAAGGCTTATAAAGAAGCCAATTACAAAAGATATAAAAGTTAAACAAAACCTTTAATAACCATTACATATATTTCCTAAAAACTCTATCCTATACTATTACAAAAAGATCCATCAAAGGCCAAGATCAGTCTCTAATCCTCCCAACTATCCAAAAAGTTCTCGAAATTTGTGCCATATCTCATGCTAGTATAGAACTCATCATTATCATCCACACCTGAAATATATAAAGTATGAGCCAAAAGCCTAGTATACAAATAACGAAAACAAATATGAATGACACACAATCTTAAAGTATATGCAAATGCATCAACCATCAAGTTATTATATAATCTTTAATTAGCCAAACAACATAGGAGTATTTAAACACCGGAACAATAAGGAATCTAGGGGTCCTGAGTAACGATCTCGATGCTCAGGGGGTAGATATAAGCAACCTGGATAATTATATCTCCTAGATGATCTATCCATAAAAGAGAAATAGTCTCATCTAGGGTTCTCAACCGTTTCTCATCTTCAATTAACTTAATCCATAATATCATCTAGCTCAAGTGTTCCCATAAACATTGAACTAAATCATATTATTTCATTTTAAGAATAAGTAAACATTATATCGATACCAATAACCCCATCGACTACCTACCGTACCATTTATGAAAGTCATATCTCAATGACATGGGTGGCTTAAGTGTCTAAACTATCATGTTAATCTCATAACATGGTGTGGCTTTTCGAACCGAATTCAACGACATAAAGCACATCTAATTCAAACAAAGCTTAAGTTATCCTTAATTAGAGTTAAGTTAAGATATGCCTATCTTAGGCAAGCAATCATCCAAGTTACTATGTACCTATGCTATTCTGAGGATCAATGGAAGCACTCAACCGAGGATTAACAACTATAGCAAGAAATTCATTTCATATCAAAATCACTAATTCTCATTTAAATATTCATTGCAAATAGTTACTAGGTACTAAACATTCATTAAATTCAAATGAACTCATATAATAACATAACTTAGTTTTTATATCCACAATAGATTCATATAAGCTTTTTAAATAATTACAACTAGGAAACAAATAAGGAAAAACATATAAAGTAATAAAATTATTTCATACAAAAATTATTATTATTATTATTTTAAAAAAAAATTATGGTAATGTTCATGTTCATACAGGGCCGTTTAAAGGACCATATGGATCATATGGGGCTGTTTAGAGGGTTGTATAAATTTTAAAACAAAATCAGTAAAATAAACGCCCTTCTAAACGGGCCTATATGCAAGGCTGTTTCAACCAATGAAATTTACTCAAAATGGTCAGAGAGCGCAATGCCCCTCCAAACGGCCCTGTATGCAAGGTTGTTTAGACTTGAGAGCGTAACACCCCTTCCTACAGGTCATTTTGGTGGCCGTTTGCACTATAAACTCCCCAAACACCCCCCTAAATGGTCGAACTTCCCTGTTTTGAACTCAAGTTTTACACACTTTTCACTCCTCTAACCATACTTCAAGCTTAATACAAACATCATACAACATTCCATATGCTCCTAATAACCCAAGACATGTATGAAGTTCATATTTCAAGCATCAAACAACTTCTTAACCTCCTTTTATACACTTCATCATCATCATGGACACATACACTATCTCAAAACAACTCCTACACATGTAACCACTTGTCTACTACAACTTTCACCTTCACAACAACTTCAACACTTTTTGTACTCAACTAACCCTTCAAGAACTCATACACTACAACTTCAAGGATCTAAAAGCTTTCTCAACAACCCAACAACTCAACATAACAAGATTACTTGTAATCTACCATGAGACATACTTTTGACAGAAATTTCAATTAACAAAGAGATAATAATCATCACAATAAGACATGTAAACTTACCTTAACTTGTAGATGATGAGTGGGAGTGAATTCTCGATGAATTGAGTAAGGAAACTTGATCAAATAGGTTAGGAAAGTAGGCTTGAAATTTCCTACGAATTTTGGGTTTGTTCTTGGTATATTTTGGATGTCTATTTTTTATCCAAACAAAAGTTGATATTTATCCCCTATTTGTTGATTTTTAAGGTAGATTTAAAAAAGAACAAGAGGGACTTTAGCCTTTAAATTTGGCTTGCTTTGGGCTTGGTCTTGTGCCAAAATTTATGATATGTTTGGGATTGGTTTAAGCTAAGGTGTAATATATAGAAAAAATATTTTATAAAGAATGGCAAAGGAATGTCATTTATCAATTAAGGAGAGGGAAATTTTGGTCATTCCTAATAAATAAGATATATAATAATCATCCGTCACATTGATGATGGTCAACAAATCCTTAAAGATAATAAATCTTCAATAATTATAATAAAGGGTAAAAGTTCTCATATGTTGAAAAATAAGAGGGTTTTATGGTCCACCTTAGTATTAACTTGATGTTTTTTTCTATGACTTAGAGATGTTTGAAGAATAGCTTTTGACAAAGGTGGTCTTTAGGCCGCCGGCCCATATGTGAAAGCCACAGGCATAAAGCTCTCGGACTTTTATGAGATTTATGAAAGCTAGCAAAAAGGCTGACGGCATAAGGACATAGGCCGCTAACGTAAATGCCAACCTTTCCTGTCCGATGTGTTTCCTATATAAGAGATCCTAGGGTTCGTGTTTTTCATTTGTAACCTCCTTCCTTCGACCATAGAGAGAGAATTGAGAGTTTTTTAGTGTTGTTGAAGAACAAGATCAAGAGAGATCAGATTTGGGTCAAGAGTAAGTAATCTTGCCTTTATCTATGAAGATTCTTCGTGTATCGTTTCGCTTCCTTAGGGTTTTGTTTGAATTTTGAAGGGATTTTTCTGGGAAACCCTAGTTTTGATCAAGATCCAATCTTTTGGGAAAATAAGCAAGGATTAAGATTCGAATCAAGTAAGTATATCATCTCAATCATAGATTTAAAATAAAGAGAATGATTTTGTGATTTAAGGTTTTGTTTGTTTATGAAACCTAGGGTTTCGGTTTTGAAAAGATCCTATCATTTGACGAATTATCAGGAATTGAGATCAATCAAAGTAAGTTTCATCCTCTTTATCTTAGAATTAATAAGGGATTCATGATGATAATGGATTGTTTGAAATTGTTAATTTATAAATTAGGGTTTTGAGAAGAAAAGCTATTCTAGTTGGATTTTGTGAAAGTCAATCAAAGAAGAAGTTCATATTTAGTATTTCTCATATCAAGTTGGGGGTTTTTGGAGGTTTTGATAAGTTAGGGTTTGAATGGGTTGATGATTTACATATTTTTGTTTCTGTTATATTTTGCATATAAGGAGATTTGGAGATTTTATGTTGTTGTTCATAAGGGATTTATGAATTTGGAGAGATTATTCCTGCAATTGGAAAAGGTACGACATTTCCTTGTTTGTTGTATTTGCTTGCAGGTTTAGTTTTCTTATTGTTGTCTGTAGGAATAGATATATAAATGAACTTAATTCTATTTGGCTTAATTTGTTTTTTTGGATGTCTTTGGCTTTGACCAATAAAGATCTGGCAGACAGTGATACTGGTGAGACACCCTGATGATCCTTGTGTGTCATTGTCCCTAATGGAGTTATACTTGGAGATGATTTTGGTAGATTTAGATGATTTGACAGTATGGCCGCGGGTGTTTGGGGAGTACCCATTTACCAATATATTTATACAATTATCTATTTTCAAAGAGTTGGTTGATTTTCTCATGGGGTTTGAGTTACTCTTGGTTCGAGACTAATGTATAGTAATTCTGAACTGGCTTAATAAAGATAATAATCTGGCTGTTTGCATTAGATTAAGTTGCATTTGATATATATGTTGTGTGTGCATATGCATTTGTTTTATGGATTGGCGTACTAGGCGATTTCGCTCATTCCTTTCATTTTTTAGGTACAAGTGATGAGGACGTAGTATTTGATTTATCTGGTTATGATTTGTACATAGATCATGAGGATGACGATAGCGATCCATATTACCCTGTTGAGGAATAGATTCAGATATAGATTTATATGAGAAGAATTTTAAGATCATTTACAATATTTTAGAACTATATTAAGAATTTATATGTTGAAAAAGATTTTTGAAATTTTATGTATTTTGAATTTGTTGGCTTTGGTTTTGCCAACATTGTTTAGATCAATAGGATATTTGAAAAGAATGTTATTTATAAGTTTTACAAGATTTGAACTTTCTACTGGATCCTCTAAGAGATTTTATGGAGATTATATTTTATATGTTTTAAATTATGGTGTTAGAATGTTATAACCTTTGCGTGTCCTATTTAAGAGAGGATACATAGTGGGTTGTAATCGTCTTAGTTTAGAGCGTTACATAAGGTTTGCTCTTTGAAACTCACTTAACATGCATTGAAACAATACTAAATATTAATATCAAACACACTAATATACTATATTTTTTTATCACATATAACTTGTTGACTATTTATATATAATAAAAGAAATTTTAACAATATCAAACACACAAATCACTTTCACATATAAATAATAGAATACACTAATACCAAAACACACTAATTCATTAAATTCAATTCTATGAAACACTTAACAAAATTCATGATTTGATTAAATCAATACACACACACACACACATATCAAATTTAGTTATGCATAAAAGTTAAGCTATTTTAGGAAGCCAAGTGTATGAGCTTTCAATTTTTTTATAATTTAATATTTCATTTTAAAATTTTAGAACATTAATATTTTATTTTAAAATTTTAGTATGTTTGTGTTTATACTTTTAAAGTAAATGCGATTCAACGTATTTATTAAATAGTATTTTATGGACATTTATTTTGATAATAGAATAATTAGTGCTGGCAATTTGGGACCTAACCTATAAATCTGGACATGACATGACATGATTATAAAAGGGTATAAGTAAGCAAAAGTCGACACGATTAATAAATGTCTTAAACCTAAAAACGACACGAAATCAAACATATTTGGGTTTGGGTTTAGGTTTTAAACCTGTGCATGAGATATGCTTCATAAATAGATCTGGGTTAGCAATTACGGGCCCAACCCGTGAACCGTTAAGTAATAATTAAAAAAATATTATAGAAATAATTATCTATTCAAATATGTGTTATATACAAATATATACATACATATTGTATATACATACTTATATATGGCACATATAAAATATATATCATATTTAGCAAAAAGAAATATATATAATGTATATATTAATATATGATTTATTTATTTGCTATATATATGATACATATATTGACAACATTTATAGATTATATAGCATAAAACAAGATATCTATAACAAATATATGTGTATATACACATATATATTCAAAATCTATAAGTTATAAATACATAAACTATGTGTTATAAGGATTATATATATAGCATATTATAAAAATACTTATGTTAAAATATAGACTTTATATAGGAAATTTATTATATCATTATGTATATATATATATATATATTACATAATCTACATGTTATATATATCATATAAGATGTATAATAAATGTCTAAAAAATATGTAATTTATAGATTATAAATACATAGTCTATGTATTATATATATTACATATAAATCTTTTACAAGTATAATTATATGTTTATTTAAGTATGTGTATATAATTAATATTTTTACATATAATCAATATGTTATATTTATGTTTTCTTATACAATTACATAATGTTACACATATATTAATATTATATTTTTAACAAAAGTCTATAACATGTATATACGTATAACTATGTCTATGCCATTATGAAAGTTTATAGGAGGTCTTCACAATTTCATCATCAATATACTACGATTCTAATGTCATTCTCCCCAATACAATCATATGTTTGTATAACTTCAAAACCCTAACTTTTTACTTGACGAAATGTGAAATGGATTAAAAAAGTTGATTAAGTATAGTGGTATTGGTTAAACATCCTAGTCTTTGTCTTTCAAATGTGTGAAATTTATTAAAGACCCTAGCTTTGTGCTTTAATGAAGTGAAATTATGTAGAAATTCTAGCTTTCATCTTTTTTCGAAGTAAGATTGATTAAAAACCTTGTTTTTATCTCTTAGTGAAGTGAAATCTATTGATTGAGTTTAAATAAGAAAATATATTGTTAATGGTTGTCTATCCTACGTGTTCTATTTTCCTTGCTAGATTCATTTTGTGTTGAGATTTTATCAACAATGAAATTGCATGCATGCAATATGGAGATGGATAATAACCTATTATTTTTGTTTGACATGTAGATGGAGATAAATTCACCTATAGAAGATTTTGATGAAATGGAAAAATTAAGAGCAAATGAAGAGAATGATGTGGTTGAAGTTTTTCCATCAACTAATAACTTTAAATGACAAAGAAGGCTCACATCTCCATGGTAGAAATTTTTCGCTCGTACTCATGAAAAGAGATCAAATGGATCAATTGTCACAAAAGCTATATGTAAGTCATGTAAGACTGCCATAAAATGTAATAGTCAATTTAGGATGGAGAACTTAAAAAGGCATGCTAATAAATGTCTAAAACGTAACAGTAGAGACATTGTCAAATGTTTTTATCTGCTAATATGAAATACAAAACCAGCAGGTTTGATCTTGAAAAATATCGTGAGTTATTTGTTGTTGCTATTGTTAAGCATGAAACACCTCTTGTACTTGTAGAGTATAGTGGATTTAAGGCTATAATTGAGTATTTGAATGAAAATGTTGTTCATATTTCTAGAAATACTTTGAAAGCTAATGTATTGAAGATGTATAAGAAGGAAAGAAGTAGGATAAAAAATATGCTTTTAGAGTGTTTAGGTAGAGTTCGCTTCACATCTAATTTGTGGACATCTGTATCACTTGATGGATATATATCAATGATTGCACATTTCATTGATAAAAATTGGGTCTTACAAAAGAGGATTTTGAGTTTTGCACATATGCCACCTCCATATTTAGGTGTTGAATTAACTGAAAAAGCAATGATATTACTAGCTGATTGGGGCATCGAAAGTAAATTATTCAGTGTGACTTTGAATAATGCTTTAGCAAATGATCTTTTTGTGAGTTTATTGAAGTCACAACTAAATGTCTGAGGTGAACCTATGGCATCAAGAAATTATTTTCATATAAGATGTTGTGCACATATTCTTAATTTGATTGTTCAAGAAGGTCTAAAAGATATTAATGGTGTTATGGATAAGGTCAGGGAAAGTGTAAAGTATGTGAAGGGTTCTTAAACACGAAAAATAAAGTTTGGTGAATGTGTAAGCCTATGATGTTTGTAAAAAAATAAGGGTTTGAAACAGGATGTCCCAACTCGATGGAATTCCACATATTTCATGCTTGAGAGTGCAGTTCATTATAAAAGTGCCTTTTGTCATTTAAAGTTAAGTGATTCCAATTATAAGTATTGTCCTTCTTTGGAAGAATGGGATGGGCTTGAGAAAATGACCAGTTTCTTGAAGCTTTTTTATGATATCACTTGTCAATTCTCTGAAACAAAATATCCTATTGCTAATTTGTACTTTCCATCAATTTATAAGGCATATTGAGCACTGACAAATAATATGGGTGGAAGTGAACTATAGTTGAAAGATATGGCAACTAGGATGTTTGTAAAATTTGAAAAGTACTAGTCTAAGTTTAGTGTGATTTTGGCAATTGTTGTTACATTGGATCCACGATATATGTAATCCTCTTAATTTTACATAATCTGATTATAATATATATTATAAATAAAATGTAAAATCATAAAAGAACTATAATAAAAATATTAGAAATCACTCCAAATTTTTCACAATTTAAATTTTTTTAAGTATAAATAAATTAGAATAAAAAATCTTTATCACTAAGACTTTAAAAATTCATAATGTTCGAAATAAAGAATAAAAAAACTATTTAATATTCAAGAACCTAAGTTTTAATGTTTGAAACATATCAATACCCTTAATGCAAAGACCTAACCCACTAAATCATGAGATTTAGAGCACCGAGTCCCCGGCCACATATAACATTTTCACATTATATATAAGGCTGTCCTAAAACTAACAGTTTATGAGAATTATTTGATCAAATCTACTAAAACTTTATAAACAACCTTTAACAAAATAAGATTGCTAATAAATGCAATCTATACATATATATACATCATATGTACAAAGTTTAGTGTCAATACAAGACACTAAAAATTTACAAGTTTTCTTAATACAAAAAGTAACCCTAAGAGATCTCAAGGCCTTTACATCTTAGGCTTATCTATCAAGCCTTCTATATAGAGAATTTTGCTTTTGAA
This sequence comes from Combretum micranthum, assembly GCA_024138025.1. Lineage (NCBI taxonomy): Eukaryota > Viridiplantae > Streptophyta > Magnoliopsida > Myrtales > Combretaceae > Combretum > Combretum micranthum. The sequence continues at coordinate 88,823 of JAMXBD010002379.1, read as the reverse complement.
CAAAAGCTTCTCCAAAAATCCATCTTTGTCACATCCTACTACCTTCCATGAGATCATGGAATACTACAATACCCCATAATTACCCACCCAGACATTAACTTTGTGGTCAATTAGTTGAGTCAATGCATGTAGAATCCTACCACTAATCACATGTATGCAACACAATCTGTACCTAAGGAAAGTGGCTTCTCGGGTATAGCCATAAATAATCATATTGCAATAGGAAACTATAGGGGTATAAGCTTACGAGCTTAGTAAGTTTTACTTTCAAATTAAATACTTCATCAAACAATAAAGCAAACAAGTTATATTAGACAATCATATGAAATGCACAAGTACGTGAGCATACAATACATAAGACTTTGCGGGAGTCCTATTTTGAATGGATTTGCGTCTTCCATTCGAGGTTAGGTGTTTTAGGCTCATATGACTATAGATTTCAATTTTTCTCATTTATGTAGTGGTTGATTTAGGTGCTCACCCACTCACTAATTTTGTAGTTAATATAAGTGCCTGCACCACTTCCATTTCAATTCAGGCCATTCATACCAACATTCGAGTTTTCCGACCCACTCGTTGATTAGATATTATGCCTTTTTCCCACAAAGGTATAATCACAAATGTAATATGACTTAACATATGGTGTGCATGATCAATTTAATTATAAGATCATGGCATATTATTTAAGCGAATTATAGGCGATCATAGATGTTGCAGACACTTCAATTCTATACTAAATCATACAAATATTTATAACAATTCCCATTTTGATGTTCTTATCATCAATTCAATCAAATAGAATTCACATGCACATTTCAATTCTATCTTATCCTAGCTTTAATGACACTATTTTACAGGCACAATAAAAAAAACATATAATTTAAAGATAGTGAACTCACTTTGTCATGGTGCGAAAATCTACTTAATTGTAATAGTCCTCGAGAAGGTCTAGTATGTCTCCCAAGTCTCCTAATCAAAAGAAATAACTCCAATGAGTATTTCTATGAAGTTTGAATGAACTTATAAATTATTTTCTAACAAGTTCGTCAAAATTCGTCTCAAAGGAAATTCTAACTTAAAACGGCCATAACTTGGTTATTTTAACTCGAAATTTCGCATAGTATATACCAATTTCTACCTATTCGATGGGAGCTATCTATTTCTAAAGTTATTTCCATAAAAAAAAGGACGATTGGTCCATGAACAGTAGGGTACAGAATGCTATAAGAGATTCTCAACCCACCAATCAATTTCTAATTTCAATCCAAGCATCATTCCAAAGCTTTGATAGATACTTAGCTATCACTATATCTTGAAAGACTCCTTTATATACATATATAACTCAATATTATGCATGATTCATGGGTGTTGGTCAATCTATTTCCTCATGTACTTAGACAATGTTCCATGGAATGTGTAATACACTATTTTCCTAGCTTTGTTTCTACCAAGTGCATTATATGTACATGCATTACCTACAAGTTACTATCAAGAATTCTTTTAGAAAACGTTTGCTTCGTAAAACTTTAGAAATCACTAGACTTAAGAAACTAGTTTTACTCTTTGCAAATTACACTTGCTGTCATCAAACCTCAACCTTAATGACCTATATGCCTAACACCTTCATTATATTAATAAAATTCTTCATTTTGGAGTTAGAAAATAGATGTTTAAATAGGGGGATTACCTAGTTACAAATTTTACAAAATTTTAAGAATGAAAACATTGTTTAATCTATACTTTGAAACATTTCCTTGTTTTAGGATTATACTTTGACAAATTTCATTTATCCTTGTCAAAATTGGGTCTTTGTTACATGTATTCCCTAGGACTCCTATTTTTCCATTAAAATCCTTGTTTTGGCACATGGAATATGGTGTTTAAATAAAGGTTATTTCTAATCCGAATTTTGGAAATCCATATTTGAGGTTTTTTTTGTAAAACTCATTTAATCTTTCTAAAATTAATTTCTAACCAAACCTACTCCTTAAGGCTTCCCTTTCTTTAATAAAAATCTTGTTTTAGGAATGAAAAATGGGTGTTCACATATCAAGCCTTCCTTTTTACGAATTTTAAGTTTGTGTTGGGATTGGAACCTAATGTTAACATAACTTTTGTAAATTTTTCTTGTTTTGAAAATATTCCTTAATAAATCTAAGCTTTATTCATCAAAACCACTCATTTGTGATACCTATTCTTAAGGCTTTCATTTTAATGTAAAATACTCATTTTAAAGTTGAAAAATAGCTTTTCTATATAGGATTCTTTTTAGATCCAAATTTCTAAAGATTATTTTTTGTTGAAACTAAAATAGATCTTATGCTTTCTAACATTTTCCCACTATTATCATGCTACTACAAGTTCTTTATGTACATAAAACAAAAACCTAAGGCATTTATGTACTCAAAATAACTAGATCTAGTTTATTATACTAGTCATAAATGCAAATGCACTATGATCATTATGTAGATAAGGTTAAAAGATGAATACATGCACAAAACATTAATAATAACAACATTACTCAATAATAAAGTAAAATAATAGCAAAACAACTTAAATAAGAAGATCTACAACATTATGATGTGATAAGATCATATTTTATACAACTTATTGATGATCACAAGAGCTAGAATGGATACTTGTTTTGATTGAATTTTATGTTTTAGGACTAATTTGGATAAAGAAATCACAACAAGAGAATTTGAATCAAAAATAGGAAAAATTAAAGTCAAGACCGGCATTTCTACATTAAAAGCCGCCGGCGTTCAGACGGCGTAAAACTGAAGGATGCTGTAGCATTGCCAGCTTTGCCGAGCATATGTATCAACTATATTGCAAGCCGCCTCAAAGCTGCAGCGTAGAAGATGAAGAAGCCAGCGTACTTGAAGGCCGGCAGCTCAGAATTGGAAAGTCACCAACGCATAAGGAGTTACAGCATACACCGGCTCCTAAGCCGCCGGCGTTGGGGCAGTGTAGGACAAAGATCTGAAGAGACATGAAGACATCAAACACTTGGAGGAAACTGAAGCAACATATCTGTTGGAATGCCTACGGCGGTGTCAAAGCCACCGGCTTTGGGACGGCGTTTGTTATAAATCAGCCCAACACTTCATTTCGGATCACATATGCTGACTAGATCTACATCTAAGCCGCCGGCGTAGAAGCGCCCTACAGGTGTAACCTATATTGAAGGCTGCCAGTACACTGCCTGCACAAAGGATAATTTGAAAATACGCCGCCTGTAAGCCATCGGCGTAGGATCCATAACTGCCAGCGTACGAAGTGAAACAGCAAAGTTCATTTAATGTTTTGCAAGAAATTTTTCCTATAAATAGGGGTCTTCTCCTCACTTTCAGAACATCCCAAGTAGCTCTAAATCATACTATAATACATAGATTAGAATTAAGCATTCCATAGAGATTTTTGAAGAGAAATTGAAGTTGTTCAAGAATTTGCAAGTGAAGCTTTGATATTTTGAATTGGTGATATCTGATCTTTTTCCTTTTATACAATTCATATATCTGAATATTTTGATCATAATGAAACCATTTGCAATTTCTTATCTGATTTTTGAATCATCATCCATGAGTAGCTAAATTCTTTTTGTGGGAAGTTGATGAAGCTTTAAACATGCTAAAATGATCTTTGAAACCATGTTATAAGATAGTTAGAATCATGAAATATTCATATTGATTTGATTATTCATCATATCTTTGGTGTATAAGAATTCTAATAACTCGGAAGGGAAATTAGGGTTCATATGAATTCATAAATTGAGATTAAATTACAATTGCGGAAGCGGCGGAGTTTAATCTAATTTAGAAATTGTCCATGAATATTAATGCAATGTTTTATGTTGATTTCTCACTAAGGAATTAGGGGATGTTAATATAAAGTATTAGTCAATTATAGAATCGGAAGGTTTATAATTGTAATTTTGATTCCACTAATAATTTATTTAGCGGAAGCTATTGAATTGTTTTTGTGGTTTAAAAGGTTTTTAAACCTGTTTTTAAATCTTGACAATTTCTTATGAATATCCATGAATCTAATTATCATTATAACATGACTTCAAGTTGATTAGCAATAGTTTAAAGTGAATTTGCTTCTCCCATTTTTCTAATATATCACTCTCTTCAAAAAGTTCATTGCATTCAATAAATAACTTAATTAGATAATCTAATCATTTGAAAAGATCAATTGCCTAGATATTAGTATTAGTTGATAACTGTCTGGTAGTTAATAGATCTGTGGGATCGACACTTGACTCATGCTATATTACAATAGAAGGCCCAGTACGCTTGCTGGATTAGATGCTTTAAAAATTCACTATTAATTTAGCACATCAAGTTTTCTGGCCGTTGCCGGGATCTTATTAATATTAGACTACCTTCAGCTTTGCTAGTAGTTTAGGTTTAAATTTAGTTTGAAATTTTTCCTTTTCTCTTTGCAGGTTTTATGCGAAGAAGTAGAAGTTCTGAAAATCTACCTTTAGACCCTGAAATTGAAAGAACCTTGCATCAATAGAGAAGAAGGAACCAAAGAAGAGGAGCAATGGCACAAAATCAAGGAAACAATGATAACAACAACCAGTTGCAACCAGCTGCTCCCGCTCCAAGGGCAATTCGAGACTAACGGTACCTACTATTCAAGATAGCCATAAGAATGCCACTGTTGAGGCTAACAACTTTGAGCTTAAATCGTCCCTGATTCAAATGGTTGAGTCACATCAATTTGGAAGATATCCGAATGAGATGCCAGATGAACACCTTGCCAAATTTCTCCAGTACACCAATACTGTTAAACTTAATGGTGTAAGAAACGAATTCATCCGACTACAGCTTTTCCCTTTTTCTCTTAGGGATAAAGTCTTGGCATGGTACAATTCCCAACCTCCAGATTCAATCACTACATGGGATGATCTGACAAACAAGTTTCTGAAGAGATTCTTCCCTCCAACAAGGACCGCCAGATTAAGAAATGAGATCTCCAACTTCACCAAATTCCCTGGTGAATCATTATATGATGCTTGGGAAAGATTCAAAGAGGCGGTCAGAAAATGTCCACACCACGGTTTACCCGATAATCTACTAATTGAAAATTTCTACCTCAGTCTTGATGAAGCTTTAAGGTCCTTAGTAGATGCTACATCGGGTGGATCACTGATGGGAAAAACATATGAGGAAGCTAGTGAGATTATTGAAGAATTAGCTTCCGCTGCTCATAATTGGAGTTGTGAAAGAACAAGATCTAAAGTAGCATCTTTGGAAGACAAAGAAGATATATCACAACTCAAGGCTCAAATGGCAACCCTCATCACTCAAGTAAGTAAACTCACAACTACAAATTCTTCCAATAAAAAACAACAAGTGTTTTGTTGTGAGATTTGCTCAGGACCACACTCTTCTTTCGAGTGTCCGCATGGATCATCATCAAGTGATGAGCAGCTCAACCATGTGGGAAATTTCCAAAAGGGTAATATTGGAAACACTTATCATCCGAATATGTGGAATCATCCCAATCTATCATATCGGAATGATGCCAATGTTCTAAAGCCACCACCTGGTTTCCAAGGACAAGGATATGTAAGAAATGCCCCACCTCAACAGCAAATTCAATCATCCACTGATGCATTACTGAGGGATTTCATTGTCACCACAACAAACTCACTCAATAATTAGAATGCAATCATTCAAGATTCGCAAGGGAAGCTCCATCAACTTGCACAGCAAGTAAGTAATAGACCATCTAGGTCTTTACCAAGCAACACAGAGGAGAATCCCAAGTCTGTAAATGCAATCACCCTGAGAAGTGGTAAGGAGATTGCTCCAGTTGAGGAAACTATCAAGGAACAAGAGGAAATTCCACCACAAAACAACAAAGGAAAACGAAAGGTGGAGGACACTATTCAAAAACCACGTGAGGTAAAATCATATGTTCCTCATGTCCCTTTTCCAGGAAGATTAAAGCAACAAAGACTTGATGAGCAATTTTCAAAATTCCTTGATGTTTTCAAGAAGCTGCACATCAACATTCCATTCTTAGAAGTGATTCAAGGAATGCCTTCCTATGCCAAATTCATCAAAGAGTTGCTATCCAACAAGAGAAAGATTGATGGAAATGTGATACTCACTGGAGAATATTCCATGATCCTACAGAAACAGACACCCAGTCTGCCCACTAAACTTCGAGATCAGGGAAGTTTTACTGTTCCTTGCACCATTGGTGATTGTCATTTTGATAAAGTTTTAATTGATTCTGGTGCAAGTATCAACTTAATGCCTTTATTGGTATTTAAAAAACTAGGACTTGGATATTGCAAGGATACCCATGTAACTTTGCAACTTGCTGATAAAAGTGTGAAATACCCTAGCGGTATTGTGGAAAATGTCCTAGTTAAAGTTGACAAATTCTTTTTCCCTGCGAGTTTTGTAGTTTTAGACATGGATGAAGATAGGGAAGTTCCCATGATCTTGGGCAGACCGTTCCTTGCAACAGGTAAAGCACTAATTGATGTGGAACAAGGGCAGCTTACATTACGGGTAATGGATGAACAGGTTACTTTCAATGTCTATGAGGCAATGAAGAAATTTGATGATACCGATGCCTATTACACCATCAATACCATTGATGAGCTGGTTTCTGAGTCACTTGAGGAACAAACAGGTGTAGAGACTATGGAGTCTGTCTTGAGAGACTTGGACAATTGGAGTGATGAAGAGGTTGAAGAAATACTGGAAGATGTACCAATGATCAAAACCAGGTATTATGAATCCTTGGGTACAAATGAGCAGAAGCAAGTTCCGTCTTTGATGCAGCCACCGACCTTGGAACTAAAACCACTTCCTGATCATCTGAAGTATGCTTTTCTCGGAATTGGTGATACTTTGCCAATCATCATTTCATCTGCATTGACAAATGAACAAGAACAACAGTTGATTGAAGTGTTGAAAAAGCACAAAGAAGTAATCGGATGGACCATTGCAGACACTAAGGGTATTAGCCCTATGATTTGCACTCACAAAATTCTTATGGAAGATGAGTGTAAACCTACAGTTCAACCACAAAGGAGACTTAACCCGACACTTAAAGATGTTGTCAAGAAAGAAGTTTTGAAGCTGCTTGACGCATGTATTATTTATCCTATCTCCGATAGTAAATGGGTTAGTCTAGTTCAGGTAGTGCCAAAGAAAGGTGGTATGACTGTAGTGAAAAATGAGCACAATGAATTGATTCCTACTCGTACTGTGACTGGGTGGAGAGTTGTATTGATTACAGGAAGTTGAATGATGCCACCGAAAGGATCACTTTCACTTCCCTTCATTGATAAGATGTTGGAGAAACTTGCAGGGCATGACTATTATTATTCTTGATGGATATTCTGGATACAATCAAATTTCTATTGCACCCGATGATCAAGAGAAAACAACATTCACTTGTCCCTATGGCACGTTTTGCCTTTAGAAGAATGCCCTTTGGACTTTGCAATGCACTTGCTACATTTCAGAGGTGTATGATGGCTATATCTAATATGCTTGAGAATTTCATTGAAATCTTTATGGATGATTTTTCAGTCTTTGGAAAGTCATTTGATCTTTGTTTGGAGAATTTAGCCTCGGTTTTACAAAGATGCAAAGATACTAATCTGATCTTGAATTGGGAAAAATGACACTTCATGGTGAGAGAAGGGATAGTGTTGGGTCACAAAATCTCTGCGAGAGGAATTGAAGTGGATAAAGCCAAAGTGGAGATCATTGAGAAGTTACCACCACCCACGACTGTTAAAGGAGACAGAAGTTTTCTTAGACATGCTGGCTTCTATAGACGATTTATCAAGGACTTCTCCAAGATTTCTAAACCTCTTTTCAACCTTCTGGTAAAAGATGCGGTGTTCAATTTTGATGACAAATGTTTGGAGGCATTCAATTTATTAAAGGAAAAGCTCATCTCTACACCAGTAATCATTGCGCCAGACTGGGAGCTTCCTTTTAAACTCATGTGTGATGCCAGTGACTTTGCAGTTGGAGCTGTACTTGGTCAGAGACGAGGTAAGATCTTTCATGTTATATACTATGCAAGTAGAACACTAAATGAGGCCTGTCGAGCCTGGATTTTTCCACTTATCTGATCTGGTTCATTTCTCCTAACCCGGTTCACATTAAACCCGAACCCATTTAACATGAATCCTCGACTAGGGTTAAAAGAAATTTTTAAAAAAAATTTAGAGTCGCCACCCGATATAAATCGGGAAAAAAAAAAAAGCTAGGATCAATGGGTCGGTTGATCCTAACTTAGCTACTAGTCTGCGAAAATTTGATTTAAAAAATCAACTTTTAAAACCAGATATCTTGGATTCGGGGGCTAACCTATTAAAACCAAATCGGTTACCACTTTTGGAATTTTAAATTTATAATCTATCATTTATATGCTCAAAAAAACTTAAGTAAAACATTATAACACAAATATTTACAAGTCAAATCATTCATTTTTATTTTTTATTATTTTTAGAACATAAATATCAACAAAATATCTTTTTTTTAACAAAAAACTTATATTTACAAAATAATTATTCACAATATTTAAAAACAACAAAAACATTTTTTTTTTAATGTCGCCCCGCAGGTGCCTACGTACTCGCTAATCGAGATAAGACAAAACGTAGTTCTTTTGAAAAAGAACTTTAATTTGTTGATCAATTTTATATTTTTGAACTCTTTTCACTTTAAGTTTATTAAATTTTAAATTTTTATGAAAATCATATTTGATGATCCTATGATCTAATCAATTGATTTTTTTATTTTAGGAAAACATATTTTTCTAAGTCCAAAATCATTTTTGATTTTTTTTTTGTTGTTTTGAAAATTCAATTTTGTTATTTTTATTTATTTTTGTTTATTTATTATCATTATTTTTTTATTTTTATTTTTTTTATTTTTTGAAAAAATCATCACATAAATTCACAAAATATTCAGAATATATTAAAATATATAAAATTATTTTTCATGCATTAAATATACATTTTCTAAAGCAATTTATGTATAAATACATTTTAAAAATATTCAAAAATATTCAAAAATATCAAAAAAATAAATTTATATGAAAAATAAATTTTTATATTTTTCTGGATTTTTCTGAATTTTTCTGAATTTTTCTGAATTTTTTATGAATTTTTTACTATTTTTTACTATTTTCTGTAATTAATTATATAATAAAAAATAATAAAATAATGCGGATTAACCTGGACCGTTGGATGAAGCGGACGAGATCTGGAGCGTCGATCGCGTTGACTGATCCTGATCGTCTGATGGAATTGACCAAATCTGGGGCGTTGATCGAGATGATTAAATCTGGGTCGTCTGATCTGCTTGATGAAATCTGGGCCGCTGATCTGCTTGATGAAATCTGGCCGCTTATCTACTTGATTGAATTTGGGCCGTCTGATCTGCTTGATCAAATCTGAGCCGCTGATCTGCTTGATCGAATCTGGGCCGTCTGATCTGGATGGTTGAATCTAGGCCGCTGATCCGCTTGATCCAATCTAGACCGTCTGATCTGCTTGATTGAATCTGGGCCGTCCGATCTAAGTTGACCGTTGACCGATGACCGACGACAGTTGACCGATGACTGACCAGGTTGGATTCGGATCTCGGAGCTCCGGCGGGTGAAGAAGACGATTACGCGATCTTTCGGGGCGGATTCCCGGCGGCTCCGGTGGTCCTCGGTGGCTGGAAGCTTGTCGGCCTGACTCCTATGGTGGTTGCGCGTCCTCTGAAGGTGGTGGTTCGCGCCCAAAACGGCGCAAGAGGCGCTCCGGCGGTGGTTGTACGGCGGCGCAATTTAAAAAAAATTTGCAGAGATTAATTTGAGCAATTCGAGCAAATCTAAGCACACTAAATCATCTAAATCAAGTTTCTAACATTCCTAAAACACTCAATTTGGATTAAATCTGATCCAATCAATTCGAATTTGAAAAATTCGAATTTTTCATCCTAAATTCGAGAACTTCGAATTGATCCTATTGTGTATGTGTTTCTTGAAATTGACTTGTGCTTTTTGATCCTAGGACCTCCTATTTATAGGTTGCAAGCTCAATTTTACGTTTCATACAGTTTTAAAAATGAATCGATTTTTGCCTCTTTGTTTTTCACGAATTTAATTCGAAAATTCGTGATTAATTTGTTTGAAACTGATGAATTGATGATTGATTTCTCATATCCTCCATCAGATCATCCATTGTGGGTAGATTAATTGCCCAATTTTTCCAATTCTTGTAACTCCCCATTTATGTGCAATTGAATGCTTTGCAAATTGTATTTTTTCCCAATTTTTTTAGCACGAATTTTTTGACTTTTTGGTTGTTTTTACACATGAATTGTGCACTAATCTTTCATATTCCATAACCACTTGCAATGGCATCATCAATTTCGACAATCAATGATGTTTTGGTCAGTTAAAAACTGATGCAAAGTAAAGCAAAAGTCACTTTGAGAAAGATGAAAAGGCAAAAATTTGCCTTTGCTAGGTTGAACCTGTGTCCTTGAGCTTGAGTGTGTGTTTGGGTCAATGTATTTAACCAACAGGCCATTTGGCCTGTGCCTTGATCACTTAGCCAACTTCATAAATACTTAAGGCTTTTGGAAAAATGAGTTTAATTAAACAAAAATGAAAATTCTGTTTAATTAATTTTATAAATTTAAGCCTTAATTAATTGGGCAAAATTGGTGTCTACAAGGCCCAAAGAAATTATGCCACTACTGAGAAAGAGCTTTTAGCTGTTATCTTTGCATGTGATAAATTTAGGCCTTATCTGATAGGTTCTAAAGTGGTAATACTGACCATGCAGCTCTCAAGTACTTGTTGCTAAAGCTGATGCAAAACCTAGGTTGATTAGATGGGTATTATTACTGCAAGAATTTGATCTTGAAATTAAAGATAAAAAGGGAACTGAGAATGTAATTGTGATCATTTGTCTAGACTTGAATCTGATAGTTTAGACATTCCCATTAATGAAAAGTTCCCTGATGAACAATTACATGCAGTAGAAATCCTAGATTTGCCATGGTATGCTGATATTGTGAATTATTTGGTTAGTAAGATTATCCCATATGGTTTGTCTTATCCTCAAAAGAAAAAGTTTTTGCATGATGTAAAACAATATTTTTGGGATGAACCATATCTGTTTAGAAAATGTGCTGACCAAATAATTAGAAGATGTGTACCTGAATCTGATCAGCTGAGCATTTTAGAACACTGTCATTCAAGAGAAGCAGGGGACACTTTGGTGTTCAAAGGACTGCAGCTAAAGTGTTATCATCTGGATTTTATTGGCCTAACTTGTTTCGTGACTGCAGGAACTTCATTATGTCATGTGCTCAATGTCAAAAGACAGGTAACATTTCTAAACGGCATGAATTACCACAAAACAATATTCTGGTAATTGAGCTTTTTGATGTTTGGGGGATTGACTTTATGGGTCCTTTTCCCTCATCTTTTTCAAATAAATATATACTTGTGGCAGTTGATTACGTTTCAAAATGGGTGGAAGCTGTTGCTTTACAAACAAACGATGCCGAGTAGTTTTAAAATTTTTGAAAAAGAACATTTTTACCAGATTTGGTGCCCAGAGCTATAATTAGTGATGGGGGGTCTCATTTTTGTAACAAGCAATTTGAAAAACTTTTGGCAAAATATGGTGTTACACATAAAGTGGCTACCCCCTATCATCCACAAACTAGTGGGCAAGTTGAAGTTTCCAATAGGGAGATAAAAAGGATTTTGGAAAAAACTGTTAATGCATCAAGAAAAGATTGGTCTTCAAAATTAGATGATGCATTATGGGCTTACAGGACTGCTTTTAAAACCCCTATTGGAATGTCCCCATATATGATTGTTTTTGGTAAATCATGTCATCTTCCTGTAGAACTTGAGCACAAGGCATATTGGGCCATAAAATTTCTTAACTTTGATGAAAAAGCTGCAGGTAAAAACAGATTGCTCCAATTGAATCAGCTGGAAGAATGGAGAATGAGGCATTTGAAAGTGCTCGTATCTATAAGGAACGAGCAAAGAAATGGCATGATAGAAACATCATCAAACGAGAATTTTTGCCTGGACAAAAAGTTTTACTTTACAATTCTCGTTTGAAGTTGTTTCCTGGAAAATTACGGTCAAGATGGTCGGACCGTTTGAGATTGCAAGAGTTTTTCCATATGGAACGGTGGAATTAAAAACTGAGGATGATCGGACTTTTAAAGTGAATGGGCAATTGCTCAAACATTATTTTGAGGGGGAAAATCTTGACAGTACTACTACTGTCATGAATCTCAAAGAACCATAATCAATGAGGAAAGTCGGGCTAAGCGACTTTAAACTAAGCGCTTCTTGGGAGGCAACCCATGTCTAATTTAGATAGTTTTATTTGTTTTGTTTTTACTAACTTAGTTATTAGTGTGGCAGGTAATATTTGATAAAAAAAAAAAAAAACTGAAGGCCGGCTCAAGGCTGCCAGCCTTGAGCAAGCTCTGAAAAAAAGGAAAGCCGGTTCAACGCCGCCAGCTTTAGGCCGACGTAAAGGTCAACAGAAGTAGGTGAGCACGCAAAATAGGCCGGCAAGGAAAGGTCAAGGCCGTCGGCTTATATGCCGCGTTTGAGTACAAAATTTACACCAGCAGGGGAAGGTGAAGGCCGCCGGCTTAGTGCCGGCGTATGTGTAAGATTTCTTGGTTTCTGAAAATTCCCGATCAAAGCCGACACCTGGGATTATAAGCCGCCGGCTTTGAGCCGGCGAATCCACATAAGCCGGCAGTGTAAATGGATAAGCGGCCAGCTTTATGCTCTCGGTATGTAATTTTTCTGTTTACACAAGCTGTAAGCCGCCGGCGTACATTGCAGAAATGCCGGCGTAGGTCTGCAGATGCTTTAAATAGGTATGAATCCTCTCTTCTTCTTCATTCCTCTCACTCTCGCTCTCTCTTACTCTCACTCGAGGATCCATAGCTCAATCCCCATCATCCATTGTGTTGAATTCATTTATCCAAGTAAGTTTTTAATGATCTTTTACTTAGTTTTCGAATTCAAATCCACTACATTACATTGTATAATCTGTCTATTTGGGTTTGGATTCTGACTTGGATAGTGATGACGGCTATTGTTGAAATTGATTGTTTGAATGATTTTAATACACTGTTGAAGGAAGATTTCGGTTCCACACAATGATATTGCAAGATTGTAATGTGTTGATTCATGATTACTGTCAGATTGAAAAGTTAGGGTTCTTGAGCTATCTAGGTTGTTTTAATTTCGAAATTGGGGTTTTATGGATATGATGTTATTGCTGCTGGATTTGTAATTCTTAATACTACCTAGTAGCTCCGATTCTTGCATTGGGCTTAAAATTGCTCGAATTGAGATTGGAATGTGAAATTGTGATCAATTTTGATAAAAATTCAGTATAAAAATGATTTTGGGACAAAAGGAAAAATTTTTTAAAATCATTTTTGTTTGAAAATTTTGAAATTCCAACGTTCAATTCTGAGCTGGCAAGCCTAAGCTGCCAGCTTTCATATTGATTTGCAAGTGTAAATGCTCCATTCAAGTTCATGATCAATAGCTCCACTAATTTTATGCCTTGATATCAAAATTGTTCAAAATCATGTTTTAGGCATAGAATTGCATTAATATTGTGTATTCCTTATTTCTAATTGAATTCAAATTATTTGCAGGAATGGCTCCAAGACAAAAGCGACAAAAGACCACTGACGCCTCTACATCGGGTTCAGAGAACCGAGATCTGCTGTCTAGTCAGCAGTATGCAAAAGATAGAAAGAAGAGGCTTGTCAAGAATGATTTCTTAAATATCCAGTATTTAGACTGGTGCCTGCTGGATGAATTTGGGATCATTGACCAGATCAGGAGATTATTCAAGATCCAGCATGGCTCGACTGTTTGACTTTCGGGCCGGCATACAAGAACTTGACGATAGAGTTCTTGTCCACAGTGAAGAACATTCCAGATAGAGAGGAATCTACTTTTCAGTTCCAGGCCTTTGGGCAGATTAGAGAGGTGAAATTGAAGCAGATGGGCCACTTGATGGGACTGTATGATGATGAAGCAGACAATAGGAATCTGCCCAACAGTTGGCCAGCGGACATGACACAGGAGGCTTATTGGTTCCAGCTAGTTGGTCCTGAGAGAGCAAATGAGCACTTTGTTCCCTCCAAGTCTCTGGCCACATCTTTTCGTGCCGTTGAGCACAAGCTGCTCCACCATATTCTTGCACACACCCTGAGTTGCAAGAAGACCAGTCATAGCAAGGTGACCACGTTCGACATGTTTTACTTATTTAGCCTTATTAGAGGCTACAGGATTGACCTTGGGTGGAGATAGCGAATTTTATATACCGCAGGCAGATGACACGAGGACTCGAGGCCTGTGCTGTGGAGGCTACATCACTCGACTGCTGAAAGGAATGAATATTTTTGAGCCTCCACAGGACGATGAGGTGTTTGAGTGCAAGAAAATTACATCTGCACCTTTCCGAGGCTGGGGATTGTTGAAAAACCCCAGAGCAGCACAGCCACCGGTATTGGAGGAGGTCGAGCTCCAGGATATCTTTCCTGGAGATGCCCCATTTGAGATGCCATCCACATCCGCTCCTCCTCCTCCTGCAGGCACTTCATCAGCGTATGGCATGGACCAGCTTAGGCTGGATGTTGAGGAGCTGAAGCGCCAGAGCCAGGAGCTCAGAGATAGTCAAGAGAAGGAAAGGAAGAAGAACAAGAAATTTAGGAAGACTATCTTTGAGGCGTTGAAGACGGCCATTTGCTGCATTAGCCCAGAGACAGGGGCTGGCATGAGATATCAGACTTCATCTGAGTCACATCACTCAGATAGGCTCAGTTCAGAGCATACACGGACAGCCAGCCCAGGAGACACACAGAGACATACTCCTGAGGGTAGCAGCAGACAGAGTCCAGGGCCAGAGAGCTAGAGACCCTGCTAGCTCTCAATTTGATCTTTATTGTTTTATTTTTATTGGCCTGTATATTTATTGATTACCCAAGTTCCTGTGGGTGAACTCCTTTATTATTTTTTTTTTTTTTGCTTTTATTTTTTGTTTTTGTTTTTCTTTTTCTTTTGTAGTGATTATAGGAAATAAGCAAAGCAAATCTCTTGCCATGTAAAATTTTGATGAAAATGAAACAAACGACTAACTTCAGGGAAGTATCCGATTCATTTCTTATTCCTTTCCTATGTTTTATTTGTTGCAAAACAGTGAGGACACTGTTTGTTTGAAGTGTAGGGGAAGGGATAGAATTGCATGAAGTGTTGAAGTGATGAATATGATCTATTGACTGTTGCTGTTATTTATATTGGAAAATCTCCACCTTGTATTTTTGGTTTGAAAGCAAATTATGAGGAAATTCTGCCAAAATTTTTTCAAAAATCTCTTGAAATTGGAGATAGTACAAAGCAAAGAATAAAAATCAATGAAATTGACTTGTGAAAGTATCTTACTCACCTGCTATTGTGATTGGTTTACTAAGTTAAAATTAAGTTGTAAAATCCTTAAGGAACAAGTTTACTTTATTTTTAACTTTGGAATTGGAAATTTAAGAGCTGGTCGAGTCTTTTGTGAAAAATAAACAGGTCTACTTCTTGGAAATTTTAGTTTGTATATATTCTTTGAATTTTAACACTTAGTGAAAGAGGTAGAAGAAACTTTTAAACTTAGTGATCCTTCATAAAAATAAGTCTTTGATATTGTTATTGCATTCAAAAAGAAAGAAACAAGCATAGCCACTACTCCTCTGACTTGAAATTTTGAGTTATGAGTATCTGAACTTGAATGTTAAAGTGAGGAAGAGTTCTTAGGGGTATTTTGAAACCTGGTCACTTAGGTGATGAGCCTGGGATGTGCCACTCAATGAACTCACTGTAACGAGAAGGGAAGAATGGCAAAAGTTCAATTCATGAGCTTTGAAAAACAAAAAGATGGAGGCAAAAACCTCCCAAAAAGAAAATAAATGCTTGAGAAAGAAAAAGAAAAATGAATGCAAAATATGCAAAGGAAGGAGACTTATAATAAAGAAGGAGAAATTCTAAGGAAAAAGTAGATACCACATGCTTTCATTTTGTGTTACTTAGAATATATATAAGCTAGAAATCCAATGAAGTTTAAATGAGTATTTTTCCTTAGTGGATTGAGTATTTGCTTTTGAATAGAAGGTTCTTTTGTTAAAAGTTGAGATTAAAACTTGTTTGTTTGGATTAACTCTAAATTTTGATTATAGTACTCTAATTACAAGAAATTGGTATGGTTAGAGCAATAGATACAAGAAAAACAAGTTAAAGAAATTGAGATTAAATTGGAAAATTGTACTATCTATAAAGAGATTTCATTTTTTCTTCATTTTGCTTGAGGACAAGCAAAAGTTCAAGTGTGGGGAATTGATAAGATCATATTTTATACACTTATTGATGATCACAAGAGCTAGAATGGATACTTGTTTTGATTGAATTTTATGTTTTAGGACTAATTTGGACAAAGAAATCAAAACAAGAGAATTTGAATCAAAAATAGGAAAAATTGAAGTCAAGGCCGGAATTTCTACATTCAAAGCCGCCGGCGTTCAGACGGCAAAAACTCAAGGCCGCTGCAGCACTGCCAGCTTTGCCGAGCATATGTCTCACTACATTGTAAGCCACCTCAAAGCTGCCGGCGTAAAAGATGAAGAAGCCAGCTTACTTGAAGGCCGGCAGCTCATAATTGAAAAGTCACCGGCGCACAAGGAGTTACAGCATACGCCGGCTCCTAAGCCGCCGGTGTTGGGGCAGTGTAGGACAAAGATCTGAAGAGACATGAAGACATCAAACGCTTGGAGGAAACTGAAGCAACAAATCTGTTGGAATGCCTACACCGGTGTCAAAGCCGTCGACTTTGGGACGGCGTTCGTTATAAATCAGCCCAACGCTTCATTTCTGATCACATACGCCGGCTAGATCTACATCTAAGCCACCGGCGTAGAAGCGGCCTACAAGTGTAACCTATATTGAAGGCTACTAGTGCACTGCCTGCGCAAAGGATAATTCGAAGATACGCCGCCTATAAGCCGCCGGCGTAGGATCCATAATTGCCAACGTACGAAGTGAAACAGTAAAGTTCATTTAATGTTTGCACGAAATTTTTCCTATAAATAGGGGGTCTTCTCCTCACTTTTAGAACATCCCAAGTAGCTCTAAATCATACTATAATACATAGTGTCGAGCCTGGATTTTTCCATTATCTGGTTCATTTCTCCTAATCGAATTCACGTTAAATCCGAACCCATTTAACATGAATCCTCGACTAGGGGTTAAAAGAGATTTTAATTTTGAAAACTTTTTAGAGTCGCCACCCGATATAAATCGGGAAAAAATAAAAAGCTAGGAATCAATGGGTCGGTTGATCCTAACTTAACTACTAGTCTGCGAAAATTTGATTTAAAAACCAAACCTTTTTAACCATATATCATGGATTCGGGAGCTAACCTATTAAAACCAAATGGTTACCACTTTTGGAATTTTAAACTTATAATTTATCCTTTTCATACTCAAAAAACTAAAACGAAACAAAACAAATATTTATAAGTCACATTTTTCTATTTTTTTTTTAGAATATGAATATCAACAAAACATCTTATATTTACAAAATATTTATTCACAATATTATTAAAAAAAACAAAAAAACATTTTTTCATTTTTTAATGTCGCCCCGTAGGTGCCTACGTACTCGCTAATCGAGATCAGACAAAACGTAGTTCTTTTGAAAAGAAGCTTAGTTTGTTAATCAATTTTATATTTTGAACTATTCTCACTTTAAGTTCATTAAATTTTAAATTTTTATGAAAATCATTTTTGATGATCCTATGATCTAATCAATTGATTTTTTATTTTATGAAAACATATTTTTCTAAGTCCAAAATCATTTTTCTTTAAAATCATTTTATGATAATTCACGGCTAATTTAATGCTACATGAAAAATCAATTTGATTAAACTTGAATTAATATTTTCATAGCAAATTTATGAAAATATTTTGATGAAATTTTATTATTTTCATAGCAAATTTATGAAAACTTGATTATTTTCATAGCAAATTTATGAAAATAATTTGATGAAAACTTTGATTATTTTCATAGCAAATTTATGAAAATAATTTGATGAAAACTTGATTATTTTCATAGCAAATTTATGAAAATAATTTGATGAAAACTTGGATTATTTTCATAGCAAATTTATTGCTATATGAAAATATTTTAGATTGAAAAATTTAATCCAAACTCACCTGGACCGTTGGATCGTTCGGATCAAATCTGGAGCGCTGATCTGGATGTGGACTGTTGATCGTTGACCGTTGACTGTTAACCGTTGATTGCGCGAGTAGACTGAAACCAACAATCAATTTGCTTTCTTCCCCTAGGAACTTGTTTGATTCCAACTTTTTTAAGTGATTTTGCCGAGATATTTAAATGGAATTTTTCTCTCTATGTTATACTTTTTTTTTTATTCTCTGCTTCTTCTTTTTTTTTTCTCTCCGTTTTTGTGTTTTTCTTCTATCTTGATCTTGTTTTCTGAGGAGGATCGAGGTTGTGGTTTATATGAGTTGGAGGGGAAGTGAAACGGATCACGACCGTTAATGGCCGTTACAAAACTTGAATTCGGCCGTTAATGGCCGTTACAAAACTTGAATTCGGCCGTTAATGGCCGTAACAAAACTTGAATTCGGCCGTTAATGGCCGTTACAAAACTTGAACTCGGCCGTTAATGGCCGTTACAAAACTTGAACTCGGCAGTTAATAGCCGTCGGTTACGAATTGATTCGAAGGATCAGGAGTTACAAAATTGCCAATATAAATTCGTTTTAAAGCACATTGATGATTGAATTTAAAGTAAATAAGTGTCTTTTGATCTTCCTATTTACCTATATTTTCTTCTTTTTATTTTTATCTTTTCTTTTTATGTTTACTTTTACTTAGCTTTTTTTTTGTTTATTTTATTTTACTAATTTTTATTATAAACTTAGAGCCTTAAATTTGAGCAAAAATTGGGTGTCTACAGCTGCCCCTCTTTGTGGCTAAGTTTGAATAAAACTTGGCTACAAAGACAAAAGATAGCCAATTTTTTTTTTTGCTCACTTGACAGAACCTAGGTTATCATTTTTGGACTTCTAGACAAATGGTATCAATTTGACAGGATGGATTTGAAATTTGGGTCTTGGTCACCATCTTAAATGGATGGATTTCTGAATTTGGTCTTGATCACCATCTTGAATGGATGGATTTCTGGATTTTGGTCTTGATCACCATCTTGAATGGATGGATTTCTGGATTTTGGTCTTGATCACCATCTTGAATGGATGGATTTCTAGATTTTGGTCACCATCTTGAAAGGATGGATTTGGGAATTTTGGTCTTGATCACCATCTTGAATGGATAGATTTCTGGATTTTGATTTTGATCACCATCTTGAAAGGATGGATTTGGGAATTTTGGTCACCATCTTGAAAGGATGGATTTGTGAATTTTGGTCACCATCTTGAATGGATGGATTTGTGAATTTTATCAGTACTAGACTATCTGTCGAGTCTAGACTGAGGGGTACACAATTTTTTCAATCCACTAGAGGATTTTTTTTTTTTTTTTGTTTGAGGACATGACAATTTTGGTTCCATATCCAACATTGATGATCAAAAAGCATGCTTCAATTTTCTTTTTCTATCAAAATTAGTTATCCTTGCAGTAATATTTTCTTCTAAAATAAGAACAATCAACAGACCAAACTGTATAAATGCATTCATTCAGCATTATAAGATGCTCAAATTTCTTTCTCTGATGATTCAAATGGTGTTTGGTTGGAAATTTATTTTGAAGAATTTTGTGGGTCAGGCTTTGATCCGACTTCAGAGAATTTCAGGGATATCAACTTTGCTTATAATTAATCAAAATCAATTGATCACTTGAAATGACAAATTTTATTGATCAAGAATAATACAACTTTACAGCATCTGAGTTTACAGGATCCTTTAAATCGGGTCCATCCATTTGGGAAAGGATTAATGCTCCTCCCGATAAGACCTTCTTTACTATGTAAGGTCCTTCATAATTTGGTGTGAACTTTCCCTTAGAATCTTGCACATTTGGCAGTACTTTTCTCAGAACCAAATCACCTTCTTGGAAATTTCTTGGCTTGACTTTCTTATTAAACGCTCTAGCCATTCTTTGTTGATACAATTGCCCATGACACATGGCAGTCAGCCTTTTTTCATCTAAAAGATTTAACTATTCAACCCTTTGTCTGACCCATTCAGCTTCTTCGAGCTCTGTTTCAGCCAGTACTCAGAGTGAAGGAATCTCAACTTCTACTGGTAAAACGGCTTCAGTCCCATATACCAGGGAATAGGGCGTTGCCCTAGTTGACACTCTTATAGAAGTTCGATACGCCATTAATGCTAATGGGAGCATTTCATGCCAATCTTTGTATGCAATTGTCATCTTCTCAATGATTCTCTTGATGTTTTTGTTGGCGGCTTCTACTGCTCCATTCATCTGTGGGCGATATGGAGTGGAATTCCGGTGCTTAATCTTGAATTGCTGACATAAATCAGTCATTGCATTGTTGTTCAGATTTGTACCATTATCGGTAACGATACTTTCTGGAGTTCCATATCGAGCAATAATATCTCTTTTGATGAATCACACCACAACGGCTTTTGTTACACTGGCGTATGAAGCGGCTTCTACCCACTTGGTAAAGTAATCGATTGCAACTAGTATGAATCGATGACCATTTGAAGCTTTTGGCGAAATTGGCCCAATTACATCTATTCCCCACATTGAGAAACGCCATGGTGTCGACATTGACTGTAATTCCTTTGGAGGCATTTATCTTGTTTGCGTAAATTTGACACAAATGACAAGATCCCACATGTTTGATACAGTCCGATTCCATGGTTAACCAGAAATATCCTAGCCTCATAATCTTTTAGCTAGCATATATCCGTTCATATGAGGTCCACATACTCCCATGAACTTCTTCCATTAGTTTTTGAGCTTCTTTTTCATCTACACATCTCAACAAAGTTGTGTCGAACGACCTTCTGTATAGGGTATCTCCACTCAGCAAGAAATGACTTGCCAGACGCCTTAATGATTTCTGATCCTTTTTTGTAGCACATTCAGGATAGCTACCTGTTTACAAGAAAATTTTGATATCTTAAAACCATGGTTCACTTGACTCAATCACGGCACAAAATGCGAATAATCAGAAACCTCGATGAATCCTACTTCAAGCAACTTTTTTACCTCATCCTTAATTTGGAGGAGTAAATCTGGCCTAAATCGCCTTAATTTTTGCTTTTTAGGTTTAAAATCCTCCTTTGTTGGCAATTTGTGGACCACAATGAATGGGTCTAAACCGGGCATATCGCTATACGACCATGCAAAAACATCCAAGTATTCGGCTAGTAACTTGGTTAAATCTTGTGCTGCTCTCAGGCAATTTTCCCCCTATCCTCAGATTCCTAGGGTTTTCGCTTGTTCCCAAATTAATCACTTTAATGGTTTCGGGAATTTCAATCCTTCCTTGTTCAAAATTTTGCCAAATTTCTTGTGTTCTAAATTGATAATCAATATCATCTTCAACTCTAACCCAGTAGAGTTGGAGGTGATATTGATATTTTCATTAATTATACGCGCGAGATATCCCTGAACTTCATCACAATTGTCGATCTGGTTGAATATGAATGAGGAATGTATGAGAATATGTGAAAACAAAAACAGAAATAATTTCATTAAACTGGGACGGTGTTTAAGTACACTTATTTGAGCATCACATAACACTGAAAAACACAAAACACAAGTCTAGTCTTAGATAAGTTCTTACTTAAAAGACTTAATACTAGCGCAAGGCACAGAGAACCAATTTCTCAAGACCATTTCTTTGGATGAAGCATCTTCTCTGATATCATCTGGCTGTTGGATATGATGTGGCTTTGGAAAGGAATGGCTGATGTGAGGGATTTTGATAATTGGATCATACTCCTTGTCGAGCTTCCTCCTTCTCATTTGGTTTTTCATTTCCGCCACTTCAGCACGAGTGGGGGAATAACCCAGTCCAAAGGTTCCCACCTGAGCTTCTTTTTCATCATTCATCATACAGACTTCGTCAAACATTTGGAGCCCGAAGTCTTCTTCTCCTTCTTTTCCAATGTAAGGGACAGCCGTCTCTTTGTAAATGGCATAATCCTGTTCTCCCATAACAGTGATGAGTTGACCATTGGCTATGAACTTAACCTTCTGGTGCAGGCTTGATGGTATTGCCCTGGCAGCATGGATCCATGGTCTCCCCAATAGCAGATTGAATGTTCTGGGGATATCAATTACTTGGAAAGGAATAATGAAAGTTTGAGGCCCGATGGTGACTTCTAACTCCACTTCACCTACTATATCCCTTTTTGACCCATCAAAAGCACGAACCACAGTAGAGCTTGGTTTGATGCCTGACGGTTCAATCCCCAATAGGCTCAAAGTGGCTAAGGGGCATACATTCAAAGAGGATCCGTTGTCAACTAATACTCGAGAGATGATCTTTCCACAGCTTTTGACTACAATGAAGAGGGCTTTGTTATGTTGACCCCCTTCCTCTCCCAGTTCTTCAGATGAGAAACTGATTTGCTCATTTGCAAAGATTGAGTTGATTATATGCCCCAAGGCTTCCTCTGATACACCTTCTGGAACTTTCACTTCTTTTAGGGCTTTGAAAAGAGCCTCACGGTGTACATCAGAGCTAATCAGCAGACTCATGAGCGATATTTGGGCAGGTGTTTTAACCAACTGCTCAACAACTTTGTATTCACTTGCTTTCATCAGTTTTGCCAATGCTGACTTCTCTTCATCTTTCTTCCCTTCTTCATTTTGTTGCTGTGGCATATTCACAGTTGCATTCTTCCGGTCGACTCATAAACTCTTCCTGAGCGAGTGAGGCCACCAACCATGGCCATTGAAGCATGATTAACCGCTTTATAATCAAATGGAGCGGCTTTATAATCACTCACAGCAAGGGGTATCTGAAAGGTATAGCTCTTGGGCTTTGATGAAGTTGATCCATCTTCACTGCCTTTACCTATCTCGATTTTGATGGATCTAGGTCCACCTCCGATCATGCACACGAGCTCTTCTGGATCCGGAATTTCAGCGGTAATCATATTGATAACCGGTCCATGGTTTGGCAATGGGTTAGTAGAGACATTTGGAGCTTCAATGAAATCCAACTGGATGACTTTTGCATCAATGAGATCTTGGATTTTATGCCTAAGCCTCCAGCAATTGTCTGTTGAGTGCCCGATTTGCCCCATGTGATATTCACACTTCAGCTCAGGATTGTAATTTCTAGGCCTGTAGTCTTCTTTAGGCACTTCGAAGTTGATCAGATTATCGGCCCTCAGTTTAGCCAATACTTGACTAAGGGGAACCGGAATTCGAGTGAAGTTCCGCCTGTTGAACCTTGATTGTTGATTTGGGACCGCACTTTGTTGAGTCTGATTCTTATTCTGATTTTGATTTTGATTTGTTGACAACACAAATGACTTAGTGGGGCCAGTTGCACCCGAAGTGTTGACCATGCTGACGGTTGAATCTTTTCCTTTGTATGGACATTTCTTGGTGCAGTATATTTCTTTTCTTGTTGCAATTTTCCTGCTGAAATTGCATTCTCAATCCTGCATCCAGCTACCACCACTTCTGAGAAGCTTGCTGATGCATGTCCAACCAGATGGGAAAAGAAAGGTTCCTCTAATGTGTTGATAAAAGTGAAAGTGAGGTCCTTTTCAGGCATCGGGGTGGTGATCCTTGCAGCCAATGCTCTCCAGTGCTGAGCATACTCCTTGAAAGTCTCTTCTTTCTTCTTCTTCAGATTGCTTAAATCCCACACCGAGGGCGCCATCTCAATATTAAACTTATACTGATTGAAAAATGCCCTAGCCAACTTGTCCCAAGTATCAATTTCCTGATGGTCTAATTGGGCGTACCAGGCCAAAGCAGGACCGTAAGACTGTCCTGGAAGGTTTGCACCATCAACTTGTCAAATTTAGCATATTGCCCCATTCGTCGTACATACAATCTGATGCATATTAGGACAACCTGTCCCGTCATACTTTTCAAACTCGGGTGCCTTAAATTTCTCAGGGAAGGCACCTTCCTCATATTGAGGCAAATTCATGATCGCGATCTGATCAAAACCGTCGAACGTCTTCATTTTCTCAAGCAGCTTTCTCTGCATCTCTTTAGCCTGAGCTTCCAGTTCCTTCTTCAACTCAGCCGCATTAAACTCATTTGGTGGGTCCTCTTGCTCCATAAGCTGTCCCTCAATTTGTTTTCCTTTCCGTGCCCCTGAGGATTCTTCAGAAGTTGTGGAGGTCTTAAGTTGTGCAAGACTTTGTGTTAAAGCCTGCATCTATTCAACAATTCCAAGGAGGGTTTGTTCCATGGTGTTGAGTCTTTGCTCAGTGGTCTGGTCTGTGGGGTTGTTCCCGGTGTTAGACATCTTAGCTCGGGATCTGGTAACAACAGGGCTCCTAACCGGCTTGGGCGCTATCTTTCAAGTGTTTGACTTAAACTCGGGTTTGCTAGACCTTAACATTTATTTTTTATTAATATACTTTAAAGAATAAATGAATGAATTAATATACATATGCAAGAATGTAGATATGCTATCACACAGATGCAAATGGGGATATTGACCAATGATTTTGAAAAAAAAACAAAGGAGTTGTATTAAAAGATAATGTTCTTTAAAATATTCTTTACAACCTAAAGACATAACAGAAACTTCTAATGGTTTAGAAACCTTATTCCTAGTGACTGAATCTAAACTACTTTCTAATGGTTTCAGAAAACATTGATTCCTAGGGACTGATCCTAAACCAGTCTTCTTGTCTTAGTGGGGCAGACGATCTTGTCTTCCAGGCTAGAATTTTCTTTCGAGCTGCCTTCAACTCGGCCTCCAAGAATGCAATTCTGCTTCCAGCACTTTGCAGGCGATCCACCATTTCCTCTCTCTTTCTTGGAAATCTCGGTGACATACTTCCAGGCGAGCCGAAACAGCTTCCATGTAAGCAGTTGTTTCAGGTCAGGTTCCGATGGTGCTGGTTGAAGGATATCAGGAGCTTCATATTGGATATCCTTATTTTTCTTCATTTGGCTAGCCACATACCACCTGGTTGCTCTATACTTCTTGGTTTCCTTGCTTTCTGGCTCGATTTCGAAAACTGGCTTCACCTCTCTATTTTCCCATATGGCTCGGATTTGATTCAGCTTGAATTCTTTTGCTGCTAGGATTTTGGTTGGATCCAGATAATCAAGAGTGACTCGCTCCAAATTAGGCTTGACAGTAATATCTTGCAGCATACCATACTGTCTGATAACACTTGAGGGGTAATAACCAGTACAGCTGAGTCCAATTAGGGGCACCGCCATGTATTCCTTGCAACTTAGAATGGCAACAGGGCTCTTGAACCAGCGAGCTTGCCACATCATGTCTTCAGGTGGCATGTCTTCAAGAATGGCAATTATATCCCATAGAGGATGATCATTTTCCATGTGGACCCTTTCAGCAAAAGATTGGATGAGATCATATTTCAGACTGATGAGGGATCCATTAGCCAATTCTTTTCCATAGTGCTTAATGTGGCTAGCAAACCAAACCATCAGTAAGTGCATGCTTGCTTTGAATTTGCCCCGTCCTTTAGTCTTGATGTGGTTCAGACTACGGACTTGTTCGGCTAGAAGAGCGGGAACATAGGATTTGCCGGCTAAATATTGAGAAACCAGCTCTATGACCCGGAAGTGGATGAACAAGTTGCCATTAGGGAAGAGGATGGTTGCAAAAGCAGCTACTATGAAGGCATTAACCTTTTCTTCCCAAACTTCAAGTGGTACACTGAAAATGGCTCGGTTGCTTTTAAAGTATTCAGGGGTTCCAAACCAGTCCATCAGTGTGGTTAGCCGGATGCAATATTCATTGCAATCATTGATGGCTTCAATTATTGGCCCCCTCTTGATCCCAAAGAATTCTGAGATAATACGGACCGGCTATGGTTGAAGTTTGGAACATAGATACCTTCAGAGGTAGGAGGTGCTTGGAGTAGTCTAGTGTACTCCTCAATGGTCGGGCTAAGTACATGCTGACCCAAACGGAAGACAACTTCTTCGGGTTCCCATAGATGAGTGAGGGCTCGGAACATGGTGAATGGAACATGGATTTTTGGTAGGCTAAGGATTGGGCCTAACCTATCTTTAATGAATGATTTTTGGACCGGACTAAAACTGACCAACCATCGGTCCAGTAGAAGCATTGGATCTTTGAAAGGTTCCACTCGATTCTCTTTAATAAGGCGAGCCCATAAGCTACCGCTACTGTCAGTTTCAGTACTTGAAGACATCATTTTCTGAAATTTTTATAAAGTATAAGCTAATATTTACAAAATTTTTGGATTTTTTGATAGCTTTTATATTTTTTAGAATTTTCTTTTTTAAGTATTTACATATGTTCATTTATATTTCAACTCCATTTTTTAGAAAAAATTGGTCATATCCCATGCTAATGAATGCATGATTTGGTAAGGTTCTATAGGTCCCCCGGTTTAGTGGTACTAAATCGGAGTGGGAGGACATTTCTTGATCTAGAGGGTGGAAAGCCACAGCCCCCAGACCTTACTTCGTCCTCCTCGCTTAGGCTCTTAAGACGGCCCTGGTACGACCGTATCTAGCACACAATCATGCTAATTCAAATGCAAATGCAAATGCAAATGCAAATACTTAAATAAATAAATAAACAAACAATCAAGCTTTTGCCTTTTATTTTACATACCTGCAAGGTTAGTATATATTTACAAAACAAATATTCAAAATAATATACAAATAATCATATATTCACATGGTAATTTACAAAAAAAGAGCAAGGATAAATTTAAAATTTAAAATTCCTTAGTGGCTAGCCCTCTCTTTTTTAAAAAATTTAGGCTTCCCAAGTGGAGTCGCCAAGCTGTCGAGCCTGGATTTTTCCATTATCTGGTTCATTTCTCCTAACCCGATTCACATTAAACCCGAACCCATTTAACATGAATCCTCAACTAGGGGTTAAAAGAAATTTTAATTTTTGAAAACTTTTTAAAGTCGCCACCCGATATAAATCGTGAAAAAATAAAAAGCTAGGATTAATGGGTCGGTTGATCCTAACTTAACTACTAGTCTGCGAAAATTTGATTTAAAAACCAAACTTTTTTAACCAAATATCATGGA
Organism: Combretum micranthum; assembly: GCA_024138025.1. Lineage (NCBI taxonomy): Eukaryota > Viridiplantae > Streptophyta > Magnoliopsida > Myrtales > Combretaceae > Combretum > Combretum micranthum. The sequence continues at coordinate 61,489 of JAMXBD010002379.1, read as the reverse complement.
TTCGGGGGCTAACCTATTAAAACCAAATGGTTACCACTTTTGGAATTTTAAACTTATAATTTATCCTTTTCATACTCAAAAAACTCAAACGAAACAAAAAAAATATTTATAAATCACATTTTTCTATTTTTTTTAGAATATGAATATCAACAAAACATCTTATATTTACAAAATATTTATTCACAATATTATTAAAAAACAAAAAAACATTTTTTCATATTTTAATGTCGCCCCGTAGGTGCCTACGTACTGGCTAATCGAAATTAGACAAAGCGTAGTTCTTTTGAAAAGAACCTTAGTTTGTTGATCAATTTTATATTTTGAACTATTCTCACTTTAAGTTCATTAAATTTTAAATTTTTATGAAAATCATTTTTTATGATCCTATGATCTAATCAATTGATTTTTTATTTTATGAAAACATATTTTTCTAAGTCCAAAATCATTTTTCTTTAAAATCATTTTTGATAATTCATGGCTAATTTAATGCTACATGAAAAATTAATTTGATTAAACATGAATGAATATTTTCATAGCAAATTTATGAAAATATTTTGATGAAATTTTATTATTTTTATAGCAAATTTATGAAAACTTGATTATTTTCATAACAAATTTATGAAAATAATTTGATGAAAAGTTGATTATTTTCATTGCAAATTTATGAAAATAATTTGATGAAAACTTTGATTATTTTCATAGCAAATTTATGAAAATAATTTGATGAAAACTTGATTATTTTCATAGCAAATTTAAGAAAACAATTTGATGAAAACTTTGATTATTTTCATAGCAAATTTATGAAAACAATTTGATGAAAACTTGATTATTTTCATAGCAAATTTATGAAAACAATTTGATGAAAACTTGATTATTTTCATAGCAAATTTATGAAAATAATTTGATGAAAACTTGGATTATTTTCATAGCAAATTTATTGCCATATGAAAATATTTTAGATTGAAAAATTTAATCCAAACTCACCTGGATCGTTGGATCGTTCGGATCAAATCTGGAGCGCTGATCTGGATGTGGACTGTTGATCGTTGACTGTTGACCATTGATTGCGCGAGTAGACTGAAACCAACAATCAATTTGCTTTCTTCCCCTAAGAACTTGTTTAATTCCAACTTTTTTGAGTGATTTTTGCTGAGATATTTGTATGGAATTTTTCTCTCTATGTTATACTTTTTTTTTTATTCTCTGCTTCTTCTTTTTTTTTTTTCTCTCTCCGTTTTTGTGTTTTTCTTCTATCTTGATCTTGTTTTCTGTAGAGGATCGAGGTTGTGGTTTATATAGAGCTGGAGGGGAAGTGAAACGGATCACGACCGTTAATGGCTATTACAAAACTTGAATTCGGCCGTTAATGGCCGTTACAAAACTTGAACTCGGCCGTTAATGGCCGTTACAAAACTTGAACTCGGCCGTTAATGGCCGTTACAAAACTTGAACTCGGTCATCAATGGCCGTTACAAAACTTGAACTCGGCCGTCAATGGCCGTTACAAAACTTGAATTCGGCCGTCAATGGCCGTTACAAAACTTGAATTCGGCCGTTAATGGCCGCCGGTTACGAATTGATTCGAAGGATCGGGAGTTACAAAATTGCCAATATAAATTCGTTTTAAAGCACATTGATGATTGAATTTAAAGTAAATAAGTGTCTTTTGATCTTCCTATTTACTTATGTTTTTCTTCTTTTTATTTTTATCTTTTCTTTTTATGTTTATTTTATTTAGCTTTTTTTTTATTTTACTAATTTTAATTATAAACTTAGAGCCTTAAATTTGAGCAAAAATTGGGTGTCTACACAAAGATTAGAATTAAGCATTCCATAGAGATTTTTTAAGAGAAATTGAAGTTGTTCAAGAATTTGCAAGTGAAGCTTTGATATATTGATTGTGGTGATCTGATCTTTTTCTTTTATGCAATTCATATATCTGAATATTTGATCATAATGAAATCATTTGCAATTTCTTATCTGATTTTTGAATCATCATCCATGAGTAGCTAAATTCTTTTTGTGGGAAGTTGATGAAGCTTTAAACATGCTAAAATGATCTTTGAAACCATGTTATAAGATGGTTAGAATCATGAAATATTCATATTGAATTCTGATTATTCATCATATCTTTGGTGTATAAGAATTCTAATAACTCGGAAGGGAAATTAGGGTTCATATGAATTCATAAATTGAGATTAAATTACAATTGCGGATGCGGCGGAGTTTAATCTAATTTAGAAATTGTCCATGAATATTAATGCAATGTTTTATGTTGATTTCTCACTAAGGAATTAGGGGATGTTAATATAAAGTATTAGTCAATTATAGAATTGGAAGGTTTATAATTGCAATTTTGATTCCACTAATAATTTATTTAGCGGAAGCTATTGAATTTTTTTTGTGGTTTAAAAGGTTTTTAAACCCTGTTTTTAAATCTTGACAATTTCTTATGAATATCCATGAATCTAATTATCATTATAACATGACTTCAAGTTGATTAGCAATAGTTTAAAGTGAATTCTGCTTCTTCCCACATTTTTCTGATATATCACTCTCTTCAAAAAGTTCATTGCATTCATATAGATACTTAATTAGATAATCTAATCATTTGAAAAGATCAATTGCCTAGATATTAGTATTAGTTGATAACTGTCTGGTAGTTAATAGATCTCCGTGGGATCGATACTTGACTCATGCTATATTATAGTAGAAGGCCCAGTACGCTTGCTGGATTAGATGCTTTAAAAATTCACTATTAATTTTAGCACATCATGATGGCAAGAAACTCAAGTTCAAGTATTTCCACATCACTAGCGTAAAGCTCATGAGGATTTTGAGTGGAATCACACATGTATGATCTTGCCATTACACGTTTTTTAAGGTAGTAGAGTGTAGATCTATTACCTATTAGATGTGTGGAGTAAGAAAACTTGAAGAAAAATGTGTGTGTGTGTGTGTGTACGGGAGGGTCACAGCAACAAGGAGAGGGAGATAGGGAAAGAAAATCAAAATGCAAGAGTTTGTTTAGAGAGAAAGAGAGAAAAATGAAAAGTGAAAGACATAAATGGGTTTATATAGAGGATAAGATTAGGGTTTGTGTAATAAAAGAAGGAATAAATAAAAAAAAATTGAGAGAGAAAAAGAGGAAAGGGGCGCCAGTTCACTAAGGGCGAGAGAAAGAGAGATGTGTGATAATTTTGTGTAATAAAATTCAAAATTTAAAATATATTATATAATAAAATGTATTGTAAAAGTAAATGTAAGGATGTAATATTGTAAGAATAGGTTGTGAGAATGTAAGAATAGGGTATAGGTGGTTATACTTGTAAATAGTGTGATTGGAAATCAAAAAGTAGATTAGACAATTAAAGTACTGATAGTAATGAAAATACGATAAAAGGCTATAACTGTAACTTTTATAAGCCAAAAAATTATATAATTGATATATTTGAAATTCTTATGAAATTACGAATCTAAAAGTACTAATAACATAATTTTTAGTATCTCGAGCCTCGGGACACACTTTTCAAAGTCTGTATCTGATTGGGTTCGAAATAGGTCAAAAATTCACTAATATGATATTTTTAAGCATCCTATTATTATTACGAACCAATCTACACTCTTCACTTATATTTCAACTTCTTGGTTTAAGAATACGGGTTACTGAATCTAAACTGCTAGGGTTTCCTAGGGATTTGTTAACCTAGGGTTTTCTATTGACTTCTCGGTTTAAGGTTTAAACTTGAATTTACCCCTAAAATTTAGGGGTTTACAACAAACCAAAAGAAATATATATACTACAAGTAAAAGGGAAAGGAGACTAGCCAACCAAAATGGTACACGTGGAATAAATTAACTAAAAGAGAAAGAATACTTCACAGTCCCCCTTTAAGTTGGAGCTGCTCGCAAGCCCAACTTAATGCGCAAGGAATGCAGCGGACTAGCTCCTAAGCACTTAGTAAGAACTTCTGCAACCTGATTAGAAGAAGAAATATAAGTAGGAGCAAGAAATCCATAAGTAACAAAATCACGAACAAAATGCACATCAATGTCAATGTGTTTTGTTCGACCATGCATACATGGATTTTGAGCAATCAACAAGGTAGACTTATTATCACAGTATATAGGAACTAGATAATGGAAAGGAATATGCAAATCACGTAAAATATAGGAAACCCATAATAAATCCTTGGTAGCAACAACAAAGGCACGATATTCTGCTTCAATTGTTGAAGTAGACACTATGGGTTATTTTTTAGTTTTCCATTAAATTAAGGCATTGTCCAAGAAGATACAAAATCCAAAAATAGATTTTCAATCATTGCTGCAAGAACCCCAATCTAAATCAGAAAAACCAGAAAGTTGCAAAGGATTATTAGAAGAATAAAATAAGCCAAGGGAGGAAGAACCTTCTAAGTAATGAACTAGGTAAACTAAGGCCTTCAAATGAATGACACAAGGAGAAGCAAGGTATTGGCTAAGCCGATGCACAACAAAGGAGATATCAGGCCTGGTTATTGTGATGTATAGCAAATGCCCTAGCAACCATCGATAGTAAGAGGGATTATCAAGTAATGGACTAGAAGTATAAGCAAGATTGAGATGTTGTGGTAGAGGAAAAGTAAGAGATTTAGCATCTATCAATCTAGCATCATGAAGAACATCAAGGATGAATTTCTGTTGGCTGCCCAAAATCCCTTGATGCGACAAAGCTCAAGACCAAGGAAAAACCAAGCCAAACCTAAGTCCTTTATTATGAATTCAGTGTCCAACTGTTGCTTGACTTAAGATATGAAAGACAAATTAGATCCTGTTAACAACATATCATCTACATAAAGGAGAATGTAGACACTTCAAGCTGAACTATGATGAGAAAACAAAGAGAAATCAAGCTTAGATTGCTCAAATCCAAGAGACAAAATAAATTGGGAAATTTCTAAGTTCCATTGACATGAAGCTTGCTTTAATCCATAAAGCGACTTACGTAACTTACACACTTGAGTAGGCAAAGCCTTGTCATAACCTTGAGGAGGAATCATGTCACAACCCGAGGGTATCCTAGTAGCAGTAACCAAGAAACACTTGATTCCCATTATTAATTTACCTTCTGGAAATGACATGTTTTCAATAAACAAGATCTTTAAGTTGCTGGGATAAGATGAACAAATATATATAAGGCATAAATTAGTAAACAACTATCACATTAATAAGATATTACAGATCATATGCTTTATAAATCCTTACAACCCCTAGTTAATGATTCTAATGCACGATACTTGCAACTAAAAGGTAAATAGAGATACATATAATCTGATCCTATACTAGTTTTTAAGCTTCTGGCTTCTAATCTCTTATCGGGACCATGCTCTTGCTTGTAATGAGCCAGGGTTGCAGAGTAAACCTGAAAGGGCTATTGGAGTGTGAGCTAAAACACGAGCTTAGTGAATAACTAGAACTTACCACATAATACATACAAGTTATTTAACAATCATATGAAAATGTATCAATCAAACATGTGTACATTACAAGCTTGGATAATCCGGAATCCAAACAGGATGAAGATTTACGCCCTCCCATCGAGGTTGAAGGATCACAGTCTATGGTCCACTTACCTAGGATAGACTAAGCTTTCAGGAAATAATAATATTCAATTTAGTTATCTCTTTGAACTTATTGTGTTTTGTTATTTATTTCCTAATTTATCTTTAGAAACTCCACTAAGTGTTAGCTATTTCCATGCAATACCATAAATGGCGTCCTTCATTTACCATTTAGTTCCTATGGTATTAACAGAACAAAGGTAATCTTGCAATTAACTAATAGATTTCTAGCCTAGATAATCCAAGCATTACTAGAGATCCAAAAAACTAACACGTAGTAGGCTACCACTTACTCAAATGCTATTTATGCAAAATATGTAATGCATGACAAATTTCTTTTATGGTACCAGTAGTTTTTAATCACTTTGAAGGTGATCAAGCATTACAGACATTCAATCATGTTATATAGGCAATATAAACAAATACAACTCTGTTATCGCTTATAATAGAGTGACTTGGCAACCAATGCAATACCATACACAATTTCCACAAACCAAATAGTACACCAAATTTTTATTATCTTTTATTTAAGATTCACTAACTTTACAAGCACAACCAATGTAATAAGACTGAGTTACTCGCCTGCTCATGTTATTCAGTCGTAGTAATCATCAAGAAAGTCCTCACCAATACCCGAGTTACCTATTGAGATGATTAACATAGTCATTAATGATACAAGACTATATAATCTAAATCCTATGAATATTTAAGTGTCCTAATGTGTTGCTGGGTTTTCGTTTTATTATTAACTAATTCTTTGAAGATGATACTTAAGTGCTAATTCATCTTTATCTCAAGTTACTTGATTTAATTTTGGTTTGATATTAATCTATTAATCGGGTATTTAAAAATTTTGAACAATTTAGTTAAATTTAATTTCATTGTTTAAAACTATCAGTTATCTTTTTATTTACTTAATAATTTTTTCTCGTAAAATATAGATATCTCTATATTCACAAATTTGGATTATTTAAATTTTCATTGTTATCTAATCATTTAAAAATATTTATTTAAATACATATTTAGTATTTACTAAACTCGTAAATTTTTCCTATAAACTAATTAAATACAATCTTAATGAAAATAAATTTATTAATATAAAGATTTGTTAACTTAATTATGTTCAAAATTTCCCTTTTTGTCGCAAGTAGTAGTAATAATAATAATAATAATAATAATAATATATAATAATAATAATTCCAAAAAAAGACAATAAAATAAAATAAAGTAAAACAATTACTTTTCATAATAACAATACTTGTAATATTTCTCTTATAATTTAATCCATACTAATTTGTAAATTCTTATCAAATAATATTACTAAAATAACTTTAATCTTAACTTTTGAGTTTTATTTTAGAGTTTACATATAATATTATTTCAGAAAGGATAATTTCAAAAACACTATTAATTTTAGAATTCTCTTAATAATATTAAGAATATTAGTAATTATAATTGTAAAACTTAATAAACTTAGATTAATTAACAAAGATGATTTATATTACTAAAATCTTGTCTGGTTAATGTTAATAGGCTCATTATAAATATTTAAATATCATCTATTTAGTAATACTAGAAAGATAGTTCATTTTTAAATTTAATATTTTTTTAAAATTTTGATGTTATATTACTAAATGATAATATTATTTATGATTTTTACAGAAAAATAAATAAAGAAATAATAATAATTCTAAAATTATTCATATCATTAATTATTCTATAACTTAATTTAATTAGCTTCGTTTTTTTTTTTAAATTTTTGCCAAGGGGTACACGGGTGGAACACGCCCCGTGTTTCCCCCCATGCTCATCGGGGAAGTACTGTTCATCGTCTTCCCCCATGAACTTGGTTGATTCCGACCAATTTTCGACGTTAAAATATCGGTTTTCCAGCTCCTTTAAGCTCCTATAACACTAAACTACCTAAATATCTCAATAAAACATCAAAACAATAACATGTTCCACGATTTTTCGAATCATCAAGCTAAATTAGGGTTTTCGAAAATCACTGATGAACTTTTACCGATCATATTAATTTCTAAAATTTATATACCTAAGTAAATCTACGATCAAAGCTAAGCAAGCATACCTATTCGATGTAGCATAGATTTTAGGGCGTCGTCCTTAGGGATTTTAAAGAACAAGTACTAGTATTACCGGCTCTCTACTATTTAGCCTAAATTTTGGAGAGAAATCTACAATTAACTACTAAGCAAAAGATTAAGCAAGCCCTAGATCAACTAATGTTTGCTTTCAAAGATGAATTCAATCACAAGACATACTCTCCACCTTGATCCACCCTAAACCTAAAGTTCTTATGATAAAAGATTGATTAATGAATCATTCATGCTTTGCACTGCGGGATCTCAACAAGTAAATCAATTCCTCCCTCGAGTTAATCAATTCCTAACCCTAAATGAGATAGTAGAGACCTCTCCCTTACTAACATCATATAAGATTGCATTAAAGATCATGATCCTTGAACAAGAATTAAATTCTTATAGTAGAAAATCGTGATTTCCCTATGTAATTTCTGTCTTAGAGCCTAAAAAAATGATCTAAAACTGTAAAACAAGAAAACAGAGCTCTATTTATACTTTCGGAAAAATCCCAGTTCATCAAGGGCGTCAGCATGGCCAAGATCGGGCCAAGGATGAAGGCAAAAATAACTAAAATTCGACCTAAAAGCATTCTGATGTCTTCCTTGACTGTCAGCCCTGGGCGATGATGAATAAAAAGCTGAAAAATTTTCTTCATGTGGCTACTGATCGCATCCTTTCGCGTCCTTCCTGGCTAAGGATGAGGGTAAGGATGAAGATTAAACTACTCTTTTACATTCTGACCTCTTCCTCCCAGTCCTTCCCTACCAAGGATGAATAAAATGATGAAAACATAAACTTGTTTCTTGAACAAAATTGATTCAAACTTGTTTAATTTGCTTTAATTTCCTTTGAATCATCATAAAACTTCCAAATATGATCTTCAAGCCAAGAAATGAATTTTTCACAAAATAAATGTCCTTTTCTCTATGAAATCTCAAAAATTACATACCAAGAATGTTCAAATAACACCAATATTAAGGGTCTAATGACACTTAATAATCACCTTCATCGAGTTTATCTACTACTTTAGTCTTTTTTTTTATTTATTTTTTCTTCCCCTACTTTTAAACAATTCTGATTCGCTCTTGTCTATTGTTATAGGTGTATGACAAGGAGCCTTCCGTCAGATTTTCTCGATTTAGACCCTGAAATCGAGAGAACACTTCGTAGAATTAGAAAGAATGCAGTTACTGAAAATTCTAAGCAACCATCCCAGCTTAAGCAAGAAGAAGAACAAGTCATGGCTGGAGAATATCCTAAAACCAACTTGGAGTATTCAAGGCCTACTCTTGATGGCACCGGTCCAACTATTGTGAAGCCTCCCATTAGGGCTAATAATTTTGAAATTAAAGGTGTTGTCATCCAACTCTTGCAACAATATTGTCAGTTTGATGGACTTCCGGATGAGGATCCACATGCACATATCCAAACTTTCTTAGAAATTTGTGAAACTTTTAAGAACAATGGAGTTGCTGATGATGCCATGCGTCTTAGACTATTTCCCTTTTCATTGAGAGGGAAAGCTAAGAATTGGTTGACTTCCTTAGGAGCCGGAGCTATTACTAGTTGGGAGGATGTGGTTAAACAATTTTTGGATAATTACTTTCCTCCATGTAAAACAGCCAAGCTAAGGAATGATATCTCTTCTTTTGTTCAAAATGATTCAGAAACTTTGTATGATGCATGGCAAAGGTGGAAGGAATTGTTAAAGCGATGTCCACATCATTAATTACCATCATGGATGCAAGTGCAAACCTTTTATAATGGTTTAAACACAACTACAAGGCAACTAGTGGATGCCTCAGCTGGAGGTACTTTGAATTCTAAGACACCAGAGGAGTCCTTGAAGCTTTTTGAAGATATGGCAGAAATAATTACCAATGGGGAAATAACCGAGGCAAACAAAGAACAGCTGGATTGTATGAGGTAGATCTCATGACCTCCATTGTTGCTAAAATGGATGCTTTGAGTAAGCAAGTTGCTAGCATCAAGAACACATCAAATCCTATAAACCAATTTGGAGAATCATCGGAAGATCATAGCAACTTCTTTGATCATCAGGAGCATGTTGATTATTTGGGAAACCAAAATAGGCAACAAAATAATCCTTATAGCAACACATACAATCCGGGTTGGCGCAATCACCCCAATTTCAGCTATGGTAATGCAAATCCTCAAAGGGCTAATTATCCACCTCCGGGATTTCAAAGATCAAATCAACCTCCACTTCAACTTCCAGCTCCACCTCAACCTTTGCTGCAACTTCCAGCCCCACCTCAACCAGAAAAGAAATCAAATCTGGAAGAATTGTTGACTAATTCATTCAAGGCTCAGAAGCAAGGCATAGGAATCAAGAAGCTTCCATCCACAATCTTGAAAATCAAATTGGTCAATTGGCTAAGTTGTTATCTGAAAGGCAATTGGGTTCTCTTCCTAGTAACACCGAGCCTAATCCAAGAGAGCAAGCAAAGGCCATCACCTTAAGAAGTGGAAAGGAGTTGCAATCTGAAAAATCACAGGAGCAAGAAAAAGAAGAAGTTCCAAAGGCTAAATCAGAAGAATTGAAGCAAAAAGAAGTGGAACCAGCAAAGAAATCACCATCTTCGCTGTGAAGGAGTATGCACCACGGATTCCTTATCCTTCCCGCCTCAATCAAACAAGGACAAAGAACAATTTGGTAAATTTCTTGAGCTTTTTAAGCAATTGCATATTAATATTCCTTTTGTTGAAGCTCTTTCACAAATGCCAAAGTATGCTAAATTTTTAAAAGATCTCTTGTCCAATAAGAGGAGATTGGAGGATGTTGCTACTATGGAAGTTGGAGCTAATTGTTCATCCATTATTCAAAATAACTTCCACCAAAACTTAAGGATCCGGGGAGTTTCACAATTCCTTGTGTGGTTGGTGATATCACTGTTGATAAGGCTTTAGCGGACTTAGGAGCTAGTATCAATTTGATGCCCTTTTCATTCTTTAAAAAGCTAGGTCTTGCAGAACCAAAACCTACTAGGATGAGTTTACAACTTGCTGATAGATCTTTGAAAATTCCTAGGGGAATCATTGAGGATGTTTTGGTAAAAGTTGGAAACTTCATCTATCCGGTTGATTTTGTGATCCTAGATATGGATGAGGATAGGGATGTTCCTTTAATTTTAGGAAGACCTTTCCTTGCAACAGCCAGGGCATTAATTGATGTAGAGAAAGGAAAGCTTACTTTGAGGGTAGGAGATGAAGATTAGAAGTGAAGATTGCCCCAGCCTTGAAATATCCAATGAGTATGGATGATTCATGCTATGCTATTGATGTGGTTGATTTTTCAGTAGAGGAGCATCTTGAAGAAATTTTGTAAGGATGAGTTACAATTGCTTAGTGCATAAAGAAGGAAAGGATGTAATAAATTCAGAGGTTAATTCAATGATATCACAGCTTAATTCAACAAAAGAAATTACACCTCAAAGTGAATTTGAAGAATTGAAAAAAGAGAGTGTAGCAAGACTTAAAACTTCCATTGAAGAGCCTCCGGTTTTGGAATTAAAACAACTTCCAGATTATTTAGAGTATGCTTTTCTAGCAGAAAATTCCAAATTACCGGTTATCATTGCTTCGGATTTGTCTTGTGAACAAAAACAACAGCTTTTGAAAGTTCTTAAAGCACATAAGCAAGCCATTGCTTGGAAAATTTCTGATTTAAAAGGAATAAATCCATCTTTTTGTACACATAAGATTTTGCTTGAAGAAGGTTTCAAATCTTGTGCAACCTCAAAGACGGTTAAATCCAAATATGAAGGAGGTTGTAAGAAAGAGGTGATCAAACTTTTAGATGCTGGGTTAATCTATCCAATTTCGGATAGCTCTTGGGTTAGTCCAACTCAAGTAGTAAAGAAAGGGGGAATGACTGTGGTTCCCAATGAAAAGAATGAGTTGATTCCAATGAGGACTGTCACGGGATGGCGAGTGTGTATTGATTATAGGAGACTAAATGATGCAACTAGAAAAGATCATTTTCCCTTGCCATTTGTTGACCAAATGCTTGAAAGACTTGCTGGACATATGTTTTATTGTTATTTAGATGGAATGTCTGGTTACTTTCAAATTCCTATAGCCCCGGAAGATCAAGAGAAAACAACTTTCACTTGTCCCTATGGTACTTATGCTTATAGGAGGATGCCATTTGGGCTTTGCAATGCACCTGCACTTTTCAAGGTGTATGCTTGCAATTTTTGATGATTTGGTTGAAAATATATGGAAGTCTTCATGGATGACTTCTCAGTTTTTGCTGATTTTTAATGACTGTTTGGCCAATTTAGAGAGGTTTTGATCCGTTGTGAAGAGACAAACCTAGCACTTAACTGGGAAAAATGTCACTTTAGTGGAAGGTATTGTGTTAGGACTAAGGTCTCTCACAGGGAATTGAAGTAGACAAGGCCAAGATGTTTTCAAGGCTTCCACCTCAACCTTTGTAAAGCCATCAGAAGTTTCTTAGGGCATGTCGATTTCTATAGGCGTTTCATAAAAAGATTTTTCTAAAATTGTCCGGCCTATGACAAGGTTGTTGGAGAAGGATATGCCTTTTGATTTTAGTCAAAAATGCTTACAAGCTTTTGAACTGTTTGAAGGAAAAATTGACAAATGCTCCTATCATGATTACTCCGGATTAGAGTCTCCCATTTGAAGTTATGTGCAATGCAAGCGATTTTGCAGTAGGAGCGGCTCTTGGACAGAGAAGAGAGAAACATTTTCAACCAATTTACTACGCCAGCAAGACACTCAACAATGCTCAAGAAAATTATACAACAACAGAGAAAGAATTTATTGGCGGTAGTTTTTGCTTTTGAAAAATTTAGACCTTATCTTATTTTGTCTAAAGTTGTTGTTTTTACAGATCACTCAGCTCTCAAGTTCTTGTTGTCCAAAACTGATGCCAAGACAAGACTTATTCGATGGATTTTGCTTTTGTAAGAATTTGATCTGGAAATTCGTGACAAAAAAGGAGCCGAAAATTTAGCCGTCGATCATTTATCTCGGTTGGAAAATCCATTCTTAGAGAAGCTTAGGGAAGATGATTTGATGATGTTTTTCCTGAAGAAAAATTATTTTCAATTTATAAGCTTTTTAATGTTGAAATCCTTGGTTTGCTGATTTTGCAAATTTTCTGCTGCAGGGATCTATCCAATGATTTAAATTTTCATGCTAAGAAGAAGTTCTTTAGTGAACTCAAGCATTACTATTGGGAAGATCCTTTTCTTTTGTGTTTGTGCAGATCAGATGATAAGGAGGTGTGTTTCTCACAATGAGGGTGGAAATTTTGAAGGACTGTCATTCGAGTCCAACGGTGGTCATTTCAATGTTAATCAAACTGCTCATAAGTGTTGGAAGTTGGTTTTTATTGGCCTACCATATTCAAGGATGCTCAATATTTGTAGCTTCATGTGACAACTGTCAAAGAACATGTAACATATCAAGGAGGGATGAAATGACCCAAAATTACATTTTGGAGTGTGAAATTTTTTATTTATGGGGTATTGATTTTGTTGGGCCACTCCCTAATTCTTTTGGGAACAAATACATAGTGGCAGTTGATTATGTATCTAAATGGGTTGAGGCACAAGCTTTGCCTACCAATGATGCCAGAGTAGTATGTAGGTTCCTAAAGAAGCTCTTTTCCCGATTTGGAACTCCCAAAGCTATTATCAGTGATAGGGGAACACACTTTTGTAATTCTCAGTTAGAAAAGATTTTGAGAAGGTATGGGGTAGCACATAGAGTTGCAACATCTTACCACCCTCAAACCAGCGGTCAAGTTGAAGTATCGAACCAGGAACTAAAGCGCATTCTTGAAAAGACAATTGATCATCATCGTAAGAATAGGGCTGATAAATTAGATGATGCCTTGTGGGCATATCGAACTACTTTTAAAACATCACTTTGGACTACTCCTTATTGTTTGGTATATGGAAAAGCATGCCATTTGCCAGTTGAAATCAAACATAAAGCATATTGGGCAATAAGGCAGATGAATTTTGATTTGGCAACTTCAGGGATCAAAAGAAAGTTGCAGCTTAATGAACTTGAAGAATGGAGGATGTTGGCTTATGAGAATATGAGAATATACAAAGAAAGAATGAAAAAGTATCATGATTCTCATATCCACCACCCTAAGAAGTTCAAAGAAGGTGACAAGGTGTTGTTATTCAACTCTAAACTTAGACTTTTTCCCGGAAAGTTAAAAATCTAGATGGTCCAGACCTTTTGTTGTTAAAAGAATTTTTCCACATGGAGCAGTTGAGCTTACACATCCAGGGCATGATGATTTTAACGTCAATGGATAGAGATTAAAGCTTTATTTAGGAGGAGAAAATGAGCATGAAAACCGAGAGGAGTTTAGACTCAAGCACTAGATGTTTAAGCTGTAAATTTTTAGAAAACGTGGAGCCAACGACGTTAAACAAGTGCGCTTCATGGGAGGCAACTCATGTTTAACTTTGGTGAGTTTAGTTCTTTTTGTTTTTCTTTGTTTTTCACAATTCTAAGTCCATTATTTATTTTATTTTATTTTTTTAAGGTTGTAGGTGTTGATAGTGTACAATTTCAAGAGAAGATGAGAGTAATTTTAAGTGGGGGAAAACACAAATTGAATGAAGTTTTATGCAGAAAATTTTTACTTTTGATTTCATCCTCACATCCATTCTTGGCCATGGAGAAGATCGGGCTCAATCCAATGTAGCTACTGATCCCATCTCTGCCCCAATCCTGCCCTAGGATGATGACAAGGAAGAATTCCCTGGAGTTTAAACGAGCTACTGATCGCTTCCTCATCTCCATCCTCGCCCATGGTGACAGTGAGGCTGATTTTCAAGGGAGATGCTGATCTCATCCTGGCCCCTGATCCTTGCTTGTGAAGACACTAAGGATGGAAATTCCCTGCGAGTTCATTCAGCTTCTGACCTTATCCCGGCCCCGATCCTGGCTAGGAAGGAGGGTGGGCTGACTCCAATCAGCCTCTTTTTAATAAAAAATTATAATATAAATAAATAAATAATAAAAAAGTAATAATAATATAAAAAATTTTGAGAAAGAAATGAAAATTTAAAACACATTTAGATTTTTAAAAAAATACTTTAAAAAAATTTATAATAATAGAATAAAACTTTTTCATTCTTTTCTGCATTTCATTTTCCCTCTCATACCATTTATTCTCATTTACTTTCTCTCATCTTCATATCACAATTTCGTTCTTTGCATTTCGAGGATTCTCTTGCCATTGTCAACATCAAGTAAGCTTCTTTATTCTTTCTCTCTTCGTTTCTCTTCGTTTACATGCATTTTACTTCTGCTTCATGTTTCTCTTTATGACGCATTCTGCTGTTGTTTTTAAAAAATTTGTGTTAGTTTGATGTGTTTACATGCTTAGTTCACTTAGGGATTGAAGTTTCTATGATCAAAATATTGCATGTTTGGGTTTTATTTTGTTGATTTTAGTTTTCAACAAAATCATTCTCGTGTTGAAGCTATGTCCCTAGGGTTCTTGTCAAAAATTTCATGATCATGAAAATTACGGCTTTTACTTGATTCATGCAATTACATGCTTCTAGAGCTTTAATATGCAATTTGTTTTGGAAAATTTCGGCTACATTGCTCAGATCATGGAATTCGGATTCATTTTTGTTCTATTTTAGGAATTTAAGTTTCTTGCTGATTTTTTTTTTTTTTTGCCACATTTAGGGTGTTCTACACTTTGTTTAAACTTCCTTTTGTTATTAGAAGTTTGTTCCCTGTCTTCAGTATGACTTTTTTCCCGCACTTGTACTCAAATTTGAAATCCTTGTGTTTCCCATTTTGAATTGATGCTAATTGATTTTTTTTTTTTTTTGGCTTATCTGTTTTCTTCACCTTATCCAATGGAAAATTTTAGCATCATACTAAGCATGAATATCTTGGCTGTTTGCTGTTTATCTAGTCTTTACTCTCATATCTGTGCAATTTTCTTTGATAGATACGCATACAAAGCGAGCATGCACTAAGAAGGGCAATCGTCCTATCGGGTCGCCAGAATCTCAACCATCCAAATCTCGCCAAAGAACTAAAGAGCCTTCACCACCATTACCAGCTGGAGTGGAAACTTTTTCTTATAGTGGTGGTGCAATTTCAACCCGTACATGGAGTCGGGCAAGAAAGGCTAGGCTAGAGAAGTTAGAGTTTCATAACAATAAGCATTTGGATTGGCAGCTCCTTCGCAAATTTGGTATAGAAGATCGTGTTCGTCAGTCTATTGCTATTGGTCCTTAGGCTCAATTGTTTGAGATTAATGAGCCTGCGTATTCTGATATCACCATTGAGTTTTTATCTACTTTAGAGATTGAGCAACACTCGCGTACTCACAAGGTCGATAGCATAATCACTTTTCAGGTATATGGCAAGTCTTACAGCTTTCATTTATCCAAGTTTGGATTCTTTTTGGGTTTATATTCAGCAATTGAGATTGAAACGCCTGAATATCTTTCTATGCCTAATGATTGGCCCCCCGAGCAGAGTATGAATACTTTTTGGCAGCTTTTATATTTTGATAAGCCTGTTAAATTTCTTCCATCCAAATCCAAGATTTCTTCTATCAATGAGCTTACTTTAAAGGTGGTCCATCATTTGTTAGCTCATACACTAGGGGGACGCAGCAGTAGCCATGGGATTGTTAGCTCCTTTGAGCTGTTTTATATGTATAGTATGCATAGGAACTACCCCATCAATGTAGGTGTGGAAGTTGCCTTGTTCCTTAAACGCCAAGCTACTGGTCCTCGAGTAAAAGGGCTTTAATGTGGAGGGTACATTACCAAGTTGCTTAAGGTTATGAATCTGTTTCGAACACCAGCACCTGGTACTCCATGTGTACAATCTGAGAGGATCTCTGATGGTCCATTTCATGGATATAGGATGTGCAAAATTGGTACTAAATCTCCTCCCGCTTTTGGTCCTGCTAGTGTTTCCACTTTATCATCCTTACGGGATTATGAGTTTCGTCGATTGAGGAGAGAATTCCATGACGAGCGCAAGAAGGCTAAGCGCTTTAGGAAAGCTATTTGGGGGTTTTTACAGTCATTGGTTGCCTGTTGCTCACCACCACCTCCGAATATACCTCATTATGAATCATCTCCAGAATATGGTTCTGACTCATCTCCTGATATTGATGCAGATAGCATTCGCGTTGTTATGGACCCAAATGATGATGATGATGGTGATGATGATTAAGATGAGGATGTTGATGAGGATTCTGATGATACTGTCATTGCAGATGATGATGGCAATGCATGATTTTGTTGCCTTTCCTTTTCTTTATTCTATTTTTCTATAGTCTATACTTATTGAGCTCCTGCCTTATGGGAAGACTCTTATGTTTTTTTTTTTTTATAGAACCATGTTTTTTTTTTTCTTTTTGGACTTAGGATTAGCTTTTCTTACTTTTCCCTGTTGTTTTTGTTTTGTTTTTTTTTTTTCTTGCAGGTGTTAACTTCCAACTTGGTCGGATCACAATTGATTTGCTGTTGTTAATCAATTCCATCGCATTTTCTTCCTTCTTTTTCTGGTTCTGCAACTTCATGATGACATCAACACTAAATCAGGGAAGTTATTTAGTGTCATTTTCTAATAATTTCTTTCTTACCCTTTTTCCTTGCTGGGACATGTCTTGTTTTAAGTGTGGGGAAGGGATTTTATAAAAGAAAGAAATTGTTTGGGTCTTTATTTGAGTTTCACATTGAGTATGCTCTTGTTAATCAAAATTCCCCCATTTAAGAGTTTGCTAATGAGCTTTTAATGTTGATATGATCTAATATGTTAGAATCTTGAAATTATACTCAATTTTGTTTAGAAAGATAGCATTAAAAAAAATGAATGAAGATAAAAAAAAAATTTAATAAATAAATGAAAAATAGTGACTTTATGTGCCTTACTCGTCTATTTTGAACTTAGTTTACATAGTCAAAATTTTGAAATCAAATCTAAGTGAGATAAATTTACTTGCTATTTAATGATTAAATTTAGGGTTATGAAAGAGATCAAAGTCCCTAGTCTAAAGTTTAATGGTTTTGTTTCTAAGCTTGTTAGTAGTATATTTGCTTTTCAATCACTTTGAGAGCTCTTCTAATTTTTTGTGAAAGGGGCATATGAAATCTATCACTTGGTGATTCTTCTTAAATAATCTCTAAAAAATGAAAAAAAAAAAAAGAAATAAGCCTTTACTCTAATGACTCAAGTTGCCACGCCTAGGGATGCAACCGGGGCGGGTTTGGGACGGGTTATTTACAACCGAACCCGACCCGATTATTAGACGGTATCCCAAAACCCGAGAAAAACCCGATAGGGTTTTTTACATCATTCCCAGAACCCGCCGATAGGGTTTTGAAGAACCCGTTTATAACCCGCCGACCCGAAGGCAATTTAAATATATATATAAATATATAAAAATTATATCCGGCTTTCGAAGAAGAAGCAGTAGTCAAAACTATGTACCCTGAGTATATTTATCGGCTTTCGAAGAAGAGCAGTAGTCAAACTCAGACCTCAGAGCCTTCATCATTGTCGTACGAGGGGCATGTATGTTCTGAAACACCCCTCTCTTGCTCTCACTCTATTCTGTGATTGGTGCACTGTACATCGTACTTCTAGTAGTTCAAACGTTGCACGGTTGCACCTTTACTTTTTACCCTTTATTTTTGTTCTTTGACAGTTTGACTGAATTTGATTCAATTCCATATTAAATCCCTCTGCTGCCCGCCGAATGAGAATTGGGAATGAAACATGAAGATAATATTTTACATATTATGATTAATATTTTTATATTTTATTTTTTATATATATCGGGTTCGGGTTTTCCCAACGGGTTACATGTATAACCCAAACCCGACCCGAAAACCTATCGGGTTTTAATTGTTATCCCAAAACCCGTCCCAAAACCCTATAGGGTCTAACCCTATAGGGTTTTTTACGGGTTGGGCGGGCGGGTACCCTATAACGACCCGCCCCGCTTGCATCCCTAGTCACGCCCCAAAGTGTGCCCTACATGTGACAGTTTGCCACACTCAATATTTAAACTCAAGTAAGACGACCTTAGTCTTTCCATGAGTTTGAACATCGGGTGTAAGGCTCACTCTCAACATGCATAGACCATACTTTGCTTCGTAGTAGCTTAAGGAGACATACATAGCAACAAGAATGTAAATCATGACCATCTTACAGAGAATTATTCTATTACATGAACTAGGGGGCATACCCCCGATAACAATGCTAAGAGTTCTCAAGCTCACAAAATTCCTTGTATTATCCTTCGGACATTGGTTCCGGGAAACAGGATTAGAAATCCATCTCTACTTTTAGGTCTCGGCCTTAACAAAAACTCCTCAACCTCTAAGAGCTGTACCTGATGTCCCCGGGTCCTCGGAGATAGCCAAAGGTATTCATACTACAACAGGAAACTATTAGGGTATAAGCTATACTAGCTTAGTGAGTAAAAACTTCCATATCACAATTAAGACAATTCATTCAAACAAGTGATTATTCAAGCAAATTGTATGCATCAGACAAATGAGTTCAACAAACATATGACCAGCCGGAAATCATATGTGGATGGACTTGCGCCCTCCATCCCGGGTTAGTAGATTAACGAATCCTGCGATACGACGCCGTTTAAGCTCACGGTCAACTGAACAATAATTCGTTTTATGGATCACGATTAACCAACATATTCGTTTTATGGATCACGAAAAACCAACATATTCGTTTTGTGGATCACAAAAAACCAACCAATGCTAATGCTCCATCCCTGTCGTGATATGAATGAGTCCAATTATAATTAGAGTCGAATATATATTAATTCAATTCTTTTAGGTGACCAACAATTATTCGCAGATAATCAATATAGAATGCTAACTAATCAAGCAATAGCTTAACACCCGGTTTCGATATTCCTTAAATTCAACTTCACCTATCAACAACAGACAAGTATATACTTCCCATATACCCCATCATGCATAATCATCTTTTATCTTTACCTAAACAACTAATGCCACAATCATTACAAACACAAGCAATAATTGAGAGCGGAAGTAGTACTCACTCGGCCATGGTACGCCAGTCTCTTAATAATGGTAGTCGGGTCATACGGTATCGTTGTGCTCGGGATCACCTACCAAATAAGAATTTCATCACTCAACTAATTTAGGCTATGCATCTAAGCTAATCCAAGTCATGATTCTCGCTACTTGCAGAAGTTCCAACTTAAAACGGCCATAACTTGGTCATTTTAACTCGGAATTTCGCAAATTCTATATCTATTTCTATCTACTTCGAAAGATCTATCTAATTCTATTATTTTCAAGTTGTGAAGATATTAAGGTCACGGAACAGAAGGGTCAGATCTGTACTGTAACGTTCCCATTTCCGAAAAAATTGTTTCGCATTTAGTAAGAATGTTTTTAGTCGATAACTCATGCATAGAGGGAATATGAATGAATTCCTAGTATGAATGTCATGTAATGAGTTCAATATATGTATGATCTTGATGATTTTTGATAATGAATTCTTAAGAACTCCTAATCATTACAAGACTTCACATTAGCCATTTCATAAAATCCATTCTTTCCAAATTTTTACATCTTCTAGTATTTTAGGATCCTATTCCTAGAATTTACTTGTTATCTAACTAAAACAAGTCTTTATCATCTATACCATCCAAGACCTCCATTTAAGCATAAAAACTCACATTTTTCACTTCGTAAATATGTTTTTAAACAAGCTTTTCACAAAAATCCGAATTTTGGAAATTTTCATTTCTTGCATCTTCCTTATGAGAAAACTTGTTTAATGCACCAAAATTTGAAGCTTTATTATATCTATTGTCTAAGGACTCTATTTGACTCATAAAACATGCAATTTAAGCTTGGACACTAGGTGTTTATGTAGGCATTATTTCAAAATACGAATTTAACATACTAATCACTATCTCAAGATTTTTCATTCTAATTCCACTACTTGTTTTACATTTTACTCATGCCAAACTCATTTAAACTTATGCAAATTATTCCTTAAGGGTATCTATTACATACACCTTCCATTTCTTGTGTAAAATATGAGTTTTAAAGTGATTTCAAGGGTTTTTAAAATGGGTTTCAAAAATCATCCGAATTTCTATAAAACATTCCTAGTAAAAATCTTTTCTTTTTCAAGTTTCTTACTTCCTATACATGAAGATCTACCATCTAACACCTCTATATACATGCAAGACTAAGCCCTTATGATCTAACACTCATTAGTGCATGGAAGCTCAAGATATCCACATGAACATAAATGTAGATGAAGATATGAATGTCTGAACACTAGATCTATCAAATATAATGCATGAATCATGAGTTTCATGGCATGATCATAAATATCTATACAAGATTCCTACTTTACATGCATGAACATCACATTATCTCATCAAAACTCCTTTAAACTCTAGATCCACTTCTTGTGATGGCTTGATATTCTTGTACAAGTGTTTTCATGTCCCTAGCATATGCTCATTGGGATTAAATGTGAAAAACACACAAGAATAGCTTTGTCATTACAAGATTTGGGAAGAACAAAGCTTGAAATCACAACTTTAATGGAGATTTAAAGGAGAAAAGAAGATGGAACAAGCTTGTGAAAGGTACATGTGTGTGGGTGTGTCACGGCAAGGTTAAGGAAGAGAGGGAGAGAATTTTCAACCTTTGTAATTTTTGTAAGAGTGAAAAATGAAGAGAGAGAAAACATTAGCTTATATATCACAAGCATTAGGGTTTAATGGAATAAAAATGTGTAAAAATAAAACAAAATAGGGGGAAAAATTGGGGAGGGGGCGCCGACCAAGAAAAGGGGGGTGTGTGTGTGTGTGTGTGTTGAATTTTGATAAATTTGAAATTTGTGTAATAAAATGTAATAAAAGTAATAATTTAATAAGAGACAAAAATTTCTTGGAAAAGAAAATATAATTGAGTGGTTGTAAGGATGTAAGAATAGGGTATGGGTAGTGTGTAGTGTAGGTTGTACTTGTGAATAGTTGACAAGACATCTACTTTACCGGTTGTAACGAAAATACGGGAAAAAAGCTATAACTGTAATTTTTATAGCCCGGAAAATTATAAAATTGATATTTTTGAAATCCTTATAAAATTACGATTCTAATGAATATTCCGAAACATTTTTCTGAGTTTGTGGTCTCGGGGCACGCTTTTCCGTAATTGAGCTCAGGAAGGCCCAGAATTGAAAAATTCCCGAATTTGAAACTTTCAAAGGTTTAAAATATACTTTAGAACAATAATTCATATTCATTAACTCTATAAAACTTCCTTTGTTATGAAATCGAAAGAAAGCCGGATCTAGGGTTTCTAAGCTCCTCTCACTAAGCTCGAACCAGACCGATATAGGGTTTCGTTCTCCGGTTTCCGAAGTTTATCCGATCACTAGGAGAACTAGGGTATACATTATAATAATAATAATAATAATAATAATATAATTGGGTAATGAATAATAGTAAATCGTACTGGAAGACTCACTAATTACCAATAGTAATGAAATACAATTAAATTTGCAAAATCAGGCAATTCTAGCTATTTGAAAGTTTGTAAAACTAATAATTTAGAGATCCTTATAGAAATATGAGTCTAACGGTATTAATTAACATATTTTTAACATTTCGAATCCCAGGACGCGCTTTTAGAAGTCAGCACCTGGCTGGATTGGAATAGGTCGAAAACTCGTCGATCTCATCCTTTAGAGCATCCTAGGCCTAATGCGAACTGATTACACCTTTTCCTCTTATTCCAACTCCTTGATTTAGGAACACGGAATTGCCAGATCTAGACTACAGAGTTTCTTGGGAGATTAAGGGACCTAGGTTTCCCGGTTGACTTTCCAGTTCACACTTTTGCCAATTTGGAAACTGATATTTTATACATTTATGACGTATCTGATTGGTGAGATTTACTTTAAGGTTGATTTTTTTTATAAATAATTAATATCTCATAACATTCTTGGAATTCTTTGGATTGAGTTTTATTCCCTATGGTTAATCACTATTCACTTCTTTAACAATTTATTTTAGGTCTCTATTTTACCCGAATCTATAAGTTATAGTTGAATAGAAAATTTGTCGTACGTAGAGGTTTTAGAATGGAAGTATATTGAGTTGCTATTTTATTTCTGAGGTTTCTTATTTTTCTCACGATTCAAAAATTTTCAAATCCATCCGAAATTTGGGTCTTATCGATGTTCAGTTTTAATTCGGAGTGACTTTCAGGGTTTTATTTTCAAAGGGCATCTTTAGAATTATTTATTGAATTTTTCCAGGGCTTACACAAGTATTTGAGTTATGAGTATCCAAACTTGAATGTTAGAGTGAGTAGAGAGTTCTTAGGGGTCCCTTTAAAACCTGGTCACTTGGGTGATGAGCCCAGGATGTACCGACTCGATGAACTCACTATAACGAGAAGGGTGGAAAGGCAAAAGTTCATTACATGAACTTAAAAATATATATAAAAAGCTGAAAAGAAGCAGGCAAAAACCCCTCCAGAGGTAGATAAAAGATGGAGGCAAAAACCTCCCCCTCTGAAGGCTGAAAAAATTTAAGAGATTTAAAAAAACAAAGAGGAAAAAAATCTAAGAGAATGATGGATCCCATATACTTTCACTTAGGGTTGTTGTGTTTAGAGAGGTGATTGAACGGTTTATATGCTTGCTAGTAAGTGGTGAGATGTGATCATGACACTTTTTGCTTTGTTTGAATTTGTATCTCTTTTATAACTTTGGAATCAGTTACTAAATGGCAAGATTAACAATTTGACTTACTTGGATTAGTTTTGAAATTTTGATTGTGGTAAGTACAAATATGGTAGGTTTGAGCAATAGGTACTAATGAGTCACTTTGGCTTGATGGAATTAAAGAATGCTATGTTTGATGTGAAATTTTCTGATGAGTATAATTGATGGTAGATTCTTTTGTTCTTGTTTTGTTTGCTTGAGGACAAACAAGCGATTAAGTGTGGGGAAGTTTGATAAGTGTCATTAGACCCTTAATATTGGTGTTATTTGAACATTCTTGGTATGTAATTTTTGAGATTTCATGGAGAAAAGGACATTTATTTTGTGAAAAATTCATTTCTTGGATCAAACTTGTTTAATTTGCTTTAATTTCCTTTGAATCATCATAAAACTTCCAAATATGATCTTCAAGCCAAGAAATGAATTTTTCACAAAATAAATGTCCTTTTCTCCATGAAATCTCAAAATTACATACCAAGAATGTTCAAATAACACCAATATTAAGGGTCTAATGACACTTATCAATCACCTTCGTCCAGCCTTTCCGATGAAATCTGAAGCTCCTGATTGGATTGGTTAGGTTCCTTAAATGTTCAAAAGTCAGTCTCAATCCTTAGTTTTGAAAGAAAACATGTTGAATTACATCAACTTACCTTAAGCTCGTTTTAAGCGTTTTTTCGTAATATTTTTCCTCTGATTCGAGCTAGGTTGTTGGTGAGATTTAAATCCTATTCTCAGGCTGTTTTGACTACTAATCAGGAGTGGATTGGATCTAGAGAGTTAGGGAAAGGGTGGTATTTGTTTGCTTCTTCTTTAAGTGTCCTTAATATATGTATATATAGAGAAATATACAAACATTTGCTGCATGTTTCTCCTTCATAATTGATCTGAATTGTCTCTATATGTTACTATTTCATCAGTTGTTCTATTGTCATTAATGTAGGGTTGATTTGGCACACTTGGATTGGCTTGTGGTTGGATTTTTGTTGACTTTAGTTGAATTATTTGTGCAATTTCAGTTCTCTTGAATCAAGAAGATCAAGACCCTCCAAAATTTTCACAAACGTATCCTGCAAGTGTAGTTATATATATTATATTATTTAGATAATATTTAGCTAAATTTTTTGGGAGTTTATTACATTAATCGAGTATAATTTAGCTAATATATGTGAGTTTTTACACAAAAATATTTTTAATTAATCCTACAAAATATTTAGTTTATCAAACAATATAAATTTAAGTTTTAATTTTACGTGATTGTTTGTTAAAAAAAAATTATCTCCCACGATTTAGGTTTTCTAAGCTTGTTGGGTCAATTTTTGTTTTAGGCTTCAAGGGCTTAAGAAAACCTTAATTTGAATAATGGCGTAATTCAAATATTTGATTGAATTCTAGATCTTGAGTTATATACCAGTTTATGTTTTTGTTGTGTATTTATAATTCTAACGGTTTATCTTAAGGTTGCCATTTTCCAACGATAAACATATTTAATCGATTACTTAATATCACTGCAGATATATAAGCTAAATTATTTGTATATTTTAGATTTGGATACCCACTATGAAACCTTATCAATATAGTTTATTACTAGCTAAGAATCTCGAATTTTAGGGTTTAAGTCCAAGTATAGGTTGATTACTACCCATTGTTTTAGTCTCAAGTCTTGGTTGAGTGCAAAAATAGTAATTTAATTTCTGTATTTATGTTTTCACCTTTTAATCTATTTGTTTGACAAGGATTCGGGTTTGAAATTTGAAGTTTCCTTTAATTATATCTTGAATTATCAATTCAAGATACGAAATCTCGTTTTTGGTATCAGTTAGGGTCAAAGAAGTTCTTTATTCAGTCTATAGATCCTAACCCAGCCAAATTTAAATTATGTATCTAATCTTGGGTTTTTGTTAACTTCTAGGTTTACTAATTAATTCATTCTTTCTATTCTAGAGTTGTGTTATATTGTTGAAGTTTCCGGGGTTTACAAATCATATAAACTTATTCATCAAGATGACCATGTAAAAAGGCATTATTTACATCAATTTGATGTAAATCCCAATTATTAGCAACTGCAAAGCAAAACAATAAAATACGAACCGTGCCCAATTTAGCAACTGGTGAAAAAGTCATGATAATCTTCACCTTCAACTTGTGTAAAACCTTTGGCAACTAAACAAGCTTTGTAGCACTCAATAGTACCATTAGGTCTATACTTTCTCTTATAAATCCACTTACATCCTATAGCCTTCTTATCCTTAAATAAATTTGTCAATTCCCAAGTTTCATTACATTCCAAGGCTTCCAACTCTTTTTGCATGGCATCTTTCCATTCTTTATGTTTAGATGCTTCAAAATAATTTTAAGGTTCTTGGACATGTAACACCTTAACTAGAGAAGCTACAAAATCAGTGGGATAAGCATTGAAAGCAGTGACATCAAATAAGGGATATAAACTTGTGGTATAGGAAGAGGAATTGTGTATAGGATGTAAGAACAAACCTGCATCAACTGATGATGCAGCCTGAGACTGTGATTGAGCTATATGTACAAAATCATTTAGCTAATGAGGTGTGATTTTCATTCTTGATGAACGTCTTAAAGACATGTTAGTAGAATCAACACGAACAACATCAAAAGGATCAGTAGACACAACAGCAGAATGAGGTGCAGGGAAATGAGTAGTGGTTGGAGATAAAGTGTTTGATATGGGAGTATCATGAATGTCATTTGATTTAGGTAGAGGAGAAGAAACCATGGATTGAGAGGAAATGTCTTGTACAGTAGGTGAAATGTTTGGTACAAGAGGTGAAATGTCTAGTGTAGTAGGTGAAGTTTCGAACAAAACTGGTGGATGTGAATGTGCTAGAGCAGTATCAACACCATTGTCACTATGTTTGAACGGAAAAACATCCTCAAAGAATATGATATCTCATGACTCAACAATAACTTTGCTGGAAATATCATATACTCTATAACCTTTTCTGTCATTTGCATACCCAAGTAAAATACATTTGGCACCATGCGCATCAAATTTGTCCCTGGAACTGGTTGCTTTGCAATGAAACATAAGCAGCCAATCACCTATAGATGATTATAATATGGTAGTTTCCCAAACAACTCTTCATAAGGAGTTTTCCAATTTAAATGAGCCATGGGTATCCAATTAATCAAATAAGTGGCTGCAAGGAAACACTCACTCCAAAACTCCTTAGGAAAACAACCTTGTAATCTCAAAGCTCTAGATGCATCAAGCAAATGCCTATGTTTTCTCTCAATACACCCATTTTGTTGTGATGTATAAGTCATGGTGTGTTGATGAACAATCCTAATGCTATCAAAAAAAAATTGACATTTAGCTGAACAAAATTCAGTACCATTATCTGTCAGAACAAATTTAGAACTCTTTCCAAAATGGTTCAAAACATAGGCAAAGAATATTTGTAAAACTTGACAAACTTGACTCTTATATGTAATCGTAAAAGTCCAAGTTGCTCATAAAAAATCATCAACTATAGTCAACATAAAACATGTTCTTGTAATAGATTCAATAGCATAAGGCCCCCACAAATCAAGATGGAGAAATTCAAAAGAGTGTTGTGTTACACTTGAACTTCTATCAAAGGGCAGTCTATAGAATTTCATTACTTGACAAATATCACAAATGAAATTTGTAAAATCACTTGATTTACACAAGTCCAAATGACAAAGCTCAGAAATTGAACTATGTCCCAAACGTTTATGTAACATAATTAGATCAACAACAATCTGAGTATCAGCTTTGTTAACATCAACAGCAGTATGACAATTCTGCAAACAATGTCCACTTGAATAGCCAGCACAAAATGAAGTAAGATCTTCACTATTTTTGTCTTCAAGATAAAGTACATATAGCCCATTCACTTGTTTAGCCTTTGCTACTATCAATCTAGTTGTTAGGTCATGGAAATAACAAGATGATTTTTCAAAAACAATAATATAAGGATGTTGGCTAAGGAAACTGTTTATGGATAGGAGATTATGAGTAAAACTTGGAACATAAAAAACATTTGTAAGACAAAGTGTTTGTGTAAGCTTGACAGAGCCAACTTGATTGATTGATATTAAGGACTCATCAGGTAGCTTAACATTAATGGACTGACGTAAAGTATGTAAATCAGACAAGAGATCAATGAAAGGTGTCATATGATTAGTAGCACCGGTATCAAGTATCCAAGATTTCTCAAAATTATTAAGAGCATGTAAATAAAGATACAAGTTACCTACAAAATGAATTTGATCAATTCCAACTTGATTTGCTTGCGCATTGGAATTTACTCCCTTAGACTTCATCATCCGCATAACTTCCAAACAAACTTCATGTACCATGGTTGAATCCATGTCCTATACGATCTTGTTTTCAACAATTTTGCACCTAAAAATTGATCAAAAGAAGTAGCAAAAGAACAAACAGTTTTATCCTTACTATAACCACCATTTCCTTTAGCAAAACAGTTATTGACACTCATATCACACTATCCTTTCATATTCTTTTTTCCTTTAAACCAGTCCGAATATCTAATGAGTTGAAAACAATTCTCTATGGAGTGTCCTTCTACCTTACAATGTTGACAGATGAGACATGGCTTATTTCTCCTTTTATCAACTAAGGAACCCCTTCCTCTAGCATTGTACACTGTCACATTAACACTTGGATTAATCAAGTTTGTGACCTGCCTTTGTTTTTCTATCTGTTGTATTAGATAAAAAACCTTTGTTTACTAAAGGAACAAGATCCATGGATAGAATCTGATTGCGCACTCCTTCATAAATCTCATTCAAGCCCATAAGAAATTGCATTAACTTGCTAGTGGACTCAAAATCTACTAACCTTTCCTTCATATTACAACTACAATACTCCATTCTTCCACATGCACGCTACGAACATCCATATAATTGCTCCAATTCATCGCAAAGCCCTTTGAGCTTATTGTAATAAGCTCTGACACTTAAATTCATCTGTTTTAGATTACTTATTTCATATTGAAGCTGAAAAACTAAAGGACCATTGGAAATTCCATACTGCTCTGCAACCTCATCCCAAAGGTGTTTAGCAGAATCAGCATAAAGAAAATTTTGTCATAATTCTGGAATCATTGAATTCGTTATCCAAAACCTAACCATATGATTCGACCTAATCTAACGCATATAATCTGGCGTATTATCACTAGGTTTCCGAATTGTTCCATCGATGAATCCAACCTTCATTTTAGCACCTAACCTTAGTTGAATTGCAATCCATATCCCTATGAGATTTGTAATCCAAATTAGCTAATCACATAATTGGTTAGAAAAGAATTTTCCAGTGGTAATCCTAATCTAACATGCATTCCAAAATCAATTTAAAACACATGATCGGTGAATTAGCATTGAAAACAACAACTAAACAATTCAAATCATCAACTCAAAACCTTAATAAGATCAATAGGAAAAAGCTTTAAATAACATTTAAAACATGAAATCAAAGAGAAAGGAATGAAATCACCTTAAATAGTGATCCCATGCTCAAATCCATGTACAAATAGTATCCTCCACTTAATATTAGTGTGGAATCCACAATCAAAATCAAAATAAAAACTTTCTACTAACCTAAGCCCTAATCTATATCTACGAGCAAAGGAATAAGCTTTTATTTCTATATAAGGTTCATCTAAATGAAACAAGATCCACAAGAGGAGTATATATATGAAAAAGACATGCAAGACATATGCTGATGGCCTTGAATCTAAATTGGCCGACCATGAAATTAGAAATGATTTTCGAATCAAGAAGGCTTACGGTGTTGGAGCGGCATTGATTAAAGGCCGGCTAAAAGGTTGGTGGCGTTGAATTTGAAATGGCTGGTGTATAGTGTTTTGTTGAAGGCTGAGTCACTTTGTCGTTGAAAGCTGGTAGTATTTGTTCCTTATTTGAAGGCTGGCTGTGTTGTTGTTGAAGGCCAGTAGCCTTCAATTTCATTTTGCCATTATTGATTGTTTTCATCTCCTTAGTTGAACAAAACTTCTCTAAATTTCTTGTATTTGTAATACAAGTCCTCAAAGACTTAAAATATCACAAGAAGCATGCTTAAATACCATTTCCTCATAATTTCTATAAAATCAATAATAATCAAGTATGATTTCTATAATAAAAGTGAGTATAATGAGCTCTTATCACGTTTTGTTTTGTATGATTATGAATAGATTCTTAAAATTTCCAATTTAGTTAGGTGATCACACAACTTATCATTCCATAACATGAAATGTGAAGTACCGTCAAACATTCGATCAAGCACATACGTTTGTTTGCTAATTAAAATCACAATTAGTATATTGAATGAAGGATTCTTTAAGAATACATAGCAAGCACCTAAAGGAAAAATTAATTACATTAGTATTTATAACTTGGAAAGAAATTTTGTTTTGGCTTCACATTTTCCTTTTA
Source organism: Combretum micranthum (assembly GCA_024138025.1). NCBI lineage: Eukaryota > Viridiplantae > Streptophyta > Magnoliopsida > Myrtales > Combretaceae > Combretum > Combretum micranthum. The sequence goes on along the minus strand of JAMXBD010002379.1, from coordinate 31,503 downwards.
AGGTTTAAGGTTAGTATGTTATCTCATCATTATAATACTTCATTTATTTTATTGTTATAAAGTTTGTGCCATAATCCTTTACCATAAGTTTGTAACTTTTATTTTATTCTTTTATAGTTATATCATTTTAAGCCCATTTATATATCATGGTTAATTAATAATTATAAGGGATAAGGTCATAATTAACAACATGGTTGACATATAACACCTTGCATGCATATATTTATATGCCTATATTCATATTCTTGATTGTTACCTTAGGTAATGGTTAAGAAGTTCATAATATACTTTCTGCACATATTATTCATATTTAACATTTTATTAAGTATAAGTGATACTATGCAAAGATTATAAGAAAAATATTTAAAATTTTGTAGCTTAAGGCAATGATAGTATGAACATCATCTAGTAATGATATAGTGATTTGAAGGTTTTTAAGAATTATTTGGAACAATTTATACAAACTACTTTGGTTTTTATATTTTTGGCATTATAACGGCTATATTTGTGTGAATTTTTAAAAATATTGAACTTGCATAAAAAAATTTCTGGAAAAATTATATGTTATTACATATATTTAAGAGTACTTACAGTAAAAAATTTGAGCTTGGAACAACACGGTTTGAGCCTTCAATTAGGCCTTGTAGGATTTGAGCAACCACTACTAGTGCCACTACCAGATGGCCACACCACCACCTTCAAGCTTGTTGGACAGCCTCTTAAGACCCCCAAACCTCTAATTCTTGAATTTGGTGAATTCAAGTGATTGAATGTGTGTAGTGACTTTTCTAAGTTCTGGTTAGTATTTATTAGGAATTTTCTCATGTTTCTTCAATTATTAAATTTACCAAGTGTTAATAATAATGCATGCAAAAGTTGTTACATCTTCCTAACATTTTACACATTCAATCTTGAAATTATGGTATTTTTTTAGAAACGTTTGATATTTTTACAAATTTTAGACAACCTTTTGCATGCATGCAATTATTTTTATTTATTTGAAAAAATTATGGGACCTCATCCTATGAATTTTCTAAAATTTTCCTGATTTTTACATAATTTTAATTGATGTTTATGTCTTCATTTGGTATTGTTGCCATCCGTTTTATCAAATTGCCCGTTTATGATGAATTTGTAATTATTTTAAGAAATTTACCCTAAATCTACCAAAATCTTGAGTTCTAATTTTTTACTTTTACTAATTACGTTTCCTTTTTTTTTTTACAATTTACTATTTATGATTTAATTCATTTTTCCCTAAAAGTTCCTTTTAACTTAAGAAAATTTTTTTCCTTTTCTTAAATTAAATTTACTTGAGTTTGTATAAGGACTTGACTTACTCTGCATAAAAAATTCAAACAAGTTTGTATAAGGATTTCTTTATCTAGAACATTGTTAATCAATTTCAATTCCTCAAATCATATAATTAAATTATGAAAATAGCTGAATTCAATGATTGAAAATCATTATTTATAAAAACATTTTATATTCTACTTCCATGAGTAGATTAGCTATTAGAAAAAAAAAAAAATTCATACCATGAAGTATCCCTTACACCTTTCATGATGATAAACAAAGCCTTAAAACTTTGAAATACAAAACATGGGCTCTAAACAAGGCTCTTAAAGGAACAATAGGTCCTAAAAGACAAATCTAGTTCTTGAATAAAACATAAACAAAACCAAATACATTTTCCAACCCTAACTCACTTTAATCATCCACAAGCTCCCTGAATCATGCCATACTCCAAACCATTTAATCATCATCAACATCATTAACATTCAATCAACCCTTGGAGAGAAAACAACTAGTGAGTCGATGCCCAGTACGACAGTAACACAAGTACACACGATATGACACACAAGCTTAAACTAAATATAAGACATCAAACAATAAGTTATATCTTTAATTAAAGTGAATAAATCAACACTGGAGCACTCACACTCTGAATCATGCCTCTGAGAATCTAGAGGTTCTGAGTAACAGCAGCTGCTCAAGGGGTTGATATACGCAGCTTAGATACCTATATCTCCTATATTTAATCGAAAAGGAAAATAACCTCATCTAGGGATCAAAGCCATTACACACACTCTACCCATCATGGTCCATAATATAATAAAGCTTAACCGGTTCTATAAATAGGAGCCTTACTATATTACTTCTTGTCAATCAAGATAGATTTTACGCTGATACCATTTGCCCCATCAATTATCCGTTGAGCCACTTATGAATTGCCATTACATCATGGCATATCATTGCATCATGGTATAGGGGTAATCTAAGTACCTAAACTACCATGTCTAGCTCTAAAGAAGGTTGTCGCTCCCTAGATTGGATTAAATAACACAAGCGCAATCAATACTCATTAATTTTTATGTCATCTTTAAGTTTTAATCGATTTTAAATTCCTATCCTAACAATTAACACGCAAGTTATTGTGTACCTTATTTGAAATCTAGGAGAGGTCAAAAGATAGGCCAGAAGAAGCAAAAACCATACTCAAACATCTGTTCAAAGATTAAATTATATAAGCAATTCAATTGTTTATCTTTTTTACATTGAATTCTTATTAGAAATTCATTTTATGTTTCATTTGACAAAACATGAAAATAGGAACATCACCATGGCTATGAAGATTGCCCCACCGAGATATGGATAGTTCTTCATTGTTTATCAAATCATTTTAATTAACCTAGCTTTGATCTATTATATTTTAGAAACATCATACTTCTTATTTTATTTATTGTTTTAGCCTAACCTATTACATTTATATTATCTAAGTTGATTTCCATGTTAAGTTTATTTTAGTCTTAGCCAAGTTGTTTAGACTTAATCAATCTAATTCATTTTAGTTTATTATTAAGTCTAATTGAGCTTAGATCCATTAACTAATTCATTTTAACTTATTAAGGTTCAATAAACCATGTTGAACTTAAAATTATTAACTAAGTTCATTTTTATACTTAGAACTATGTTATCTCAAATGAGTTACCAAATCTATTAATTCAATCTTTAACTTAACTTTAATTAATCCATTCCTAATTATATAAATACTAACTTATCATATTTATTATTTTCTATTCATTTATTTCATTTTGTTTTTATTTATTTATTTATTTTATTTATTTTTCACTTTTAGGAAGTATACAGCAAAATGGGGGATGGTACATAGCCATGTACCAAGTCGTGTACATAAACACAGTCAAATACACATCTAGTGTTTATCTTGTGTTCTTTCATGTGAGAACCATGACAAAAATAACTCATCGTGTTCTTAAGGATTGGAGAATAGCGAGAAGCATAGTAAGATAGGTTGTGTCGTGTTTCTCTCATGTTCCTCTTAACATGCACCGTGTTCGAAAATCTAAGAGAAACACGAGGAGATAGGAGTGGCCATGTTTTAGCCATATTTCACTTAACATATAAAACATGTATGAAACATAAAGAAACACGGTGGGATAGGGAAGGTCGTGTTCCTATCGTGTTATTTTGGAAATGTCCTTGTAAAATGAATAAGAGAGAAGCATGGTTGGATAAGGTTAGTCGTGTTCCAGCCGTGTTTCTTCTTTGATACGTTATATCCAAAAGTTTTCATGAAGAAAGACTGCTTGAAACGATAAGCTTGGTTCAAAACGAAAAGTAAGCCCTGTGCTTTTGTTTGTTTTGAATAAAACCTTACATAAGTTCCTTATAATACCTGGTGGATTGATTCTAGCTCGAAAACTCATATTTCTAATATGATGCAGGGATTCCTTACGATCTAAACTATAAAGCCAAATGAGAACTTTGTGTTCATGGGAAATGGAAACAAAGCTTCAATTGAAGGAATCGGGACTTATCGCTTGATTTTGGAGGCTGAGCATTGCTTGGATTTGTTCCATACCCTTTATGTTCCTACATTTTCTCGCAATTTAGTTTCTTTGTCAAAACTTGATGTATTAGGTTTTTCTTTTAAGTTTAGATTTGAATCTTTCAATTTGTATAAAGACAATAAACTTTATGGTTCAGAAATTTTATGTGATGGTCTTTACAAGTTTAAACTTGATGAATATTTTGCTAAGACCTTAATGACCTTGCATCATAATATTGGAACTAAATGTAGTTTGTTTAACGATAACTCTGCTTACTTGTCTCATAAATGATTAGGTCACATATCTAAAGAAAGATTGCAATGATTAGTAAAGAATGAAATTCTTCCTACTTTGGATTTTATTGACCTTGGAATGTGAGTTGATTTTATTAGAGGAAAACAAACTCGACACACTAAGAAAGGAGCCACAAAAAGCACTCAACTTCTTGAAATTATACATACATATATATACGAACCTTTCGATGCTCCATCTTTTGGTGGAGAAAAATATTTTATCACCTTTATTGAAGATATTTCACGTTATGCTTATGTCTATCTTTTGCACGAAAAATCTCAACCTATGAATGCCCATGAGGTGTACATTAATGAGGTTGAGAGACAATTAGATAGAAAAATGAAAATTGTAAGATCAGATCGAGGTGGTGAATACTATGGCAAGTATGATGAATTGGGACAATGTCTAAGTCCATTTGCCAAATTTCTTGAAAAGCATGGCATATGTGCTCAATACACTATTCCAGGTACATCGGAATAGAATGGTGTTGCAAAGAAGTGGAATCGTACATTATTAGACATGGTTAGGAGTATGCTAAGTCATTCATCTTTACCTATATCCATGTGGGTTTATGCATTAAAAACTACAGTATATTTGTTAAATAGGGTTCCTAGTTTAGCAGTTTCAAAGACCCCTTTCAAACTGTAGACTGGTATGAAACCTAGTTTACAACACCTATGTGTGTGGGGTTATCCTACAAAAGTAAGGACTTATAATCCACAAGAAAAGAAAATGGACTTTCAAATAATTAGTGGATTCTTATATCCTAAAAAGTCCAAAGGATATAGGTTTTACTATCCTAATCATAGTACAAGAATTGTTGAAACTGGAAATTCCAAGTACATTGAAAATGGTGAAATTAGTAGGAGTAAAGAACAACATGATGTGTGCATTAAAGAAGTTAGGGCAGAAGTTCCTATACTTTTACGTTCTAAGCCAATTGATCCTAATATTGTAGAACTTCACCAAAGTGATCTTAATATTGTAGAACTTCACCAAAGGGAAAAACAACAAGTAACGGAACAAACACATCATGAAGTAAAAAATGATACCCCCATAGTGGAGGAACCACATGAAATAACATTAACAAGATCTCAAAGAGAGAGAAGATCTGCTATTTCTAATGATTATGTGGTTTATCTACAAGAGTCAAAACTTGACATAGGAATTGACAATGATCCAGTTTCATTCTCACGAGCCACAGAGTGTAATGATTCTATTAAGTGGGTAAACGCCATGAAAGATGAATTGAAATCTATGGATCAAAACCAAGTCTAGGAACTCGTTGAATTGCCAAAAGGATGTAAAAGAGTGGCTGTAAATGGCTCTTTAAGATAAAGCGAGACTTAAATGGCAATGTTAAACAACATAAAGCTAGACTTGTTGCCAAAGGCTTCATTCAAAAGGATGGCATTAATTATAAAGAGACTTTTCACCAGTCTCAAAGAAAGACTCACTGAAGATCATTTCGATTTTCATTGCTCATTATGATCTAGAGTTACACCAAATAGATGTTAAGACCACCTTTCTTCATGGAGATTTGGAAGAAGAAGTTTATATGGACCAACCTGAAGGCTTCTCAATTAAAGGAAAGGAGCATATGGTATGTAAACTTAAGAAATCAATATATGGACTTAAACAAGCTTTTCGCCAATGGTATCTTAAGTTCAATGATACCATAACTTCTTTTGGTTTTAAAGAAAACATTGTTGATCAGTGTATATACATGAGGGTTAGTAGGAGTAAGTTTGCTTTCTTAGTCCTATATGTTGAGGATATCTTAATTGCTGCTAATGATCTTGGTTTATTACGTGAAACCAAGAATTTTCTTTCTAAGAGCTTTGAAATGAAAGATATGGGAGAGGTAACATATGTTATAGGAATTGAATATTCCGTGATAGATCACAAGGATTGTTAGGCTTATCCCAAAAGGCTTTTATCAACAAAGTTATAGAAAGATATAAAATGAACAAATGTTTAGCAGGTATAGTTCCAATTCGAAAAGGAGATAAATTTGGTAGTATGCAATATCCAAAGAATGATTTGGAACAAGAACAAATGGTAACAATTCTTTATGCATCTATTGTTCAAAGTTTGATGTATCTTCAAACTTGTACTGAACCCGACATCGGTTTCAGTGTTTGGATGTTGGGCAAATATCAAAATAATCTAGGATTAAATCATTGGAAGGTTGCTAAGAAAGTTTTGAGATACTTGCAAGGAACAAAGGACCACATGCTCACTTATAGAAGGCCCGATCAGTTAAAGGTGGTTAGTTGTTCGGATTCAGATTATGCTGGATGTGTTGATACAAGAAAATCCACATTTTGTTACCTATTCCTATTAACTGGAGGGTCAATCCCATGGAAAAGTGCAAAGTAGTCTATCATTGCTGCATCGACTATGGAAGCAGAATTTGTGGCTTGCTTTGAGGCCACAATTCATGGTTTATGGCTGCGGAATTTTATTTCAGGGTTTCAAGTTGTCAACATTATTAATAGGCGATCGAAAATTTACTATGACAACTCTACAGCTGTCTTCCTCTCAAAAAACAACAAATATTCAAAGGATACAAAACACATGGAGATCAAATACTAATCCATTAAAGAAGAACTTTAGAAACAAAGAGTGTCAATCGAACATATTAGTACAAAACTGATTATTGCAGATCCATTAACAAAAGAATTAGCGTCCAATATTTTTAGAGAGCATGTTGAAAGAATGGGCGTTACAAGGCATCCTAAATAAATAATAATTGGTTTGTTTGTATGATTCTCTTGAGCTCAATAAAAGGTGTTTATGAAATTTCCTATTTTCTATGATGTATACATGATTGAAATAAAATTATGTTAATAAGAATTGTCTTTTATATGTGGCTATTCAATTTGAGAAGGGATGAGAATTGTTGTTTTACTCGATTTGATTTGCCAATATAGACCTATTTATTATGCATTGTGCACAATTAGTAATATACATCTGTTTAATCACAATATAATCCATAGCTGCTATTGCTTCTATACATATAATTTATTTATGAATAGATATCATCAACACATTTTGAAACACAATGCACTCTATATATAATAAAATTCTAATGACAAAAAAAAGACTTGAAGATCACCAAGAACATCCGAAAGAAGACAACCTTAAATAATATTGTTTAATGTCCTTAAAAAGAAACATAAGCACGAGCTCTAAATTATGTCAAAATGAGCATATGGGTACACTTCACCACATTATTACGAAATGGAACTTCTCCAGCAAAAAGTGAAAGTGAAATGATATTGATATCTAAGTGTCGATAGGTCAACACTAATAACAAATAAGATATTTAATCACAATAAACCCTTCTCAAAGGACGGTAGAATTTTCCACTAGCAAGCTGTATTTGTTTTCATAATAAGGAAGATGATACCATTTCCTAGGCATTATCCACAGTGTGAAAAACAATACATACCCCACAACCATCATTGAGAACTGCTTTGACAAATCAATCATACCAAGAGAAAAGAAATTGCTTTTCCTATCAATTTATTGCAATCTCAAAGGTCCTATTGTCAATCTAATAGAGAAAAACTCAACATGGTTTCTGAAATTGTTTAAAAAAATTCAATAGGTTCTATAGTTAATTGTAATTTTAGCCATGTAGAAAAAGGGATATTTGTTGCAAAGTATTAAGACATTCAGAGTTTTGCAATTTAGTATCTTAATTAGCATTTTGCATAACCTTTGGAAACCTCAATGTTATCTAATCCTAGTTCTATCAAAGAGATGTTAAACAAGAGAACAACTAGATTTTAAAAAAAATGCATAATGGGGATAGAAAGTAAGTACTTTTCCCTAAATGATGAAATAAAGATAGGTGATACAAACACACACATACATAAGCATAGACATTTGAAGTTAACATAACCAATTCCATTCCTCCAGGTGCTATCACTTTCCATTCTATCCTATCATTGAAATTCTAGCACCAATCCTAATTCATGAAAGATTAAAGAAGCATAAACTCAAATAAGAATGCATGAAGCAACAAAAAGGGGATTCACTTAAATCTTTTGATATTGGTCTTTCATACTTTGAAACAAATAGACAACAAATAATAATTTTACTTACAAAATCAAATGTTAAAGTAAAAATTAAGCAAAAATTAAATAATTAGACAAGCTCAATTTCTTAAAACCAACATTAAACGGACCATAAATATAATAGATCTTGTTGAACTCTCAGTTGCTACAAATATAAGAGAAGACATTTGTTTTGACTTGCACACTTTCAATATATTTTAATGAAAAAAAAAAAGAAAAAGGAAATACATATTTGAAAAATAAAAGGCCACCAAAACTGCAAACATTTCCCTTACACCCAAAAATACTTTAGCTTCCAAACACTATCAACCATGAAATTAAAGTCCTCTAATAAATCATTGTATTGCAAGCACGGACAATGTATATATGTATATATAAATATAATAGATCATAAGTACATTCTGTTATGTTACTTATCTTGCTTAAAGCTTTGTATCATTAAAAATGAGCATTTGAAAACTTACCAAGAGATTGGGTATGATTAGATGAATTCTTGCCCTCTAAGAATGCATATGCTTGACTATTGTTCATACCTTGACCATGTGGAGTGTCATTTGCTGCAATTTAACAAATAAACAATTTATTATTAAAAGGCTAACCAAATCAAGCATATCTAGCATCCATTAAGACAAAACCAGACAATGGCAATGGAGAAGTCCTAACTTAACTTTCATTTTAACAATTGTAAAATCTGTTCACCTAATATAAAGACTATGAAGCAACTAATCAAGTTATCAATTAAATTGAATCAAATTTAACTGTAGAATATTAGCACTTATATTACCCTAAGGAGCTTAGCCTACTAGACCTGAAGAGGTCAACATTCTGGTAACATCTACAGTTTGTTTGATATAAAAATAAAATGAACAAGAAAAGAATAAAAACAACACAACTCTTTACCAAAAAAAAAAAAAAAAAAAAAAAAAAAGTAATTCCAAGCTTATTACCTGAAGATTGAGCTCAATGTAAGCTAGAATAATGGGTTGAGGTTCCATTTCAATGGGGATTAGGGAAAGGTGACCCTTAATTGCAGTCTCCAAAAGCTTAACAAGTTCATGGAGAACTATTTTGACCATTCACAATGATTTGTCATTAGCACCAACTCTAGAAGTGATTTTCATATAAATAAACCATAAGAAAAAAGAAAAAGATGTATAAGTTTGTGTTCAAAGCATAAAAACATATAAAGACTTCATTTGATTATTGTTTTAAGAAAACATCCAATCAAGTAGGTAAAGACCTTCGCCTGATTTCTTACATCTCTCATTCTTGTAAATATTTTTATCATTATAATAGTAATGAATATTTACATCAAAGATAGCAATCCTTGTTTCTTGTAGATGATCACTAAGGAAGAAATAATATATATAATGTAAATGTGAAATTTATGACTTTGCAAGAGGCTCATGGCTTAATAAAATTTTTAAAATGTATTTTTAAAAAAAAGTCCATAACAAATTATGGTAAAACAAAAAGATGGTGCATCATTTATAGAATATGTCAAGCAGAGACCAACAATAGTAATATATCAAAGTACAACAAGAAAAAAAGCAAAAGAGAACGACAAACTATTAGAATAATACGCAATAAAGGAGACAACAATAAAATAAAGAAAAAGAAGCATAAATTAAAAGCTAGCAATAAAATCCAGATTAGCTCTCATTTATTTAAAAATAAATTTAATTTACCAAATGCCCCCTAAAAGTTTTATATGTAGCATAGAGACAACTAAGCATTCACTAAAGACAGCTTAACTTGGGAAGTTTAATCAAGCATGACAATCAAATAAGAGGATTTCTAATTTCTAGATGCAAAAGACTCATTAGCAACTGATGAAGGCCATATAGAAGGGGGCAATGGTCATAGTAGATTAATTAGGACTACAAATGATGAGGTATGATTAAGTAGTATGGACACTCTAGTGCAACAAATGGGTACTGACAAGGCTTACATTAAACATTTAGGTTCATCTCAATGCTATAGAGGCTTGTGCTTATTGCTGCAATTTTCAGTCATGCTTGTTTAGTTTGAATATGGTCTAAGAGCTCGGTTGTGTGAGTATTCCACCACTGCTTTTGATTCTGCAGTTGGACTACTTGATGCTTGCATGTGGCAACTGCTTGGTTGGAATCAATAATTACCTATGACCACCAATATCTTCGATATTCTAATGTTTAGTCTAGCTAGTTGTTACTAATTGTGATAGAAGTCCTTTTCATCTTGCCCAGCTAGTCGTTGTGATCTTGGTTTGTTATAGTAGTAGTTCAGTTGGGCAAATCTAGTCTAGTTGGAAGTCAAGTCAGGCAAAAAAATTTAAATGCATTTTTTCCATAAGGCTTTTCATATTAGTTATCAAGGCATCTTATTGGAGAAAACAGATTATTAATGCTTTAATGAAAGCATCTCTTTTTCTCATTTAAAGTATATGAGCACATGCTTATTTTTAACTTAGAGTGAGCAATGACAATTAATAGAAATAAAGTAAAATGTTATACGAAAAGCATTTATAATACCTTACTTCAAAGACATACTTGAGATCATCCTCTAACAGCATTTTGGTGTACTTCTTAAAATTGAATTTACTTCCAGGAGCTAAATGAAGCTGTAGAAATAGAATCCTCTGTTAGACTATCGTATTCAACGGAACTTATTAAAAGGCGCAACACACAACTCACATTAATGAAGCCATTTCGTAATGTTAAGTAGTCTAACTTATGAATAGACCCAAACAAAATTGTCAAAAGAAGCACCCTGTATTGGGAAAAAGAAAGATCATAATGCATGAAAGACAATGTGGTATGCCTAATTCACAAAAACAATTACACTTCTGGTGGTTAAAAATCAAGTGAGAATGTTACGATATGATAAAATATACAAACATTTGTTCAAAACCATTTTACTCCTTTTAATTCTTTGCATGATCTTGAAAAATCAATGACTGAATTTCCAACACAAACTCAGGCATTTCGATGTAAATTTATAACACAAGCTCATAGTCATGAACTGTTCTAGTTACCACTGCTTGCAACAAATATTTCAGAAAATAAACATAATTTAATAAATTCCTTCCATTGAGAAAATAAAATCAACACAAAATAATCTAACAAACGAAGTACCCAAAAAAAAAAAAGGATTAAGCAACCACAACATGAAAATTCACCGTATCAGTGAGGGCATCTACAGCAAGATCATCACTTAGGTGAAATTCGTGGATGGTATACTCCATAAGAGCATCTTCATGGTCGGCATCTTTACCAAATTATTCTTTTGGCCGATCACTGTTCTTCCGTCACGTTTCTTAACAATTCGAGCCTGACCAATTCTTTTCCAATAACCAAACTCGTCTTCCCTCTGAACTATGTTACGAGATAAGGGTTTCTTCCTCTCACCCCTCTTGGGTCACTGACCTACATATTAAACTCACCATCAATGTTTTTTTTCAATAATATGTCTTTCCTAGAATAGTTGTCTCAAAATTAACAAATTAAAAACTCAATTTAAGCTATCTTATATAAGCAAATTTATAATTATCAGGATTGCCAATAAGATAAAGGAAAATATAACTCCCAGTTATTATCTTCACTTCATAGAAATTAAAGCCCAAGAGTGGTTTTCCTTAATCTTTTCGGTTATAATCCACTTTCAAGTACTTAGAGCTCTGTGTAAACATATACCATTTCCAATTTAGCCAGCTACATACATATTATATGCATCCTCCCTCTCCAAACATGGCTAGCACTGAATATGCTTTAAATTTGCACCTAAAACTTAGGAAAAATTTTAACCAATTTTTTTTTGTTGCATAAATATTCAAAAATTCTTCAAATTTGAATCTGACTTTTGAAAAAAAAAATGCCCATTAGTTCACATTGCTACAATAAAATCCTAGATTTGCTAGTATGTCAAGAGTTTTCACCAATAAATACATAGAAATAGCTAGGAATTATAAGCATATATAATATAACTCTAAAGAAAAAAGAGAGACAATTAAACTTATAGTTCCAACTCTATGCAAAAACTTTTCCAACACAATTGAGATGATAATGAAAATAGCACAAGCACAAGCAATTGCCCATGTTGGTGCCTAATCAAGCTCTCTTGTTTGAGAATAACTTCTATTGCTTTTAATTCCTGCCATTGTCACTTACTGAGTAAAAAAAAAAAAAAACAAACCACATAATATATTATGTGTATGTGTATATATATATATATGAACTATGAATTCCAGGGGAAATAATAATGTTATTTTATTTATTAATAGAAAGTTTATTATAATTTAACTTTGGATCAAAAGAATGGAGTCAGTACTTTGAAATTCAAATACATGGTGTTAACCTTATGGGTTTGGCTAGCTCATAATTAAGTACCAGAAAAAAAAATAATCTTTTTGAGGAGTGATTTCAAGTATGTCTTTGAATCTAATTGTGCAGCCTTTTATATACTCAAATAAATGGCATTTTCTACATCTCCCTCATACCCTTGCTAGAACTTAAACACTAAAAACAGGGGAAACTAACTAGTAGATATAGGTGTGTGACGGAAAAATGATGAGCCTACATATCAGATCTTGTATACATGAAAATCATATTAATGAAAAAGGAAAAAAAAAAACAGAACATATAGCTTTTGGATGAATAACAAGAACATTTTTCATAAACCTATACTTAAATGGTATAAAAAATGACAAATTTGTAGTTTCATTACATCACCTTTTGCTTGCTACTATGCATAGTGAAAGGACAGCTTTTAATATAAAAAAAAAAAAAAAAAAACTCCATATCTTCCCAAACCAATTTGCTCCTCAATGCTTAGCTTGTCTCCGCATCCTAAGCACAAAACAGAAGAAAATTTCAATCAATAAATAATCATAAATAGCAAAAAGAACTTATGAACTTATAATCCAAATTGCACATCAAATCTGGACGAATGATTCCATTTGGAAATCTTGGAAAATTCTCTACTTTAGTAGTGGTCATCAACTATCCACAAGGAACCCCTCCCACTTGGTACCCTTCAAACACCAAATTTGTATAGGCAACATACATGGCAACCATATACCCTACTGGACTAGACCCTATAATAACCACATTCTTTTCTTCTCCAGTTGCATTAACCATGTTTTATTATAAAGACAAAAACCACTAAAGTTCACCTCATAATTATAAATATGCATCAAATGTCTCTTGCCACATCAAGGAAATTTATTTATACATTTTCTCAAAAGTAACTAAGCAGCATAAGCAATTTTCTACTAAATAATTTCATTTACTAAATTCTACCATCCAAGTAGTTTATAAATGTGCATAATCAAAATTTCTTGTCAAAGCAACATAATCTAAGTAGTTCATTTCAATATTCCTACAAACCAACACACTTGCAAGGTAAGCACACGCAATTTTGCAATTCTCTACTTCCCACAGTTCTTTACTATATAATCATGACACATGACAAGAACAGTAGCAAATAAATAAATGAATAATTAAATAAATCAAAGGGTTATCCCATAAATGTAAAATGAACGATACTAGCATAGGTAATTCTAGAAAGTAAAAGTGAAAACAAGGAACCTTTTTTAGAAGATGTGTTGTGATTAGTAGAAAATTCTTCACCATATTTAGTATCATCTTCCTCTTCCTCATCATGGTGAGGATGGGTCTTGGAACTCCTTACCATTTCCTTAAAAAAAAAAAATACCCACTACCTATTTACTGGTTATATGAACTCAAAGTGGCTTGAAAAACCACAATTTCCTATAAAAAAAATCAAACATTCGCACTCACAAACAAAATTTCAAATATGATATCATGTAAAGGAGACAACTTTAAGGTACTATTGATACGTGCATACTACAAGAAAGCGTGATGTATATAAATACGTACCAAAGCTGGAAGTAGTAATGTAAAGAGGAAATTGTGGTAATGCGAGGCAAGACGGCTAGTGAGCGAGTGAGTGTCATCGACAATTGAGAAGCCTTAGTAGGTTTTTGTGTTTTGTTTTTGTTTAAGAAAAGTAGAGAACAAGCTTTGGTCTGTTTTTTTTTTTTTTTTTTTTTCGTTTTTTGTCTAGAATGCCAGTAAAGTGTGTTTGTTTATCGCTTCTTACTTCACCTTTTCTTTTCTACTTTTTTTTTCTTTTTTAAATTATTCAAGGCTATAAATTACAATTTACATTATATTGAGATAATTTGTATTTATAATCTCTACCCAAAGGTAATTTTTATTAAAATATTTTGTTTTATAATTTATAATAAAATTAAAAAAATAGATTTTATTTTTTTTATTTGATAATAAGAATTGGTAACGTTTACTTTTATAAAAGAGTTACAAATTTAATAATAGATTGATATAATCTAAATTTGTTCAAAAATGTGGCTAATAGTATATATTCACCTATGTCTAATAAACATGACTAAAGTGTAAAAGAATGGCAACATTTGCAAAATTTGCAAACGTCACCATATATCAAAATTCTTATAGTTTAGGTCCTCCTTATACCACGTTATAGGAAGATCTACCCTCCCTTAATAAAACTTGTAAATGGTTGTCACCCCTCAAGGATTGATTTTGTCATGTTTGTAAATAATCAAGTTTTTGAAAAAGTGGAATAGCTTAAAAAAATTGAAATTTGCTAACAAGCAAGGATCACTTATGACCCTTAAGGAAACTTTTCACTCCATGCCAAAAGTTGTTGAAAATCCATAAGATTGAGATTAGGGGCAAGCAAGAGGATATAGATACATAGTAAATAGATGCATTTTGTGGGTTTATGTAAGTCCAACAAAATGGGGCACCTAGTGAAATAATTAGTTTAGGGAAACAATTAAGTAAAATGGAGGATTGAAAACTAAGTAAGATCATTATTATTTTGAAAGTCTAGAATGATAAGAGACAAATCGGATCATCAAACACAGACATTAGACACTTGAGAGCTTGGTGACATTAAAGTGAGGAAATAGACTCATTCCTTAAACGAGGTATGCCTCGAACTTGATACTGGGCCAACATGACACTTGGTGTTCATTTCAATATCTCAAATACATTTATCACTTGCTAACTCCTTTGAGGAAGTTTTCAAAAACCCTGTTAAGAATCACCCCGCTATGGGATACCCTACAATGGTGCAATTAGGATGTTAAAGTCATTAATATGAAGAAAAGGACAGACTAATTTGTGCTTACCCTAGTCACACCAATTCAAGGGTAGTCAGTTGACACTAATAAATCATTTTCTTAAAAAAGACGAAGAGCCTCTACTTTAAATACACCATCCATACATCTTCGATTTAACCTATGAGATAAATCAATCAAAATCACCCCGAGCTCCTTAAAAAAAGAGAGAGAAAAGCAAAAAGAAAAAAAAACACAAAGAAAAAAAGAGAATAAGAGAAAAATAGAAAAAAAAGGTAGAGGATGTTTGGTTAGAATTGCCTAAAACTAAAAAATGGGGGCATTTATTCAAGGCCCCAAATAAAAAATAGGGGCACCTATTTAAGACCAAAATCATTTGTTCAAGACTCTAAATCACTTGACTAAAATCTTTTACTTAAAGCCTAATGCCTAAAATTACCAGAAATGAGCACACATACACAAAAACCTATCAACACTTGAACTCTGGTAATATGATCACAAATCCATTACATATTTATGAACCTACCCGTAAAGCCACCCTATTGAGGCTCTTATAATTATAGAAATTGATTTATTAATACTTTTGAAACTAGGGAAAAGCCCATATTTAGTTTTCCTAAAGGGTTCTTGGCTTGTAAACTCGGGAAAGTAAAAAATTCTTTTCAAAAAAGGCCTATTGATAAACCAAAATTATTCCTATTTTATGAATGCCAAAATGGACTTTTATTGATCATTTTATTGGTAAATATTATGAATTTGGTACTTAAAAATATTAATTTATACTTTCAGGCCTTTAAATGAGTTATTTTATGGAAAGAAGGACAAACGGGTCAAAAATGCAAAGTTTGGACCAAAAAGTGGTTAACACAACAAAGACATGCCATGTCTTTCAACCATATCAAGGAAAAGCACAATTAAAGTCTAAATCTTAAGTTTTGAAAAGACACAATAGCGACATGACTTGTCTCAAACCATGTCAATCTGGAAAATTAACTTTGCAAGGGACATTTCTAGGACAAGCTGTGTCCCAAGTCGTGTCAGTGAAGAAAAAAGACCATAGCAAAGGACACGACTTTGGGACAAGCCGTGTCCCCAGCCGTGTCTTTACATAGAGGAAAACAGCCAGACGTACTCAAGTGACATGACTTGTCCCTAAACCTGTCAATTTGACAGTCCATTAATTTTTAAGAAACGGCTTTTTTATTGAATAGTAACCCCCTATTTATTAAAGAAACGTCTATTGGACATTAAAGGGGTGTTACTTTGAAAAGCCAAAAGACCCATAACTCCCGTAACTTCCCATATCCTCTATAATGAGCATTCAATTCCATTTATGTGTTACTTTGAAAAGCCAAGACCTGTAACACCCGTAACTTCCCATTTCCTCCATCAATGAGCATTCAATTCCATTTATACAAAGATCATTATAAAATGAAGATGGAGGGAAGAATCAAAAGGGAGAAGAACAAGAAAAGGAGAGACAAAGACAAGAAAAAACACACTTTTATGTATTTTCACAGAAGCATTTGTGGTTGAGTGTATCAATCTGTTAAGGAACATCGTTTGTATTGCTAATCTAATTTTAGATCCTTTCTATTTCTCCTTGTTATTGATTTATATTGTTTTATCTATGGAGGAGTAGTTTAATATTGCTTGGGTATTGTGCATCCTTGATTGATTTCATGTGATTCCCTTGTTCTTAATTTCAAAACGTGTTCATTTTATTATATTCAATAGCTTGTGCCTAAAGAATGAGTCTAATTGGATGGTGCATCCCATTGGATTCATGTTTGATTTTTTGTTAAAAATAGACCGAGAGGTTAATTTAATGAAAAGATCTAAAGCTATTGATGAGATTGCTCATAATCACCTAGAGATAGGGATGGTGAAATCTTCTGTCACTCGTTTTGAATTCATCAGTTTGGTTTTAAAACGAAGGATTCTTATTCTTTATGCAAATTTAAGTTGCTAATAGTCAGGAAGACGTTCCGGCAGTTTGACTTAGGTTTAGGTGCTTTTGACTTTGAGAGAAGCCCTAACATAATTTAGTGAATCCGATGGTTCAATAATCAATACAACTTTTTGAGTAAATTCTTGAGTCACATGAATAGATCCTAGGTGAAGTATGACCCAAGCAACCTTGTGAATTGATTTATCCTTTTGTACGCTTGCTGCGAAATCTGTGAATATTAGACTTAGTTTAGTTTCTATGTATATAAAACCAAATCTTATTTTTTCAGCTTGATAATAGGAAAAAAGTGAGTAGAAGTACTCATCAACTTTCCTTAGGAATATGACCTAGATCATTTCTCTATGCTACATCTGATGGGTGTGCTTGCCCTGTAAGACCATAGTTGAAAAGAAAACGATTTAGAAAATTTATAAATTTAAAACTTGGTCTTTTGAATCTATCACTTATACATGATATTCCTTTTATCAAACCAATGACCAAAAGCCTATGTTATAACTTGGAGAAAGACATAGTAGATTGACCAAGACGTATCACTTACAAGTTGGACCATAATTTTTAGAATCCGAGTCAAAGTGGTAAAATAAGACTAAGAGAGCGTAAGGAAGACCTCTTGGACTGGACAAATCAAAATTAGACGATTATCTCTTAGTTAAGAAGTCATCCACAGTGGCATCACTTATCCTAAGAAAAATATATAACCCTAAAACTTTGAAACTATATGCCACGATTTTAAGAAGATGATGCCCTAGTAAAAGAAAATCAATATCCTGAAAGGAGGAGTTTTGTCCCCCAATCCATGAAAAGGTAGACAAACTTGTGATTGAACTAAGTGATCAATGGGGCAAAACTCTCGCTTAATTGTGATTTTTAATCTCAAAAGATATTCACTTGTTAGCAATTTAAAAAAAAAAAAGAAAAAAAAGTTTTTGTAATAAAGGCTCCACCCAACCATTTGCAAACAAAAGTTTTCCATCCAAGATGTTTTTGTCTAACTCCATTTCAAGAGCATTCCAAATCAAGTCAAATAGATCATCTCTTAACCACAGTCCTCAATAGATCGAATGCTCATTAGGAGCACTATCACTAAGCCTAGAGTATTAGAATCGTCTGCTTGAAGGAGTATTGTCCTAGATTTAGGATCGCTTACTCTTAAGAGCACTATCCCACAGAGAATTAGGATTGCTTACTCTTAGTAGCACTATCCCATAGAGTATTACGATCATCTACTCAAAGGAGTAATGCCCTAGTTTTAGAATCACTTGCTTTTATGAGTGCTATCCTAGAGAGTTAGGATCTCTTGCTCTTAGGAGTGCTATCCAACTAAGATTTAGGATCACTTGCTCTTAAGAGCAATATCCCACAAAGTATTAGGATCGTCTGCTCGAAGGAACATTTTCCTAATTTTAAGATCACTTGCTTTTATGAGTGCTATCTTAAAGAGTTAGGATCGCTTGCTCTTAGGAGCACTATCCCATAGAGAGTTAGGATTGCTTACTCTTAAGATAACTATCCCATAGAGTATTAGGATCATCTACTCGAATGAGCACTGTCCTAGTTTTAGGATCGTTATCCTGTAGAGTATTAGGATTGTCTGCTAGAAAGAGCACTATCCTAGTTTTACAATCACTTACTCGTAGGAGTGCTATCCTATAGAGAGTTAGAATTGCTTGCTCTTATAGAGCACTATCCCCTTGAGATTAAGATCGCCTACTCAAAGGAGCACTATTCTAGTTTTAGGATCACTTGCTCTTAAGAGCACTATCCCATAGAGTATTAGGATCATCTGCTTGAAGGAGCACTATCCTAGATTTAGGACTGCTTGCTCTTATGAGCACTATTCCACAGTGAGTTAGGATTGCTTTCTCATAAGAGCACTATCTCACAAAGTATTAGGATTTTCTACTTGAAGAAGCGATGTCCTAGATTTAGGATCACTTGCTTTTAGGAGCGATATCCCCCAGAGAGTTAAGATTGCTTTCTCTTAGAAACAAAGAGTTAGGATCGTTTACTCTTAAGAGTGCTATCCCATAGAGTATTAGGATTGCTTGCTCAAAAAAGCACTAACTTAAATTTAGGAGCACTTGCTCTTAAGAGGGCTATCCTACTGAGAGTTAGGATCATCTTTTCAAAAGAACACCATCCTTATAACTACTTGTTTGTAATAAATTTATCCTACAAGATCAAAAAGGTATTACTTATGTTTCTTTTCAAGTTAAAGTAAAGCTAGCTTAAGAAGCAAACCAGCTCAAGAAGCGATTCAAATCAAGAAAAAAAACTCAAAACGTGAGGGAATTACCCAAAATATGTGGCTTAAAAATAAATTCAAATGAGGAGATGGCCAAAACCATGAGGCTCAAGAAGAAGTTCAAATGAAGAAATGACCTAGAACATGAGGGAATTGTCCAGAACATGTGGCTTAAAAAGAAATTCAAATGAGAAGATGGCCCAAGACATGAGGCTGAAGAAGGAAGTCAAATGAAATGATTCATAACATGCAGGAATGGCCTAGAACATGAGGCTCAAGAAGCGATTTAGATTAAATGGTTCAGACCATGAGGGAATGGCCCATAACATGAGGCTTAAGAAGGAAGTCAAATCGCTTAGAACATGAGGCACAAAAAGAAATTCAGAATGGGAAACAACTCAGAACATGAGGCACAAAAAGCATCCCACTCAAGAAGCGAAATTCCAGATAAGTCAAAAGCAAAAATGGGATCTACTTTATCTTTGTGACACTGTTTTGACAAACTGACCACAAAAAAGGGTAGTTGTAGACACCTTATTTTTTATCTTATAATTATTATGATATAATGTTTAGTGACCTAGAAAAATTTAATCATATCGTATGATATAAATTTTTAAGATTAGGAAAGAAATAAATAAATGGAAGAAAAAAATGAAAAAAAAAAAGAGGGAAAATAAGAAATATATGTAATAAATAATAAATTAAGAAAAATAAAAAGAAAGAAAAAAAAAGGAAATATAAAAAAAAAAAAAAAATGTTGCGAACATGAGGAATCAGCCTTCTTCTTCCTTGAGCATAGGAAAAACAGCTCACTAAGGTCACTCCGCACCCATTTTTTAACTCATATTCGAATTAATTTTGTCAAATTAATGGAGGGATTAGAAATTAGGCACAAAGATCTTTCATTTGATACTAAATATGTATATCTTCATGAATATTAAGTTTATTAAATTAAAGCTTGAAGTTTGGAAAAGCAAAGATTTGAGTTTCCTAAAATATGGCAATCCATGTCAAATTGGCATTTTTTTTCAAGTTTCGAATATATTGTTTTCTCTAGGATAATGTAAACACGTCCAATATCTTCTTTAATAAGAAATCTGTATCTGAATTACGTTATTTTCCCAAATTCATTATGAAACTTGCTTGAAAACCTTAGATATGAAATAGAACTAAATTAGCACGTCATGGGCAGCGATTCATAGTCCTAGCACATAAATAGGATTCACGTGCTACAGGACAATACACGAATCAATGGGAATTGGAGGAATCGAGGGTCGCTAGAGCACTTAGACCTTAAGAACTTTGATAACCCCCATCCAATTTCCGCTAAAGGTCGCAGCAACCCCCTCATCAGAAGTTTGACCACACCATCACATCCCATACTAGAAATTGACATCTGCAAGCATTTTTGGATTAATCCAGCTACACCGAAGTATTTCCCATGCTGAAAAGCCCTAGTCCAATCGGTGGCCGTCCACTCTTATCACGCCTCCAAAAGGGAGCCTATTAGGATTGATCTAAAATTATCATACCACGTGTACACCCATAATATAAGAACTGTCTTGCAAGTCAGAGTTTACAAGACTCTACTTATTTATTAATATCTCTTTCTTAAGTGATACATATACATGTAATAGTATTATTGGAGTTTAACTATGAAATCCGATTTTTCCATATTCTACCAAGATCATAGAGAATCAGTATCCCCGACCAAATAGTAAAAATGGGGTTTCAATCTTGCAATATATAAAGTTTTAATTGTTTATACACTTTATCTATTTTGCATTCTAAGTTTAATATATCATATATCTCTAACTTCACTAAAGTCTGATGGAGATGCACTCTTCACACATTCCTAGCACAATCTCAACTAGTATTATTTCTGCACAAAAATTATTTGAGCAAAACCACTGGCTTAGTGAGATAACCTAACTAGACCACACATTAAGCAATAACAAACAAATTTAATTAGCAAGCGTATGTAATGCAACAATCAATCATATGTACAAGTACAATTTAGATATCCGGAATCCAAATAGGATGTAGATTACGCCTTCATCGGGGTTAGAAGGAAGCCATTACAAGCTATATACCGTGCCCAGGAAAATCAAAGAACTAAGGAAAAATGGGTACCATATATTCTCACAAATTAGTTTAAAACATTTCACTCTTATCTTTGGAACAAATAAACACCATTAAGTATTAGCTCTTTCATGTTGATATCACGAGCAACGTTCCTTTAATGTCAGTTAGTTCCTATAGAACCGAACAGAACAAGGTGCTCTTGTAAGAACTAGAATAATGTCATCAAGAAAAACCAAGCGCGTCACTAAAGAACTGAAATGCTAATACGTAGCAGGGTCATCACTCTTTGAAAATGTAGAATATGTGTATGATGCAATGCATGTCCATTTCTATTTATGATACCAATAGTTTTTAGTCAAATTTAAGGTGATCATACAATTCACTGACAAACATTTATATGCTTTATATGATAATTATCATACAATAGAATTATTGCTTATTTTATGATAATTTAGTAATTTAGTATACACCAAACATCATGCATTATACCTAATCTTACATGCATATCAATTAAATATATCATTTCAAATGCAACTATACTATAAGTACAAACATGTGATAAAGTCAAAGTTGCTCACCTGTTATCCTTGCTAAATTGTAGTAATATGTTACTGGAAGTTCAAAAAATGTTCTATTCTTCCTATAAAATGAGATAACATATATCTATTGCTATACTGTTATTATATATAATGATATTGACGGTATTCTTTCAGGTCCTAGTTATCAATTTTAATATATTTTTATTTACTTAGTTACGAACCTTAACTTTATATAAGTTATATTCTTTTGGTAAAGTTGTAGAATTTATATGAATAATAGAAGTCATCCTAAAATTATAATAAAATATTTTGAGGCGTACTTAATAATTCTGTTATTAAGCTTTTATTGTTTATGTGGTCTTTTTAATATATCTACCTTAAGGTAGTTGATATTTATTATTTATTTTCATCATGTTTCTTTTGTTTCTAATTCATGTATTTATCTATATTTAAGGTAATCATTCTTATTAGAATATATCTATATCTATATTATTCAATGCTTACTTTAATAGGGAAATTTTCTTTATTATTTACTTCATTTGACAACCTTATCTGTCTTTTTTATCCAATATTTTCATTATTTAAGGTCATATTTTAGTATCTAGTCCGTTAAAAATCCCTTTAACATATTTGTAAGCTAATGAAATTAGATATATATACATACATCAATGTAAATTTAAAATTTCTTAAATTTAAATCAATCAAAAAAATTATTTCTATGTAAACATATAACCACGATATGTAGAATATACCCTTATAAGTCTAGTTGTGTTAAAATAAAAAAGGAAAATGGAATTTTAAGTTCTGCACTGGTGGTTGCAAGGGCTGTGTTGAAGAAAGGGAATACTGGTCTAAGTCCTTCCCCACCTTCTACACTACTAGTGCTCAGGGAAGGGATGGCATCATTTGTTCTCTGCCCCTCCTTTTGCACGGCCTGTGCTGAAGGAAGATGACTCGTGCTATTCTTGTAATGTTTGAGTCCTTCTCAAGTCTCTAAGGTCTCTTTTGTTAGGTTTCTTCTTCTATACCAAGTCCTAGATACATTGGGCAAAGTTTAAGTTAGTTCGGTTATAGTCTAAATATGGTTTGTAATAGCTCTTAGTGAATTTTTGTTTTTGTGATATCTCACTCGTTTTCAATCCAATTTTGATGTATAAATAGTCAATTTGATAGTACTCTTAGAGTACTTTCTATTTTTGGTGTTATTTTCAAGAAAAGAAATTTGTAAGATTTTCAAATTTGTAAAACAGTTGTGCAATTTTTGAATGAAATATGACAGCTCTAACTTAAATTTCATTTTTGTGATGTCTAATTCATTTCTTGTATGTTTTTTATGAATAAATAGTCATTTTCATAGGATTATTTTAGTGTAATCCAATGGTGATGTTGTTTTCACTAAACAAAGTCCCTAAAGTTGTAAAAAATATAAGATTAGTCTGCAATTTTCATGGAAATTTGACAGCTAAGAGTGAAACTTTGTTTTTGCAATATCTAATTCATCTTTAACAAATGAGTAGTCGATTCATAGGATCTTTCGTGTTCTTTCCATTGGTGAGGTTATTTTTATCTTAGGACAAATGTATCAATAAATTTTATTCATTTATTGCAACGTTCTTTATGATCTACTTAATAAGCTTGGTTTGATTTCTTCTCCCTTATTTATCCGAATTTATCAAAACTTAGAGTTCTAAAGTCTTATATTGATGTTTTCATATTCTTATACAACCATGTATCATTAATACAATAACAACTAAACTATTCAACTTCAAATCATCATCTATTCATCTCAAACATGGCAGCAACTTCCAATGCAACTCAACTCATCATCTTCTTGGTCTCTATTATTTGAACATAAAGTAAACTTAAAGCTGGTATGGTTCTTACCTTGGTTGGATAGTGGATTATAACAAGCTTCTCCTCTTGTTGTGAACCGTATTTCCTATGTTAGAAGATAGTAAAATGAGTGGTTGTAAGTTTAGGAATAAATAAGTTAAAGAAACATCATTCTTACCTCTAGTTCTTGACTCCTAAAGCCCTGGTGGAGTTAAGGAAAACTAGAAGCTATTTTCCTTTGGTTTGTTGCTATTGATTATAAGGTGAAAGAGGGTTTAATTGTTGTGTTTTATGTTGTCAAGGAGTAGGTTTTATATCATGGATCAAAGTAATAAGATTGGTGGCTGTTTTGCTCTATTTTTCTAGTTCCTTTCTTAGTCTATGTTAGTGGTGTTTTGGAGAGAAAATGGGGTGGTTTTGAGCTATTTGGGCTGTTTGATTTTTGGGCTACAAGTTGGGGATTAAATGAGCTTGTCCTAGTGCTAATTACTACTTATTTATATGCATCAAACAAGAAGTATAAAGTGATACTTTTTGGTTGTTTTTAGAAGTGAAAACAGGGGCTGTTTGTTGTTGTTTTCTATTCAAATTTATTGTAGCATGTAAGTCGGTTCTTGTGTGTTTGTTTTCTTGATTTTCTCAAGTCAATAATTGACTATCCATGTATACATTTGAGAGGATATTATTGGTATTGGTTAAAGTTTTTCAACTTTGTGAGCTAAATTCTTATGTTATATGAGCTAAAATCGGTGGAGAAAGGGGGGCTACAAATTTTTCCTTGGTTGCTACAATTTATGTGAGCTCTTTGTTCCTTTTGTTGGCTGCTTGTTCTACAGAAATCTAGGGAGTTTTTAGACCAGCTATACAAGTGGATTTTGAAGCTTTTAAAGTTTCATTTAATGAAGAGCTTAGTTGTTAATTTATGAGCGGTTGTTGGGTCCTTTTCAAGTGCAATTTGCTCAATTTATGGGAGGTTTCCAACATGATTTCTTCAAGCTAGAACAACTAAGGTTCCCAGCTTTGATATCCACGTGGTTTGCTTTGATTTGGGTAGTTTAATACGTGTTTGATTATTAAGTTAACTCCACAAATACAAAATCATACACATATTTGTATTTCGATTATGTAAGAGTTTTATCTCTAAAATTTTATCTAAAGCTCCTAAAAATTCTTTAGATTTTTATAAGTTCAAATTTTAAATTTAAAGTTACACAATTAATTAATTTTTAAGTTTTAACTTACGCGATTTAGAATTTCTAGGCCTAATAGGTTAAATTAGGGTTTCAATACTTATATACTCCAAATTTTTTAACTAGATCATTGGTGTAATCCTAATATTTTTTTGAAGTCTAGTTTATGAGTTATGGATATGTTTTCATTTCTGTTGCGTATTTATAATACTAACGGTTCATATTTTAATTATCATTTTATAGTCAATGAATTTTATAAATAGGTTATCTTTTATTGAGTTTGAAATTTAGAGCTACTTCTAATTATATCTTAAGTTATTGGCTTAAGATACAAAATCTTATCTTTGGTATCTATTAGGGTCAAAGGAAATTCTATTCAGGTTTTTAGGTTATAAATGTGCTTATTACTACTTATAGGTTTATTCTAGAAATTTTTTTTATTGAGTTCTAAATTTAATATCTATTTTACTTGGGCTACTCTATTCATTTTACTAATTATAAAAACTCTTGGGATTACAAGGCTAAATTAGGATTTTAGTCTCTATAAACTTAGAATTTTCTAACTAAAATATTAGTATAATTAAGGTTTAAATTCTTTAATATTTATTAGTTTTTTTATCTTTTTGCATATTTTATAATCTTATTGATTTATCTTTAAACTTTTTTTTATATCCAATAGGTTCTAAAAATTAATCGTCTTTTATTATAATTGAAATTTGAGGTCAACTATGATTATTTGTTGAGTTATTGATCTTGTCACATAATATTATCTATTACTGTATAGAAATTATTTATCCTAATTATTAATAATAGTAAATTTTCTATTGTTATTTTATAGTCTTAAAATATTAAGGATAATTTGAAAATTATTGTATCATTATTATAATCATATTTTTCTTAAGTATTGAACTTGAGGAAGCTGATTTTAGATTTTTCAGTAATGATGGGTTTATCGTCGATCATTATTTGTTCATATATTAATAATTTTAATTCGCAAAAAATTAGGAGCTATTTTTTACTACTTTTTATTATAATTCTTTACGATCTGATATTATATTTTTAATAATTATTATAATCATGTTATGTAAAATTAGTGGATTACAACTCCGCTACCTCTAATCATCGAAAACCCGATTTGCTGGCCGTTTGGATCTGAAAGTCCAACCCGCCGTCACAATTCCAGCCCGTCTCCCTATTCTACTATCGGCTCTTATTCCATCGTGGACGTCCCAGCATCAGGTAAGGTTTTTTTATCTACTTTCCATCTTTTTTATAAAAATAATAACCATGTTAATAAACTAAAGGACAGAGAACTAATAGAATGATATATATGTACGTACATGTTCACATAGCTTTTTTAAAAATAATAATAAAAATAATAGAATAAAAAGGAAAATCATAACAAAAAAGGAGAACAATAAATATATAATAGAGATATAATAAATGGGTAATAACATTACATGTATATAATGAAAACTGTAAACTTTGGTATTTTGTATGTAATTTGTCCCTTCAAAGATTTAAAAGTTATAGATGTAATAATAATATGCATGTAAGTCTAACCTTTTTTTGGTACAATGGTGCTTAATCCATATATATGATAAGATCATATTATATACAACTTGTGATGTTCAAAATAGCTAGAATGGGCACTTGTTTTGGTTAAAATTCATGTTTCAGGTCTAATTTGGACAAAGGAATCAAAACAAGAAACTTTGGAATGAAAATAGGAAAAACTCAGGGGGTACGCCGGCTTTTCTAAAGCCAAAGCCGCCGGCGTACAGCCAGCGTTCATCACCAATAGAATAGAATTCCTTAAGGCTACCTCTACACCGCCGGCCTTGGGGCGGTGTAGGCTAAAGAGGACAAAAACACTGGCTCAACGCTGCCAATGTAGGAGGAAGAAGAAGCCAGCTTCTGCAATATTTCATTCAACGTCGGCTTGCTGAGAATCAAAGCCGCCGGCATTGTGATGGCTTACAAGATCAAATTTGTGCACTATTCAAAGCCGTTGCATACACTGCCAGCCTTACAAGCCTTTACTCAATTGAACATACGCCACTTGAAAGCCGCCGGCGTAGAAGGTGAATAGGCCAGTATAGAATGAAGGTTGGCAGCTCATAGTTCAAAGGTTGCTAGTGCAAAAGGAGTTATAACTTACACCGGACCCTAAGCCGCCAGCCTTAAAGCAATGTAGATTGAAGATCAGAAGGCACAGGTAGATATCACATGCTCGATGACAAATAAAAAGGCAAAGTTTGATGGATTGTCTAAGCCGGCATCAAAGGTGCCGGCTTTGGGATGGCTTTCCTTATAAATAGGTCCAACCTTTCATTTTTCATTATATACGCCGACTAGATCCATATCTAAGCTGCCGGCATAGGAGCGGCCTACACTTGTAACCGAAGATGAAAGCTGCTAGTGCACTGCCTGTGCAATGAAGAAAAGGCTTTATGCCGTCTGTAAGCCACCGGCGTAGGAACTGTAACTGCAGGCATACAAGTTGAAATTGCAATTTTTCATTAATGCTTCTCACGAAATTTTTCCTATAAAAGGGGATTTCCCTCCTCTAGTTGAACAAGCAGAAGAAAACAAAAATACTTCAGTATACAAATAGTTTTAGCATTCATAGAGATTTATGAGAGATTTGAGCTTTCAAGAAGTTGTAATTGAAGATTGCGATATTTGAATTGTGATATCTAATCTCTTTTCTTATGTAATTCATTTATTTGAATTCTTTTTTATAATGTTATCAATTGCATATTCTTATTTGATTATTAAATCATCATTCAAATAGCTAAACTTTTCTTTGTGGGAAGTGAAAATCATAATCTTGCTAAAATGATTTTTGAACTTATATTATAGATTGTTAGAATTATGGAATATTTGTATTGAATCTTAATTATCTATTTATTTTTGATTGAATGAATTGATAAGAATTCTGATAATTGGAAAAGAATTAGGGTTCATAGGAATTCATGAATTTAGATTAAACAACATTGTGAAAGCAGCGGAGTTTAATCTAATTTAGAAATTGTTCCATGTAATTCATGCAATTTTTATTTTAATCTCACTAAGGAATTAGGAAAGTCAATTTAGGATATTAGACAATTATAGAATCGGAAGGTTTATGATTGTAAATTAGATTCCATTGATAATATATAGCGGAAGCTAATAGATTATGTTGGTTTACTAAAACTTGATAGTTTTAGGTCTTGATAATTTCTTACAAATTCCACAATTCTAATTATTCATATAATATAACTTCACAACATAGTAAAGATTAGGGTATATTATGTTCCTTCCTACATTTATCTATATAACTTCTCACAATCTCATTGTATTCATTGATAGATATTAGATAATTATTAATTAAATGATCATTTTGATTGCCTAAAATTAGCAAAAGCTAATATCAATCTAGTAATTAATTTAGTCCTCGTGGGAACGATATTCAACTCACTTTTATATTACTTGATCAAGACCTAGGGTCTGTTTGTTTTGGCTTTTTTAGGCAGATACAGACATTTTTCAAACTTTTTGCTAACAAATTATTTATCAAGAATAGATATAGATAAAAAAAAAGTTGACAGTTCTAATCAAAAGATCAAATAGAACAAATTTAGATAAAATTTAGATGCAAATCGGATATATTTTACACATATCATTTTAAAAAAGATACAGATACAGATGAAAAACAGACAATCCAAACAAAACCCTTAGTATACTTGCTGGTAGTATCTGAACTTACATTTTTATATACACATTTTACACAGATCAAGTTTTTAGCGTCGTTGCCGGGGAATATAATTAATATTAGATCACTTTTTAGCTTTGTTAGTAGTTTAGGTGCTTTTCAAAGGATTGATTGTTTTCTTTTCTTTTGCAGGTTACATGCATAGGAGTAGAAGTACAGAACTTCTAACAATTGATCCTGAAATCGAATGAACCCTGCATCAGCAAAGAAGAGAAAATAGAAGGCAAGAAGTGCTGCAACTCGAAGAAATGGCAGAAAACGAACCAAGAAACAATGAGGGCAACACTGACCAAAACAACAATCCAATTCAAGTTGCACCCGTTAGAGCACTTCGGGATTATACAGTAACTACTGTTCAAGGTCCTACTGTGAGGAGACCTGCATTCAAGCCAACAACTTAAGCTTAAACCGGCATTGATTCAGATGGTTGAATCACATCAATTGAGGATATCCTAATGAAACACCGGATGAACACATTGCTAAATTCCTTCAATATTGCAATACTGTTAAACTTAATGGAGTAACAGATGAGGCCATTAGAATGCAGCTTTTTCCTTTCTCTCTTAGCGATAAAGCATTGGTTTGGTTTAACTCTCAACCACCTCAGTCCATTACTTCATGGGAAGATTTGACAACTAAATTTTTGAAAGATTTTTCCATTTTGCCAGAACTACCAAATTAAGAAATGAGATCGCCAACTTTACAAAGTTTTCTGGGGAATCATTATATGAAGCTTGAGAAAGATTTAAAGAGGCAGTGAGGAAATGCCCACATCATGAACTTCCGGATAATCTCTTAATTGAAAATTTCTACCTCAGTCTAGATGAAACTTTAAGGTCATTGGTGGATGCTACATCAGGAGGATCACTCATGGGCAAAACATATGATGAAGCTAGTGCATTGATTGAAGAATTAGCTTCTAGTGCTCACAACTGGAGCTGTGAAAGAATAAGATCAAAGGTGGAATCTAGTCAAGATAGTGAATCCATGCAGCAGTTTACTACTTAAGTTTCAGCTTTAACTACACAAGTAAGTAAACTTGTAGCATCTAGTTCTTTGAATACTAATCAGGTTGCTACTTGTGAGTTGTGCTCAGGACCACATTCAGTTTATGATTGTCCTCATGGTACTACACCATCATCAAGTGGAAAGCAACTCAACTAAGTTGGAAATTTTGGAAGGGTTAATTATGGACCATATTCAAACACTTATAATCCAGAATAGCGTAATCATCCAAATCTATCGTACAGAAATGATGCAATGTTCTCAAGCCCCTACCTAGATTTCAAAGACAAGTCCCATAAGAAATACCCACCTCCATCTCAGCAAAATCAAATTTCAACTGATGAGTTATTGAAGACTTTTATTCAAACTACCCATACCACACTCAATAATCAGCATGCATTATTCAAGATCTCAAGGAATTCCATCAACTGCTCAGCAAATTGGTAATAGACCATCTGGTTCTCTACCAAGCAACACTAGGAAAATCCTAAAACTGTGAATGCTAAGTTTTGAGAAGTGGCAAGAAGTGCAAACCCTTGAGACAAAAGTTAAAGAATCTAAAGTAATTCCAAGAAAAGATAAAGGAAAACAAAAGATGGAGGAACCATGCAAAAATCACTGAAGTAAGATCTTATTTATATCTACCTATTCTTTTTCCAGGAAGATTAAAGCAACAAAATTGATGACAATTTTTAAAGTTCTGGATGTTTTCAAGAAGTTGCAAATCAATATTCCATTCTAGAAGTGATTCAGAAATCCTTCATATGCAAAATTATCAAAGAATTGCTTACTAAGAAGAGAAGGATTGATGGAAATGAACCAGTAATGCTCACAGGAGAATGCTCCATGATTTTACAAAAGAATACACCTTGCCTCCAATAAAAAACAAGAATCAGGGAGTTTTACTGTTCCTTGCACTATAGAGACTTTTACTTTGATAAGTTCTTATAGATTCTGGTGCAAGTATTAATCTTATGCCTAATCTATTTTCAGGAAATTATACTTGAAGAATGCAAGGAGACTCATGTCACCTTGCAACTTGCAGATAGAAGTGTCAAATACCCACTGGTATTGAAAATGTTTTGGTAAAATTGACAAGTTCATATTTCTAGTAGACTTTATAGTCTTGGAAATGGATGAGGATCGTGAAGTCCCAATGATTCTTGGCAACCATTCCTTTGCAACCGATAAAGCATTAATTGATGTGGAACAAGGTAAACTCACTTTAAGGTTGAAATGATCAGTAACCTTTAATGTGTATGATGCAATGAAAAAATTTGATAAAGGTTCCTGTTATACTATGATATTATTGATGAGTTTATTTCTGAGTCTGTTGAAGAGAAGTAGGTGTAGAAACTGTGGAATCCGTTTGAGAAATCTAGATGAATGGAGTGAATGAGCAAAGGAAGAAGTTGAGCAAGTGCCTCAAATTAAAACCAGATATTATGAAGGAGCTAGGCACTAGTGAAAGCAAGCCATACCATCATTGATAGACCACCAACCTTGAGTTAAACCCCT
>JAMXBD010002378.1:0-203718 GCA_024138025.1 Combretum micranthum | reverse complement strand
TGTTTGTTGCATGACACAAGATTATCACCAAATAAACACGCAATATCTTGTACTCGACATTCTTTCCAATAGTGAACTTGCTCAATCAGCATTATATATCCAATAACATCACGTATCCATATCTTTATATAAACACCTCGCCCAGAGATCCCTAATGTAAATATGAATCATAGTATTCTAATTATCAATACGAGTTATGATGAACTAACTCACTATATGACTACAATGAGATAATTAAGCTTACCAACTAACCTTATGTATTTATGTAAGTCATCAAAAGCCTTTCTTCATTAGGTGAGACTTTATAGTAGGATCCATAGGCGAATCAACTAGTTTTTCATTAAACTAGTATTCGATAATAATCAAGCACATACTTCTGTTGAGAGAGATATATATACCTTCTTAGAGCGAGTAACTTCAATTCCAAGGACATATTCAAATTGCCCATCTCTTTAGGTTGTAATGTATGCAGTAAGAAATCCTTTAGGTTATAAATTATCTTCGTGATCATCTCTTACAATCACAATATCATCAACATAAACAACTAATATAATTTTCTCTCCATCATACTGTCAATAAAAAAGTATTATTTGAATTACATCTACAAAGACCAAATTCCATTACAATTGAAGCGAATCTACCAAACTAAGCACATGGAGATTGTGTAAGCCCTGCAATGATTTCTTCAAGTAACAAACTAAGAGGAATAATTAAGAAATAAGTGGAATAGTATGTTGCATGTCCTGTGCTATACCTATTATGAGAAGAGTGATGTGAAATTGTATGTAAAGACTAATTAAGAAACAATGGAATAGGAAAGAGAAGTAAGCAAAAAGTGCGCTTTTGATTGTGCATGATGTTTAGTCTTCAAAAATAGATATTTTGAAGTACGTCGAAATTTCTATTAAATTCATCTTCTCTATATAAAGATGGACTAAGGGTATTCATAGATTTTAGCCATCAATACATTCATCGAATCAAGCTGAATAATTAATAGCCAACACGATCTCTTTTAGTGCATAAGTCACATTAAGAAATGTTGAAATTAGACTATTAAGACGGATCATACTCAATATTTCGTGGAACAAACCATGTTAATTTGTTTTGATTTTTATAGAATTCATTAGGAATTGGTACTTAATTAAGCTTAATATAATATTTTAAAGCCTTGAAGGAATTATATGCAAATACAAACTGATTGGAAAGACTTGTGCAAAATTGGCGAGAAGACGCATCAAAGGCCGACCAAAACAGCTGCAACACCTTCGGCTTACAACTCAACATGGCGAAAATGAAGCAACAGGCCCAGCAAAAACAGAATTCATCAACCTTGAAAACAGATATACGTCGGTTTCTAGGAATCCAACACCCCCGTATGAACATAATCGAAAACTTAAGCACTGTTAGAAACCACCGGCTTTCCATTCGAATTTCATTAGCATTCAATTTTAAACAACAAACATCAGCTTCTCGAGAGTCATGCCATTAGTGTTGAACAAGTGTAGACAATACACAATATTGAAATTTTAATACTAGCTCCAATGCTTGCTTAAACACCGCATGTGTTCTTTTATTTAAATTCAACACCAGCTAGCTACGCCACTGTGTACATTTAGTAACTGATGGTTTACAATGTGGTAGATCAAATTCCAAGGCTTTCTTCTACAAATGCCTAAAGTCGTTGTTCATATTATTCATTTTTCTCCAGATATTTTTAGATCAGATCTAATATGCCTCTTGTATTAGAAAAGTTCCAAAACCCTAGGGAGATTATATGCCAATAAGTGGCTAAATTTGTATTTTCTAGCCAAGGGTTTGTCGTACATTCGATTCTTCATGGATTGTGAGATCTAATTGAGTTATTTGATATGTTTTTTGTTTTGGGTATTTATGTCTTCTGTTTGTTGATTTTGTTATCTTGTTTGATTGATGCAAACGAGGGCCCGTTTGTTTGATTAACAAGGTAATTTTTGCTAATTAGAAATCAAATCCATAATTTTTGATTATTCTAATGTTTGTTGTTCAATACATGATTGATTGTGAGATTATAATTGATTGTGTTATGGAGATACATAATTTTTTAAATTAATCATGCGTATGATTTTTGACCTGAATTAGTGGTCTCTCTTGTTATTAAAGCTATTGATAACTAAACCCTAAGAGCTTGAAGGGTTTTTTAATTGATAAGGGAAATGGTTAAAGATCTTATCTGATTATTGAAAAAATAAGAAGAGATAGGTTGTTAGAGCTTGTTAATAACTATAACCAATTTATCTAAAATAAAGAATGGAAATTTTTATATCAATGATCAATCCTATGAACTGGGCTATGCTATACCTTTGGTTAGGAATTCTTTGATATTGAATTAACACTTAAACTGAATTTGTTAGCTTTAGATATAATTAGTTTTCTTTGTTTTCACAAAACCCCCCTGTTTTTTTCGTATTCTGATCTCTAAATAGAAATAAATTTGACCAATTTCTATGGATCGACCCTAAAATCTACTATTTTTGGGACATTCCAAGCTTGTTTTAAGCAATTTTAACACCTCTTGAACTCAATAACACATACTCAACACAAACACTAATTTATTATCACATGCTCATTCACATTTCACACAACATAATTATATCAAACAATTCAAATATATATAGTAAGAAAGTCCATTAGCCATGTATACATGGATGTGAGGCCATATATTAGATATGAGAAGTGACAAGGATAATTTAGGCCCAATAGTTAGTTTACGTAGATATGTTATAGTAATAATGACCCAATATGCTTTTTAATCACCTAAGCCCATAGACCTTTAATCTAGAACTAAGAAAGGAAAGATAAGCCCAAAACTTGGAAAATAAATAACTTAGGCCCAAGAATGAAAATAAAACCATAGTAAAAAGTCTTTTATGTTCTAAAACTACAAGACCCATAAAGTGGCAAATCAATTTAACATGAGAACTTGAAAGGTAGGAATGAGCACAAAAAGCTTAAGTTAAAGCCAAATAGGATCTTATGTCCACATAAGGATAATTAACTAAAGTCTTTGGTAAAGCCCAACAATAAAAACCAATGAGGAAAGTAAATAACAATTACATAACACTATAGGTTTAGCTAGTTATTACATGTCACCTAAAGTATTAATACATATTACTCTTCTTATTTATAGGCAAGCTTGATTATGTATCTGACATCCCTTCCGACTATTACGATGCTTGACTATCGTTATGGATCGGTGAGTAACTTGAATATAATTCACACTTGTGCGGTGTAGCTTAGTTGCAATTAAAGAAAGATAACAAATTGGAATGTGTGGAGAATTGGGATCATATCTCTATTGTGCCTGTTGATTGAATAAAACACTATATTAATAGTGATAACTTGATATGGTGAAAGCATGTGGTGTTGATAGTATATGATGAGTTTCTGTAACTGCTTAACCACTAAAGGAATTGATTTAATATTACTTGACACACTAATTAATTGATCATGCATAGCACGACTCTATTGCGTCATCATTGCATACTTTTGATCACTTCTCTCACGCATCGTTCTAAGTCCATGATGAGTTAGATGGGGTTTTGATGGTGAATCCTCATACTACCTGTACTATCATGTGGCTCACAGATTTGCCGGAACTACTTGGTTTGAGGAATGCCGCCTGTTGGGGGGTCCACATGAAGTGTGTAATGCTTAGGGAGTTTCTTAGTATGCCAGGTCAAAAAATGTTTTAAAGTTTTTTTAAAGGGAATACCTGGTATACTCTGATCCTCTTGAGCACTAGTGTGGGGACCGTCCTTAACCCTTGGAGAGGGCATAAATCTTTAACTTGTTTGGATTTCGGCCATCCGATTTGTGTGTGTGAAAACATATGGTTGAGTGATGCATCACATATGAGTTTTAATAAAACTTGCTTGCCCTACTTTTGTGTGCTTATTGTCTAGTTACCTCACTGAGCCATGGTTTTCTCATACCCCTATAGTTCTTTTGCAAGAAAACGAAAGCGATGGTTGGGATAGGATTTGAGTGCAGAGCATATAAAAGATTAAGCTAAACTAACTAGACGACTAAGATGTTGATGGCCAAATCTAGTTGAGAGAAAAGATTTAAAACATGATTTTTTCCTCTTTCTTAATCTTACTTTCTCCCTTTAGTAATTTTTTTGGTAGTTGATGGATTACTTAAATTTACCCAGTCTTATCTTTTAGTAGGATATTCGATTCTCTATTGTCCTTGTGATATGTGGAAATAACGATATCCAAAAACTTATTTTCTAAATAAATATATATGTATAACTTAATGAGAGAATAATTAATTAGAATCTTGCAAACTCCGACTTGCAAGACAGTCCTCATATTATGGGTGTACACATGATGTGATGACTTTAGAGCAATCCTGCTAGCCCCCTATTTGGGTCATGATAAAAGCTTTGTAGAAAGGGTGCAAAATCGACCCCCTAATATCCCTTTAGACCATTCACATCACTTCAGTATTGGAAGAAGAAGTCAAGGTAAAAACTTGTTTTGTATAGTCAAATATGATAGCCTAGTTTAGCATATATTTCATCATTTCAAAATTGTAGGATATTAGCAGGAAAAACAAGGAGAATCGTCAAAAGCTAAAAAATGCCCATAGAGTTGGTCCGAAAAGCTTTACAAGGTTTAGAGAAGAATTGGTGAGGTTTTCTTTTTCTCATTTATAATAAGAATATACATTATGTTTCATGATATTGTGGTTGCATTCTTAAATAAATAATGGTTATATTAAACAATGTAATTAATTAAGGTATACATTTCAAAATAATGACTTAGTGTAATGTACTTTGCTTTTTATATATAAATATAGTATAAGATTTATGTGGTCTTTTTTCCATTTTTAGATGGCCAATAAGGGGAATAAAGAAGAACCATCAAGTATTGAGATGTTCCTTGAGACTCGAAGACCAAGAGGAAAAGTAGTACTTAATGAAGATATTGTGCAAAAGATTGTAAGTAAAATCTCAAAATGAATTTAGAATTCAACATTGAGATGGTGCTTCATGTCAATAAGAGAAAAATATCTTGTTATGATAATTGAATGCCCATGAAACATATATATAATTATCAGTTTAGAAAATATTAGTAATTATGTTTTTTTTTTTTGTGTCTAATCTTATAGCAGTTATATGCATTTCTTTTCCTTATATAGCTAACCGCATTTTTCTCCTATTTGTTGGTTCAAAAGATGTGATAAATTCATTATCAGAGTTTAAATATTTCTAACTATTGGGATTTTCTGGGGAAACGTAATGTAGATAGTCCAATAAGTAAAATAATGGAATTGTGTCCTAAAGAAAATATGGGAAGATATCCATCATCTATTAAAATTAGTATTTTCATGAGGGCATATTGATAATATGAGAGAATTGTCTCATATTATCAATAAAACTAGAAGGAAAAATAACATGCATTAGATAGGTTAACTTTTCATAACATCTACACAATTCGTTTAATTTAAAAGCACTAACTTCTTTGTATAATAGATTTCTGGCTTAAAATTATAATAACCAAAACATATAAAATCATATCTCTTAAGGGAAATTACTTTTTTAGTTTATTTTAGTTTATAAGATGTTGCAATCTTATATAGGTACTTGTGTCCATTGACTCTCTTTATATATTTATATATATGTGTGTATGTGTGAATTGAAAGTATTATAAATTACTATAGAAGGTTATGTTTGGCAGTTGTGATGGGTTTGAAGAAGATGAATCCATGTACATATATATTATTCTCCTTATTTAGCTTTTTAAGATCTACATTAATGTCTTTCTTTGATTATATTGCTTTGTTAGTGCCTCGTAATGTACCTTCATATTTTTTGCATAACTTTATGTTTTTAGGGACATAAGTATAAAGACTATAAGCAGCTTGATGTTGCTTTTCTTATAGATGAATTTCATAATACTATCATTTATTTTTCGATATTTAATATTTTATTGAAATTCTACACTTTTTATCTAGAAAAAATTTCTATTGTTTACAAATATAGTTACGATTTGAAGAAATACAATCGAGAGCTTAAGAATATCCTGAAAGAGAGAAAGAGTTTGTTGAAATAATGGGCAAGCAGAGAGCATCATGAATGCAATTTTTTGGGAAAGGTGTCACTAAAAGGAGTTTGAAAGAAGGAGCAGAAAGTGGCAGTAAAAAAAAAAAATATTCATAAGGAGATGATATCGATGATAACTTTGAGAAGTTTCAATCAGCCCTTAGTCTTTTAGTACAAAGTAATCCTGGCTTAGTTATTCCTCCATAATTGTTTGATCTTTTACACCTTCCCACTTCACCAAATGACTCTACAAGTTCAAGAATTTCTGAGTCTAATCAGGTACCTTTTAAGTATTGTATATTTTTACATTAAATATATTATGTCATTGGATATGTATGAATGGTTTGATTGTAATGAAACCATGAAATTACATGTTATATATATTATTGTAGTAGATAGCACTAAACTTATATAAGATTAATATAGATTGTTATATATATATATATATGTATTATCTCTCTCATAAACAAGTAATAAATTAACTATTCATCTTTTTTCATCCACAAATGGATTATATTTACTTTGTAGGGTATTTCACCTTTGTTTTTTTTCCCCCTTTTATGCAGGATTATTGTCAAGATAAAAAAATGGAGAAAATGTGCAAGGATTAGAAAATGATGGAGTATTGATTCAAGATATAGTTTCCCTATAGATTCTACACTTATTATAGATTTGAATATCATGTGACATTTGTGATCATTTTATTTGCTAGAGATATTTTATGGATGTAACTATTTATATTCTTGTAACATTTGATGTAATTATTTTTAGTTATGTGCATTTTAAAGTATCAATATTATTAATGTATCAACAAAGTCAAAGTATAGGTAATGTTCAAAAGAAAAATAAAAGATTGCTTCTTAGATTTAAACTTGCTTCAATAGGAATAGTGTTGCTTGTAATGTAAAAAAATATTGATTCTTATGCCACTAAAAATTGATGCAAAACTAAAATATTGAGTTGCATATAATTTTAATTAGTTGTTGCTAAATCATTAACAATGTTACATTTGCTCACTTAAGGTGTTGCATTAACATTACATCATTGTTGCTTTCAAGCAAAAAATGTTGTTGAATTATTATTAATTTTGTGTTTCCAATTTTGTTAGGTAACACCTATATTATGTTGCATTTAGCAAAAAAGTTGATGCCTTTTATTAAAAGCAATGGGCACTTAATACAACGGAGGAAATTTCGTTACATATGTGTTTAGGCAACAAATTTAAAGGTAAAAGCAACTAATATTGTTATTGCTTTAGGATATTTATGGCGTAGTGACCCTCTTAGATATCTATTGCAGTACCTATAATTTTGGTTGGCGCCCAGGGGATACTTTACCCAGGTAATATCTTTTCAAGTCAAGAGCTTTTAGATAGAAGTCAAGAGTTAGAAGTGGATATAAACTTCCAAGTGAAACTCAAAATGTATTTATTTTGGATATAGACTCTGATGGACTTAGTTATTTTTTTATAGGGAATGCCCCTTGATATTTTTAAGTATCTTTATACTTTTTGGAACTTTGGTTATATTGTTATGATTTACCTTCTTAATTGCTATTATGTATAACTGCTTAAACGGCTTGTTCTAAAGTTTGGTCCTCTATGATTGTGAAGGTACATCTCACACCCGATATCGAGACTTTTGTGATGACTAAGGTTGTTATACTTAAGTCTTAATATTGAGTGTGGTGAGTTGTCACGTTTATGGTACCCTTTGAGGCATGACGGGCTCATTCTCATTGCCAATAGCTTGGATTAGATTATTCTCATTTCCATGAGATTGAATCAGATTGATCTCATTACCAACAACTTGAATCGAATCATTTCAGTTTCCGCCAACAACTTGATTTAGGTCATTTCCATTTCCGTTTCCATCCACGGCTCCTGAATTCACAAGATTGACTCTTCTTTCCACTACAACAAAATGAGCCTTTGGCTACGTCTAATAAACGTGGCTAAACATTAAAAAAACGTGACCAAAAATTTTTGTCACGTTTTTTTACACGTGGCCTATAGACGTCGGAAAAGGTCAGTCGCAGATTTGATAAGTAACGTTAAAAATTGAAACGTCGCCAATGTTAGTTTGAGAGCCAAATACACTTTGTTAGGCCACGTTTAAACATGGCCTATTATCATGTTTTGGTCACACTTATGTGTGGCTAAATATGACTAATAT
Organism: Combretum micranthum; assembly: GCA_024138025.1. NCBI lineage: Eukaryota > Viridiplantae > Streptophyta > Magnoliopsida > Myrtales > Combretaceae > Combretum > Combretum micranthum. Next base: position 195,456 of record JAMXBD010002378.1, on the reverse strand, counting down.
CCATCTAACCAAATATAAAAGGAGGGAAACTTGTGATCGGCGACGTTTAAACGTGGGTAAACATTTTTATTTGTAACGTGTAAACGTAACTAAATTACATAATTGGCGATGTTTAACCGTGGCCATACACAGGTTGAACAAGCTTCATTTAGGTTTCTTGGACCACAATGTGATTTATTTAGCGACGTTTACACGTGGCTATGCTAATACATTGGCGACGTTTACTCAAGGTTGTTATTTTTATTTAGCGACGTTTACACGTGGCTATTCTAATGCATTGGCGACGTCTACGTGCGTGGTTGTTATTTTATTTAGCGACGTTTAAACATGGCTATTCTTGTTAAGAAGATGTTAATGCTCAAATAGGTTTATTTGGCAATATATATTTGTTTAGTGTAACATATGCACAATTAGCAATATAAACCTGTTTGCTCACAATATAATTGATACCTGCTATTACTTCAGCACATGAAATTTATATATGAAAAAATGTCACTAAGACATTTTGGAGCATAAAATGCGCTCGATATGTAATAAAAACTAATAACATAAAAATTACTTAAAGATCACCATGACCATCGTTGCATTAAAGGAAAAAAAAAACCAAAAACAATATGGTTTAGTGTCCTTACAAGAAACGTTAGCGTAAACTCCAAATTACATCAAAATAGGCATATGTACACACTTTATCACATTGATTTGACCCCATTCATGTCAGTGTGATAAAGCCAAAAAACAAAAAACCAAAAACTGAGTACTTAATTTTCTTCCTCACTATTGACATCATCATCTCCAAGCGATGGATTTGATGAAGTATGTCGTGCACTTGTAGAAGTATTTCCATTTGGATTTCCTGTCACACAATATACAAATTAAATATAATTATTAAATTGTTAAAAGAAACATGAATGAGATAATGAAAAATGACTCATGATAACTAACCTGAACTACTGGGAAAACTTGATATAAGTTGTTGTACAAGTCGAGTTAGCTTATCAAGCTGTAAATACCATTAAGTAGCAAATTCAATTCAAGAAAATTGGAAAAAATCTAATTGAGCTATTTAAGTAGTCTATCAAATCAAATTTGAACTTTCTAATATTCAATTTGACTATAAATATTAATTAAGTTCAACTTAAGTTTCATGTTAATATTATACTAATCAGAATTTAAAACTTTTTTTCCTTCACAAATTAAGTGTAAACGGATTCAAGATTTAAAATTTTAACTTTGGTTTGAAATTTTGAATCAAGTTTGAGATTACACTCAACACTATCTCGATTCAACTTGTTTATAGATCAAATGCATCGACGAAAAAAAGATGTGAAAGTGTAGTCTTATTAGCATAAATAGCAAAAGTTATGTATAAAACGTTAACCACAACACACCAAGTATTCTCTGATGGCCTAGTGATAAACCTAAAAATAAGATTATAGGAACATCTACAAGGTAACACAGACACGCAAATACAGAACAAAGTAAAAAACTAAACCAAAATAGGACATAAAGTGATGGACACACGCCTAATATCTCGACTGTATATATTGCAGACATCGTGATCGGTTCAATTGTTATGTCACATTTGCATATATTTAAACACATGTAATGCCTAACAGAAAAGGTAGGGTTCTGCCACATCCTAGAGGACTCATTTCCCACAATTTATTAACCTACACATTGTATGTCCAAGAGAAAATCCAAAGACCTTTAGGTTCTGCCACAATCACCCTTGGAAGCCATATTAAAGTTTATTTACCTGTTGAGTTTGTTGCTGGCGTAATGTTTTTTCCTCTTGCAATTCAGCTCTTAACTCCTCCATCTCATTCTGTCTTCGTGTTGATTTCCCAATAGATGGTGGTCCATATCCTCTTCCAGGATGGTAGTCAGATCTGTTACTTGCATTCATAAACATGTCAACAATCTCTTGTGGTGTCTTTGGGTTGTCAGAAGATTGTGAATCCTCATACATTTTCACCATCTTCTCCTACATTATGAAAACTAAAACATAACATCCGCAACATATTGCTTATTTAATAACATATTCAAAATAAAACTTAACCCATAGACTTACATAATCTTCAGAAGCTTGTTGTGAAACCCAACCACCAGTACTGTTAGGCCTTGGTTCACGATATCGAGTTTGCTTAAAGAACTCGATAGCATTGGGCAGTTGGTGATTTTGATTGATCTACATACACATAAATATATATATGTTACAAAAATGTTAAACACTTGAGTAAGCTTACTACTACATTTAGAAATTATATGAGTTGCTACTTACGTGCTCATTCCTTCTACTCTCAAATGATCGAGAGCCAGACCTATGCAAGTATTTGACAAAACTACGTGCTTCTTTCCCGATCATTGATTTGGTCCTCTATTCATGAAAAACAGTGACATATTTATGTAGTTATTACTTGAAATCCCAAGAAAAAAGGGTATGTAGAGTTTACCAGCTTCTTGGATGGGTCATTAGATTGTAAAATTGCCTTCTCTTCTGCAATCTCTTTAGTCCATTGTTCCGTCATCTTCTTCCAATCATCTTCATTCGATCCTTTAGGTCTTGCTACATCACCAATCTCCATCCATCTCCTCTTAGTTTTACTTCGATGATTTCTAAGCAGACTCCCCATCCATTTATCAGCAGCAGCAAATTTGTTGCCATTTTTTACTACATCATCAATATTCAATCGATTCTACATCAACCATGTCAGTTAAGACAAAAGAATGATTAGTAACATCACATAATAAGTAAGTAATATGAAAGGAAAGTTTAGTCTACATTTTACCTTGACCCTCTCCCAAGCTCGTTGTTTCTCCATCTTATCTAATTTTCTCCAATCTTCACCATAAAGAGGCAACAAGTCCCTACATGCTTTCCCTATCTCAGATGCTAATTTTGAGGATTGATCTGCCGAAACAGGACGTCCTCCGGACGTAGTAAACTCAACTAGCATTTTTCCCTTTCGCTTCATATTCTCCCGCTCAAGTGCTTCACCACGATATGCACTTCTCTTACCAACAGTTCGTGTTGAGCTCTCAGTTGCTACAATTATAAGAGAATGGTTTTTAACTTGCACACTTCCAATAATTTATTGCATACATTTGTAAAGCTTACCAAGAGATTCAGTATTATTAGACGTGTGGCTGTGCTCTTGGGGCCTATCCACTTGACCATTGTTCATTTCCCGTATATCTGGAGCTTCATTCTCTACATTTAATAGGAAAACAAAAAATCACATTACATATGTTAATATTCAAAGCTAAATACACAACAAGGATAGTGGGAATTGAATTAGAAATATAAGTATAGAGAGCACTTATATTTGACCATATGAAAATAGGAAAAAATTGTAGACATGCATAACTACACGTACCTAAGGAAAATCGAAATTATGTAAGACATTATAGACCAAAGCTAAGTCCATCCAGTGGACTACTCTTGAATACTGTAAAGAAAATAATGTAGTCCAAAAAGTTGTTGCAACTTTCTTCAAAAATCATATATGGTTCAAGCTTTTAGGACTTCTCTTAAATTCTATGGGTAACCTGCTTGGTTGAACATATATACATGTTTATGTGCGTGCGTTTATCATGTCCTACTTATGATGATGTTCTGGAAGAAGATCTGAGTAGTTGGCATTTTTTATTTGCTATGAGTATACCCAGGTGTAGAAAAAATCAAAACTGCCAAGTCATATCTAACATATATTTCATTCCAAAAAACATAGAACCTTAATTGTCAATGAAATTATAATTACAGAACAGCAATTTCAACCATTGTTGACAAGTGTTATTTACACCTAAAGTTAACCTATATTATTGTACTACAATTGGAAGATTTCAAACTACGGATGGTATTACTTCCATAGATTATAAGGATATTGTCAAATAGCTAATTCTAAAAAACTGAGTAAACGCAAAATACAACCACTTTTATATCTTTTATAGTCCATATAATAAAGAGTTCTCAAAAACAGGTAATTGATTTTCCCAAACCCATCTTCTACATTTATATGCCAATTTCACCACTTACCTGGAGTGTGGTTTTGATCAGCTGAATTGCTGCCCTGTAAGGATGCATTTGCTGGACTTATGTTGATACCTTGACCATGTGGAGTGTCATTTCCTGTAGTAGAACACAAAATCAATTTGAATTACCAATTTATACTAACTTATTCTACTTTAATGATATGTCCAAATGGAATACCTAAGGCTTCAAAAGGATAGGTGGCTGGTTGTGTTGTTGTGTGTTGGTGCATATCATCCCCAGAATGGTGAGAATCCGACTCATCACGAATAGGTAGTCGAGTATCTCGTTTAGTCCTCCCTCCCCTCCTGTGAACATTCCTTCGACCACCAGCCATTACAAACCTAAAAATGAATAAAGAAGGCGTAAGTTAGTCATTAGAAAATAAACAACATAATAGCTTGGCAACACATCATTCAATATACAAAAGCATATGCTAATATCATCGCCTAAAAAAAAAGGAAAAATTGATCTTGCAAGCGTAATTAAGGAGATAAATTTTTTAAAAAGAAAAAAAAACATAACCATTCAATTTGCATCGCTACTGTCATAATCCACCAGCGTCTCATCCATCTCCTCATTCTCATCCTCATCTTCACTGGATTCAATACCGGCATCATGCTCTATATGTGTAGATGCTTGCACCGTTCCTCTAATAACCTCCCTATCAACAGTCTCATGACCTACATCAGTTCTCAATAGCACATCAACATCGCAATCGATTACTGGATGCAGCTCATTTCCTCCATCACCATCATCTATGAAATGTTCATCTAAGATCTCATCTGCTAATCGAGCCTCCACATCAGTTAACAAATTTGGACCACCTTCAAGCGAGTCCATATTATAGATGTGGCGATGCTCAAACTGTTGCACTACACGCCATTCAGTCCCTAGTTTCATGTCCTCTACATAAAATATTTGCTTAGCTTGTGATGCTAGCACGTACGGATCATTTTCATACCACGTACGAGTAATCTTAATGCTTTTAAAGCCATCATCAACTCGAACATGCCGCATGTTAGTGTCCCACCACTTGCACTTAAACAAGATCACGCTTTTGTTTCTAACATAAGTAAACTCATATATATCTGTCAAAACCCCATAAAATTCAATTTTCGTGTCTCCTTCATTTCCCTCTACAAGCACTCCACTATTCTGAGTCTTCTTCCTATCATCAAATTCTGTTGTATGAAATCGCACACCATTGTATATCAATTTGTTGTATCTCTTGAAACATGAATCGGGTCCTAATGATAATGCATATAACGCACTGATGACCGGGTCACCACTTTCATACAACGCACTCATCTGCAATAATGACAAGCAAAATAGACAATTAGTCCTATTTTGTTAAACTTCCTTTACCTATAGCCTAAATATGTGGGCATTGTTAATTATATTTACCTTATTCATAAACCATTGACTAAATTCACTCTTGTGACGCTCATCTATGTCATCACCATTTTGTGAGCTTAAAATGTCGATATGTTCACTGCAACATAAATTTCTCTGTGGTTAAGTAATACACACAAATTTTAATAGTTCACTAACATAGTAAAAATTCTAATGACAGCCACTTACGCTAAATATGGTTGCATCTCCTGACAATTATTGATAATGTACCATTTGGCGATTTCAACCTCCTCATCTGATAATACCACATATGTGGGAGAAATATAACCAACCCTATTTGTAAAGATGTCTAGCCCACCATCTTCCAGAGAATCAAAGTTCCTATCTGGTCGGTTAAATATTGTCTCCAAGTCTTCTAAGTGAAGGGAGCACCAAGTCAAGCACTCATGAACAACATAGGCTTCAGCAATTGAACCTTCCGGATAAGCTCTATTTCGAACAAATTGCTTTAAAGAACCTAAGTATCTACATAGTAAAATTTAAATTAGGGGAGAAAAAAAGCAAACATTCAAAAAAAAAACATTAAAATAAAGATGTTATGTGTTGTATTCACATTGTACCTTTCAATAGGATACATCCAGCGGTAAGCAACAGGTCCAGCCATTAGGGCCTCTTGAGGTAAGTGGATAGCTAGATGCACCATTACATCGAAAAAGGCAGGTGGAAAGATTAGCTCTAACTTGCACAATATTGTGACAATATCGCTCTGCATCTTTTGTAACTCCTCAACATTCAACATACGTCGGCACAACCTCTCGAAGAAGGTCCCGAGCTCAGATATGGTGGTGGTGACATCTCTAGGCAATAAGCCACGAATACCCACAGGCAATAGCCTTTGAAGCAACACATGGCAATCATGACTCTTCATACCAGAAAGTTTTGAGCATGAGTTGTCTACACACCTACCTATATGTGATGCATAACCATCGGGTAATCTAATATTCCTTAGAAATTGACAGAATAATTTTCTTTCAGAGTTACTTAATGCATAACTTGCACATGGCATTAAATACTTGCCATCACCCCGCTTTATAGATGTAGTTCCTTCCGAATACCAAGTTCCTCTAGATCAAGCCTAGCTTTATAAGTGTCTTTTGTTTTTCCATCAATCCTAAGAATTGTGTAGATAATATTCTCACAAATATTCTTCTCAATATGCATGACATCAAGATTATGTCTAAGCTTTAACTTTGACCAATATGGCAATTGAAAGAATATGGACTTCTTAACCCAGTTGAACCCGCCAACATGATGTGCTCTTTTAACTTTCTCTGGATGCTTTCCCATACCCACATCTACCACTGTACGTAATTGGTGAAGAATGTCTTCACTAGAATATGGTTCGGGAGCTTCACGATTATCACGCATTCCATCAAATTTCAAGCTACGTCTCCACCTATGTTCCTTTGGCAACCACATCCTATGACCAACATACCCAATCTTGCTATTAAGTCTTATTGATGGTGTTTGATCTTCGCATACAGGACAAGCACTGTATCCTTTTGTGCTCCACCCAGACAAATTCCCATAAGCTGGAAAGTCATTGATGGTCCACATCAATGCAGCATGCATATTAAAAGAAGACTTCGAGTATGCATCATATGTCCATAGACCATTGACCCAAAGATCATTCAACTCATCAATCAAAGGTTGCATGTAAACATCGATCTCCTTCCCTGGTGCTTTAGGCCAGGGATTAACAACGTCATCATGAAATACTCTTTCTTCATGCACATCCATGGTGGTAAGTTGTATGTAAGAAGCACTACTGGCCACATGCTATATGACTGGCTCATGGTACCAAAAGGGTTAAAGCCATCACTAGCTAACCCCAACCGCACATTACGACTATCCTTTGCAAAGTCTGGAAATTCATTATCAAAATTAATCCAAATTGCCCATCAGCTGGATGGCTCATAATGTTTTCTTGTCTCTTATGTTCATCTTTATGCCAACGCATTTTTTGAGCAACCTTAGGATTCATGAAAAGGCGTTGCAACCTTGGTTTTAGGAAAGTACCGCAGAATCTTATGAGGAATGGGCTTTCTAGACCCTCCAGACATCTTATACCTAGAAGTACCACAAGTAGGGCAACTGGTAAGATGCTTGTTCGTACCCCAAAATAAGCAACAATCATATTTACATGCATGAATACTGTGGTAACCCATACCCAACCCTCTTAAGTACTTGTTTGCATGATAGTATGAAGTGGGAAGAGTCTCTCCATTAGGTATCACATCACGCAAAAGTTGTAGAAGCATGTCGAACGACTTGTTAGTCCACTTATTGTATACTTTCAAGTGGAGAAGCTTCACTATAAAGGAGAATTTAGAGAACTTACAACCCGGATAAAGCTTTTGTTGTGAGTCAGCTCTTAAACCACTTAAAAAATCTGTTGGAATCGAAGCCATCTCGGAGACTTGCATCTTCCTCTTGATTCGTAGCAAAAGCCCCTAAATCTTCAAGCATTTCATCAAGCCCGTCAATGTCATCATCATTTACAACATTGTACTCCACCTCATCATCTATCATTTCACTCTCTATATGACGAATTCTACCACGCGGTCCACTAGGCAATTCAATAGTCGGCTCCTCACCATGATATATCCAACACTTATAAGTTATGTCTATCCCATCAACAAGCAAGTGTGCTCTAATCACATTCACGGTGTACAAGTTGTTATTTAAACACCTCCTGCATGGACAATTTAACTCCGTGTTTCCTCCATATTTCAATTGCATGTATGCAATGAAAAATTCTACACCTCGTTGATACTCTTCACTTCCAATGTCGCAATTCATCCAATTCTTATCCATGTGTATTCTAAGAAAACCATAGAAAGAAAGAATTACAACCACACTAAAATAATATCAGTAGATTAAAAGAAAGGAAAAGGAAAAGGAAAAGAAAAAGAAAGAAAATCTTGCCTAATATCTTCTTCCAACTTAATATGGTTGAAAAATCTTATTGAACAAAAAACATCTATCATATATAAATGAGGAAAGTTCGTACAAAATATTAAAACACTTAAACTACGAGTTGGAATAAAAAAAAATTAATGAAACAAATTTTAAAAAAAAAATCAAAAAGGGAAAACTAGGAAGTATAAAATAAAAAACATATACGATTACCATTAAACAATTCCACATGCACAAGTATCAAAACATTTGTTAGTACGTCAATAGATTATTACGATAAAACAAATTAAACTATGAAAAATTCTATCGACATGTTTGGGAAGAGCACGCCAAACAAAAATCATCATATTATGCAATTGTTGCATGCATAGAGAGAATGACAAGTTTGGAATTATTAATCATTTATTTTTGTTTGTATGTCCGAGGGAAAATTAAATAAAATATATAAAAAAAGAAACAGTTATCCTAATAACTAAATATCTCATGGAGCTAAACATAAAGTCTAACTAGATTCTAAAGGATCTTAGGACTAGGATATGAAGAGAGTGTTTTGTGAGTGTGAGTGTGTGTGTGTGTATCTATATATATATTTTTTTAATTTATCATCTTGTATAGCCTATATTGATCAATGAAATATCAAGTAGGGCAAGATAACTAAAGATCATAAGATGAATAAGTCTAAATAATAATTACATAATGTATACAATATGTAAAAGACTGACTTGGAATTGCATAAATATTTCGATATGTACATTTTTTTTATAAGGGATATATGTGTGATAAAATAGAAAATTCAAAATCTTTTCATAATCTTAAAAAATTCGCAACCATTTCATTGTAACTTACCCCTCTATATTAGTTATCTACACCTTCTACCATTTATATATTACTTTAATTATTTCCTTTTTTCATTATTTCTTTTATTTTATTTTATTTCTATTTTGGCAATAAGATGCTATTGTGCATGCTTAGATCAACTTGTACGCATCATCAATCCTCATCTCCATCTTTTTATCGTTCACAATTTGATCATATATTAACATCAAAAGTAGGTAAAATGAAATAGAGGTCTAGCTACAAATTTCAAATCCTCTTTCAAAAATATCTTAGGGAATATATATATATATATATATATATACAGAGAGAGACAGAGATGTAAGGAGAGAGGGCAAGTGGGGAATTCTACCACGTAATTCCTTTATATAAATAAAAATTATTATATTAAATTAATAATAAATCATTGTAGTTATAATTAAAAAAAAAAAGGTTTAGTAGTATCATAGACATGCAATTTTAATAATAATATATAATTTAAATAGCTTTAGACGTTTTCTTATAAATAAACATGCAATACTAGTTATTGTTAAATTTTACAAAAACAAAATGAGAAAAGCCTTGACACAGAAGACTGATAAAATTTCTAGACATTATGAATGGATAGGTAAAAGAAAATGATGTATCTGATTCTTTGAGTGGGTATATTAGAAATGGAGCAAGTTCGCAATGTTCTAATAATTCTTATAAAAAAATAATATAATTAAATAAATAAACAAGGAATTTAACTTTCGACATGAATCAGCCGAACGTGCAGGAAAGGCAGGGCATAGTCAATAAATATAGAATTATGAGATTCCTTTTTAATATATTTTGAGTACAATAACATTTTACATCAAAACAGACAATAACATAAGCAATTCCGAATCCATAACAAAGGTGCAACTCCATGTATATATAGCCAACCAACCATGGTCATGCAATGGCTTTGGGTATAAAAAATTCATTAACACAGCTAATTTCCTTCCTAGTACCTTATTCTTATAATGTTCTATTGCTACAGAGCATACGCAAATAAGACACTAAGATGCCAGCAGCCAGATCAAATCATGGCATTGCAAAATATGTGGTCCCATACGCTGGAAAGCCAGCCAACAACCACTGAAAGCAAGGTGCCTTATCCCTACTTTTCGTCTAGACACACGTCCAAATTGTACGCTACTCAACTAGAATTCCATTCAAACAGTAACCAAGCAGCAACTATAACATGGACAAACCAGTTACATGAAGGGATGAATTCTAACTAAATTAAGCAACTGTAACTATCGAAAAGGAGCAGCTCTAACCATGATGCCAACTTGGTGTAATAGTCCTAAATTCCACACTAAGCTGTTACATAGCAGGCCAAAATAGCCACACGCTAGCTAAACCAATCCTTACCAGGACACAATCAAACCTAATAACCACTACATGCTAATTGATATGTTTTTATTCCTCTATTATAAATATATATTTTAAGATGTGTGGTGGGTGTGGACAAACAATAGCTTCTTCTTGAATGCATTCAAGCTCTGCCTCAGGAAATCGGGAAGGGAAAGGTTGGGTCAGTTCAAGTCCCACTTGCTGATGCAAAACTAGGATGAGATACTTACATATATGTAATGAAGTTAACTAGCTCTATCAACCACTAAGAAACCATGCTTAAAAACATAAAAGAGTGCATGTTTGAAATAGCTTGAAGCTGTAAGATACTAGAAAATACATGCTGATGCACAAAGAAGCCCAAAGAAAAAAAGGAACAATAAAAAACCATCCCCCGTTTTTTAATTATGTGAATCTTTAGCGGAAAAATGCAGCAGGAAATTGAAAAAGAAAATCTATCATAGGCATAGCAGTGAAAAAATCCATGCAGGTATAGGACACTTGCCTACATAAGTTCATTCAACAAATTTGGTTTAAGTTTTTCATTAAATGGCATATTTATGAAAAATGAATTCTAGCCTACAACTGGAGAAAAATTCAAAAGGTGCAGCATATAGGAGATCTGCAACTTCTTATTTCCTTTTTCGATGCCACCACGAGAAGTTACCTCAACAAAAAGACGATGTAAATCCAGCTCCTTCCCACCAATTATGGGTATCCTGGTTTCATAGTAGAATATACAGAAAGTCAAGAAAACTTACAGTTTCCATGATGCAAGGATTTGAACTACATATGAGAAAATGCTTGAGATAAATTATGTCACCCGAGACTTAGATTTTCTCGCAGAACTTTACAATTTTGCAAATGTCATAGTTCATTGTTTTCATGGTGTTTCTCCCATGCAGTAAATAATTGATTCCAATTCCTGATTATTATTTGTGCTCCAACTAATTTATTACCTTAAACACTATCGATATTCCACCAAAAATTTAGGCAGCAACTAACGGGAGGCCGCTTACCTTAAAAACTTCAATGGATAATTTCAGAGCACTGAGTACAAGTGCATGACAGTTCAAGCAAAGGAAGTTCAGTTACAAGCTCCCCATGATGCTTTATGATGATGATAATTTCATAAAGGCAATTACTTTTTCGATAAAAAAAGTGACGTAACAGCTACCAAGATTCATTTAACTAGAAATACTACTCATGGAGAAAAATGTAAGCTAAGCTAAAGCCTAATCAGTCACAAACTTTTTATGTAAGAAACTTGGGAACTTTCATGGATTAGATAGGATAAACGGAAGGGATTTTGTGTAAATGAAAAAGGCAAAATTTAATTAAAAGCTTCAATCGTCAAAATGTAAACTTGACTTAGCTGGTTTCTAAAAAAAAAAATATTCAGAAAACTTAAAAGTTGACTCTGAATTAAAACACAGAAAATACATATGTACAAGCAACTAATTTGCCAAGGGAAAGGAGAATTATGATGATGTTGGTGGAGAGTTGTAATTTCATTTTATAAAAAAGAACATACAGCAAGTTTGAAATGGTAAAATGAATGTGAAGCTATTTAGATGAGACAGAGTTGAGCTAACAGCAATTGGAAAATTACTATCTACTATTCTACAAAAAATTATGCAGGCAAAACTGCAGTAATGCAAAATCTTATGTTACATATCTTCATCATCTACAAAGCTAGAAATGTGATCAAAGCCTCTTGCAATGGAATATATGTGAAACAGAGATTTTGATTTCATTCGTTGGGTATGTAAAAGGGAAGGTTGGCTCAATTGTTTTATTGAAGAACTATGCATTAAGATAAGCTTCAAAACATCTGAAAAAAGTATAAGAAAAAGAGAGGAAAGTTGGGATGCAGACTCTACCTATTAATCTATTGCGTTGATGAACAAGGTGACATAACAACAACTCCTAAAATGGAAATAGAAACATACCTTTTTTTGCAGATATGCCTTGACCAATGAAGGATTCAACTCAATTGCCTTGCTTGAATCCGAGACAGCTTCTGCTCAAATTTAAATAAATGCCAGAGTAAATTTATATTAGCATAGCCACCAAAAGAAGAAACGAGAGACATGAAAGCTCTATATTTAAACTGCCAAAGAACTTTTCTTTTTCTTTTTCTTTTTGTCTTTTTGCAAATATTATCATTCAGCGAAAAAATCCAATTACTATGAGCACAAAAATCCAATTAGTCTTACATTCATACATACGCAATCCAAAACACCGTCTTAGCATTAGATAAAAATCCAACATGAACCTAGTACAGATGGTGTGCTTATCTTATAAAGACATGAGAAGTAATAAAAACTATGAAACTATATACTTGAGGCATAGCTATTTTAGAAGGGTAAAGGAGAAATCATGGAAACACGAAAATACTGATTCTCCGAGCAGCCACATGTCTTATACATGTAATCACTCAAAAGGAATTTTTTTTTTTTTTGTGATTTCAATTTGTGAAAATTAATACAAAAATGGAATATATGGTCCTTCATTGATTCATTAAGTAAATACTGAGCTTTTGATGAATAATCAGCAACTCACAATATAATTTACTACTTTCTTAAAAAAATAAAATGGCATTTTCAACTTAAAAATAGGTGAAAACATGCCTAGGTATTTAGCTAAAGGGGCACATCAACCATACGATGAACTACCATTATATGCATGTATGTTTTTTTTTTTTTTTTATGTATACACATATATATCTTCCAAGTCCCAAGGCTTAAGTGAATCGCCCTATTCCTTAAGCTGCCTGTGCTTTGTGGATGTGTATTACCATAATTGATGCTTCTAGTATCCTTGTGGTCTTACATACTGCATAGAATTTTTCGAAACAAAGAAACTCAGAATTTCTAACACCATTTACCTCCTCCAAGATTGTAAATGTGGTGTGTGGCCACTTGGAGAGTTTGTGCTGTTTGCTTTACAAAGCTCTTGAACCAAGCATCATCAAAGAATCCGCCTGGTGCTAGAATAAGTGGCTTAACTTCATAATCTTCATAGATATCATTCATCAAATTTTGGAAAGTTTTTAAGTCAGATGCGTATTGTTCAACTGAAAGTCTTGCTCCAATTCCCTTCCCACTCAGTTCATTTCCTGAAGGGCAACAAAATTTCTTTCATAAACAAAACTCCATTGCCAAATAATACACAAAATCTCAAACACCAGTAACTTGTTCAGAAGCAAAACATTTTCCTAGTAAAAAATCCAAGCAAACAGAGTTTGGTGCTTTTAAATTATCGAATGTTAATCAATATATACAAAACAGAACCAAAACTAATAATCTTTCGATTTTATATCAGTTGGTTGTAGAGCTAGACCTAAGATGGTACAAAAGCAGGATCCAAATTTGTACCATTGCATACCAATCTAACCTACCAAGTATAATTTATGAAGAGGGGTCGTTTAACTTACCAAGTTCCCATCCATAAATAGGATAACCCTTCTTGACGGTATAGCGTAAAAGAAACTCAGCATCACTTGAATTCCAAGGTCCTATAACATACCATCCTTTTTACTGTCCTCCCATACAATGCATTCAGCCCAAATGTTACAATAGCCCTGCAATTCCACCAGCAGAAAAATGAAAGTAGGTCGGCATAAATTACAAAGATGAGAATGAAACCCCAAATCATACAAGAAAACATTACTCAAAACCCTAACCACAGAACAAACCCCAAATCGTACAAGAAAAAATTACAAACAGGACAAGCACACAAACGTCAACGAACAACTGAATGAAAGTTAAAAAATGAAAGATCAAACCTAGATTATGTTAATGTACTGATGAAAGATCCATTTTTTTTAACAATTCGAAGACGTCTTCTCCACGCAGCTGCATGTGAAGGAATGGGTCTTTGGAGCACTGCTTCGTCGGAGGTGGAATGGACAGGTCGGTGTGGTGGCATGTACTACTCCATTGGAGGTTGCTGCAGCCCGTACGGTGGAGAGTGGTAGGAGGTTTTCGAAGTATGCGAGAGGATGAGTGTGATATAAGCCTTAGTGTTTTTTGACAGATGAAATGTTAAATAGTAAGTTACTTTTTTGTTTTCTTCTTATTTGGGTTCACTGTTTCGAATTGGCGGGACTAGGATGCAGAAATTTTTTTTTTACGGTAAAAAATTGTCATATCAAAAGTTAGCCACGGTTAATGTAGGATAAGGGTTACTAATTTAATGAATGTCCTATAAACGTGGCTAATGGTATGTTTTAATAATATTGCAAACGTCGCCCAATATGAAAATTCCTGTAGTGTTCTCTTAACCTCCAATGAAATGTCCTATTGATCTCCGGATATAAATCAAGATCTTCTTATGTAGAACTTCTTATCATTAACTCCAACAGAGATCAATTGGATCAGAATTAATATGATATGTCTAGGAAGAGAAATAATTAAATTGCGAAATAAAATAAATGGCTAAAGTAGCAAATACTAAAGTTTTTCCTAATATTGACTTGCCAGATCCCCGACAACAGCGCCAAAAGCTCAATGCGCTACTAATGATTGTATCAAATTATAAAATATATAATCCTAAATTAACTCCTATGATCAAGCTAGGTAATATACCTATCTAGAGTAGTATAGGATTAAAAATGGGTATCGCCCATAGGGATCTAAGGAAAAAGTACTAATATTACCCTTTTTCTACTATTTACCTAAATTTTGAAGCAATACCTATGATGACTATTAACTAACTAATTTAAGAAACCCTAAAATCAATTGTAATGCTTTAACGATTATAAATCAATCACAAGACATACTATCACGCCCCAAAAAGTACGCTAAATAGAACAGTCTGCCACACTCAATATTAAAGTTTAGGTATAACAATCTTATTCATCCCATAAGCTTCGATACTGGGTGTAAAGCGTATACCCATGATCATAGAGGACCAACTTTAAAACAAGTTGTTTAAGTAGACATTCATATATCATATTAAGAATGGAAATCATAACATTATATCTAAAATATGTAAATATAAAGGTCTTACAAATATTAAAGGGACATTCCCCATTCGAATGATATAGTCTATTAAGGTCTATTAAAAAATAATTACATGGAGATTTATTTAGAAGTCTAAGTTTACATCTAGTCTTTGACTTCTTCCAAAAACTCCTTAGGCGAAAAGGAAGTATATGACAGAAAAAACCCTGGGGCTTCAACCATAGATAGGGATACTGCAAGAGGTATCTATAAAGGGATAAGCTCCTTATTTAGTGATAATTAATTCCACAAGTAAAGTACTCAACAACAAATACTCAGCCAAGTTATTTAATCAAACATGTGAAATGCAATCAATTATGTGAGCAAGCAATACATACATTTTTTCAAGAATCATATGTTTGAATGGATTTACCCCTCCATTCGATGGTTAGGTGTTCCAGGCAACAAGGCCATAGTTCGCGAATGATGTTTTTGTAGTTTTTATACAGATTCCTACTAATTGCTAAATTGTAGTTAATTCGGGTGCCCATTCACTATTTAATTATGGGAAATCAAAGCCACATAATATGTTTTCGGGTCCTCGACCTCATTACTATGCCCTTATCCCACCAAGGGTATAGTAATGAATGCAATGTAACTCACTCCGTGTCATGCATGAATCATTTTATGTAAGTAATCATGGCATAATATTAGTCAATTTATAAATTATCATAGAATTCGTAGAGAAATCATTCCTATACTAAATCATACAATGATTAGTTAACAATTCATGCCTTGATATACTTATTGCAATTTCTAATAGTATTGTCTCAAAAATGGTTTTTTGTAAAACAATTTATTTTAAAGTGTTGGAACTCAAATTTTAACAAATTCTTTTCTAAGTGTTTTGAAGGAACTTATAATTTTCTTAGGTTATTGTAAATATGCATATTCTTATTTTGTTTCTCTCAATTTCTTTTCCAAAACAAATAAAATTTTCCTTTAACTTTATTCTTCTACCAATTTTGCTTCTAGTGGCAAAAATGAAGTTTTCAAAGTTTTTGTTAAGTTTGATAACCTATAATGATTTGAGTTGTATATATTTTTCTTTAAAAAATGGTTTTGATAAATAAGTCTTTTTCCTCTCATATTTTTATTTCCTAACTTCTTTCAAAAATAATTTTATTTATAAAATTTGGTCTTTTAGTCTCTTTGAAAATGGGTTTATCATTTAAAAGATTGACAACCTTTTATTTTTCTAGGTGGGTTAATAAATTAGTGAGTTTGTTTTATCTTAACTTTGAAAACAAGTTTGGTTGTTCTTTTTTTTTTTTTTTGGGAGTTGGTAAAAATACTATAAATAAGCTTTTTAAGAAAATCTTGCTTATCAAAGAACTATTACCACTAGCTTTAATAAACTTCATGTGACTTTTTATAAAAAGAAAAGTTTAGCTTTGTTAATAAATTCCTTGATAAATTCATCTTTTATTTGTCTTTAAGAAAATCTTAATGTATTTGAAAAGAAGTTGTAAAAATAACTTTTCTATGTGTTTGGTGACAAAAGCTTGATTTAGAGACAATGTTATATATATTAAAAGATTTTAGTTTCATTTTCCTTTATTAAGGAAAAATTATACTTTAAATTTTGTTGAGACAATATCATTATGGTAATGCATGTGTATGAGCATGTAATATAAGATGATGAAAATATAAGAAAAAGATAAGAAGCAAAATAATAAGGTCAAGTATTGAGAACCTTAGTTTCATCAAGATAACCTGGTCAAGTATTAGAGCCTTAGCTTCATCGAAGCATCCCGGAACCAAGAATAGACTAGTCCAAAGAAAAAGAAAAAGAAAAGCAATAATAATAAATTTGGTCTTGCTCAGACCTAACATTTCTGAAGTGTACAAGTCAGCAAGCCAAGGATGGATCTGTCTATATTAACTTGTTTTTGCACAAGCAACTTTTATATCTATCTTTATTTATCCATTACATTACTATAATATTTTTAACTAAGTAAGATACTAAAAGCCTATTTCATTTAATATTATGGATTTATTTTTTATATTTGTGGATGTGTAATTTAATAATTATAAGATAAAATTGTGACCACACCTTCTAACTACTGGTTTCGTGCATATAGTCTTAAACTACACTTATACTCCCATAAGGCTTAAGCTATCATCAAATTCCTAAAACAATTGCTATTTATGGTTTATTTAGCAACGATTTCGGGTTTTAAGAATGATTGAGATGCGTAGTTAAATATGCCATGATGATGTGTAGTACATACATGATAAATTTTTATTCCATAACCATTATATTTAAAAGTAAATTTATTAGGTATGGTCTAGATATGACATTTGATGGATTATAAGATCTCCTCATTTAATTTGTAGGCTGAGAATTTCGATTGACTCATATCATGTGTACTCTTTGTATTGTTTTAACTTAGAATCCCCTACTCTACTATGAGGGTGAATTTGAGATTTAAAACCATTTGATATAAAAGATTGCCTTCTGATTCTTATAGTTAAAGGTCTAAAGTTCATTAATGTATTTGTAGTTGTGAACAATTTATGATTGACTACGTGTTTATCTGAACATTTTATATACATATCACACACTCTTATTTCAAGTTGTATATAAATACGAGGAAATCAATACTCCAATAAAAGATTTATAATTCGGATCATTAGGCTTAAGAGCACATCTATCAACCCACACATGTTATGATGCAGGATTCAGGCTAGAGTTGAAATACGCCCTTGATTGGCGGTTCTGGCGACGATTTTGGGTCTTCTTTCTGCTACTTTTCTTTCTTATTATCAAAGGAAATATGGTGGTTTAGTCTTCCCTTAAAAAAATAAAAATAAAAAGGGGCATAACAAGCTCAAGTGGGTCAGTTATGGCCTAGTCAGCCCCATTGCCATTCCTACTAGTATTTCCTTTATCAATTGAAGATTCTCTTGTTGCTCATGTCATCGAAATAAAACAATACAACAGCCAATATAAAATGTGTACCATACTATGCATATTATGGGATTGTTATTGTCTCGATTTATGAAAACTATATAATGAAGGGAAATCCAAATGCTTGTTCCACATATGGCTAAAACACAATGACATATTGAATGAGCAATTTCCTTTAATATTCAACTGCCTTATTTCTATATCGCTCAGCAAAAGAAAGTTGAAAAAACAAAAGAAAAAATAAAGTGAGAACGTTAGAAAATGTCATAAGATTGTAATGTTAAATAAATTTGAAGGAAAATTACTTACTTTGCTTATGAGATTGTTTTAGATGATCAATTAAGCTTATAAGTTAGATTTTCCAAGAAGATTTTTCTTTATAGATTGAAGCTTTAAACCAACATCCCCTTACTTTTCCTTTTACTAGTAAATCAATTGAGCAAGAAACTCCAATCTCAAATATGACAATCAAACATTTCAAAACCGGTTTCTTGCATTAGACAACTCTTCCATTTCAACATATAATGTTGGATCCATAATTTTTGTTACTCTATTTGGTAAGCTAGCCTTGACAAAACAATTGATTTCATGCTTTAGTGGAAACTTGAACTCTTCCTAGTAAACACTTCTAGTAAGAGGACACCATAGCTATAAACATCCCCTTTTGTTGACACATGAGAACCCATTCTGTACTATGTAGTTGAAAAACGAATAGTTATGATTTTCATAAAGACAAACATGAGATGATTTTCACCATTGAAGCAAAATTGAATAAAAAACATGAAGGTGCAGTTGAACTTTTTAATAGAATGTTACCAGGAGCGACGTAACCAATGGTTCCACTAAAGCCAGTTGAGCTTGTTTCACCAATTATGCTATTATTAGGGCACCTAAAAGAACTTTTGAGAGACCTCAATTGCTTGTATTTGATTTATAAGTCCTTCAACGACCTAAATTATCAAATTAAGCACACTTAAGTACAATTTCCTTAGGCTTTCTATAAAATATATAATAATTATGCATTATTTGTTCAATCAAAAGTGAGTAAAATATGACTTTATCAGTTACGGTACAGTAGGCCTAAGAAAAACTACACATATATCATGTAACAAGAAAAGAAAACAATAAATAGAAAGAAAGCATAATAAAACTCCATTTTCATGATGCAAGTGTCTGAATTCTTCCAAAAACAATTACAATAACCCGTCTAGTCTTCCTTCTCTCTCAAGAATCTCCAAGGAGTACATTACATCATGATACAATACTGATGGAAATCATCAACAGGTATAACATTACAAGCAAAACTGAATTATACTAGTTCAGTGTGTACAAAATGATTTGGATCCCTTAATGCGATGTTTGGATGTTGTATTTATAATTAAGTGGCTAGACATGAATGGCATCTTTTCCTCGTCTCAATTGTCTTCATATCTCTTTAAGAAATGGTTATTTTAAATCAGATGTGGAAACAAGAGAGATCATCACCTCCATCATGGCCGTGACTCGAGCAAAGATAAGCCTAAAAATAATATCAGCATAGATCACCATCCATGTCACAGGCATGATGAGGGTGGTGATGAGCAAAACAACTAAATCAGTCTATATCACCATCCGTGTCACCACTGGTGATGGGAGTGGTGATGGCAATCATCATTCTCTTAATGGGTGATGAGGGTGGTGATGAGCCAAAAAATCAAATATACAGAGATCACCATCCACGTTACCGGTGTGATGAGGGTGATGATGAGTTAATTTTAACTCTTAATCTTTCTTAACCTAAGTATTGAGAATTCGCCCTTAGTTACTTGAAATGAACATTTTAAGCATTAAGTACTAGATTCCTCAACTTTACGCATATTCAAAAGGAATTAAACATAATTGAGCCTTAATTTCATAAAGTAAATGACCCTTATCAGTTGACAGGGGAAATGATCATGAATTCTTGGATTTGACTCCTTAGTTGTAGTTATGGAGGGCGTAAATATATACTATATGTAGTTATGGATGACTACATATATGTGTTCATGTGTGTGTTGCATTGGCATTACATACGTTTGCTAATTTTAATTCTGCTTAATAACATATGTGAAAGTTGCAAGTTAAAGGAATATCTCACTAAACTGGTTGTAGCTTACCCCCTTTCAAATTCATTTGTTATAGCGAGTATATACATAGAGAGTTACATTGCGACTTAGTTGCTCGAGCTTTAAGGACTAAATGGAATGCTATATGCTTAGGGATCCTAGTTGTCTTTTTGTCTTTTATTTATGTCATAATTTAATATAGATAACCTATTTAGGTTTTAAAAATTAGATACATTACTATCAAAATGTTAGTCATACTTTTAGTGGAACCCACAAAATCCTCATCACTCTTACAATACTACGCTTTATTTATTTGGACTTTGTTTATCATGTTGATGCCATCATTGATTTACTTACTTAGTGGTATCCTTTGTGTGTATGCCTTATACACTATTAGGAGCCTTTGAATGACAAGTTATCATTCCTAGGTTCAATTTACATGGGGCTATAACCTATAGGATACCACCTAGGGTGTGACATACAAAGTGAATAAATAATGTCTATAATAGTCTATAAGTGGACTAATAAGAACACACCAAATAGAGAAAAGAAATAACTCATTAGTTCCTATGCATGTCCCCCAATTGTAGAACCATCATTGTCTTTTTATATTAAAGGAATTAAAGATAAGTCATCTTGAATATAATAGACATAGATTGCATCGATTCTAAAGTATAGGCCAAACCACAATATAATGTACTTACATTGACGTTTCACTCTGCTTTATTTATTATAACAAAGAGTAGCATCATCGTCAATGAAATTACCATGCATAACAGTTTGACGGGTGTTTTAATATTCATCACATAGCATAAATAACTATGGGACTTCGTACTTGGTATTGTCCATCATCCCATATTAAAGAAATTGAGATTATGGATTGAGCAACCATCTTTCCTTCAATTGTTAGCTTAAACGACCGCTTCTCGCCAAGTGAAGTGAAGGTTAAAACATTAGGAGTGACATTAATTTTAATCCCAGAAGGTGCAGAACTCAATATATGTGGTAAGAGGACGTAGCTGATCCAACATTCGTCACAAGTCTTGTGAATGTTCGATTGACAAAAGCAGTAGAAGAAGCAGATAACGCAAATGAAGGGTAGTTCAAATCCCAGACTGTTTGATTGATTTGTGAACAATTGATGCTTGTGTTGCCTGTGATCATCTTTAGTGCATTCTGGTTGTAACCTTTTCCACAAAGATATCCTATGTAATCATTCTCGTCGGAATCGTATATCAACCCAGGAGTTAAAGCTTTGTTTGGATCAATATGGCCAGTCCCAAATGCAAAAATGTCATTATTGTTCAGAGTGGCATTCATTGGTCTAGCTACACGACGAGGATGAATCTCAGATATGGATCACTTTGGATAATAATTGGATAAGGTGATAATAGTATGGAGATTATTGTTACCTGTAGTCATAAGAGCAGACTTAATGGCAGCAGGAGACCATGTTGGATAAAAAGATTTAACATAAGCTACAACTGCTGAAGCATGCGGACATGCCATAGATGTGCCAGAAATAATGTTGTAAGGCACAAATCGTTTGTCACCCTTCACTTGAGATACAGGATTTGCTAGTGACCAGGCAGCTAAAATGTCTACTCCAGGAGCAGTTAAATCAGGCTATTGCAAAAAATAATAATAATAATAAATAAATAAAATAATAAAGCGTAATTGAAAGTATATACTCAGCAAAGTACGTATAGGCAGCTAAATGTTCAAAGTGTGAATTTATCCTGTCATGTAACTTTTAGAAGAAAGCTAATAAGTTTAAATCCCTACTGCAATCTGAAAAATTAAATTATAGTGACCATAAAAAGCAAAACATTTCGGGCTTTAACAATAGTTTAAAATTATAGTGACAATAAACACCACTTATTAAAAAATGTGAGTTACCTTAAGTATATCCTGCTCAATAGGGTTAGGACCTCTAGATGAAAATGTAGCCACATAAGGGGCAAGTGTGTCATTTTGCTCGTAGGTCTTGAATATTGTGGCTGATGGGTTGCTGTAAAGACAGAAATATGAGTCCAACTACTTTACATGCTAAGCTACAAAACTTCATTTGCCTCCATATGAAATGATTTGATGTATAAATACCTTGTCCTGTTTATATACGAGGAGATGTTACTTCCATCTTTCCTGCGTAACTGAGAAGCAGGTAACGGGAAAGACCTAGCAGAATCCATCCTAGCGTCATTACCAACCATTAATGGCACCACTTGCACCAGCATAAACGGTCCTGAACGGTTTACGGCGTGACAAAATACAATTTTATCTTTTACCAAACTCGAGTCCAATGAATTTTCGTAGCACAACCTGTAACAAGTTTTGAAAGCAATTGCTCAAAGTGTTTGCCCTTAAGATGACTCTTGCCAATGTAATCTTTGTGTTTTTATATATGATTGGGCTAATTATAGAAAATATATTAATATATTTCCCTCTTTTTCTTTACTTTGCTTATGAATAATTAGTATTATTATTATCATTATAACGATAAAGTATTCATTTTACATGTTTCAGGATTACAAACATCAATCACTGGTATATTCTTTTTCACGCAGTTAATGATAGCTAGGTTCATATTCTATCAATTATTAACATTGTACATGTGTGCAATCTTGAAAATTTTAGAAAATTAATAAGAAAAAATAAACCCTAGTGGAGGACACATCAATTATCACTCTATTATCACTTATTTATGGACAGTGAAGCTAAACAGACAACTAAGTGGAATCTCCACGAACCTAGCAGAACCTAACATCATTAATTCCTCGATTACCATCACTTTCACCAAATTTACGAAACCATTTTCATATTTGCACCACCATGGCTTCAGCCTGACACATATGCCCCTACTAATCCCTTTAACCCGTAGCCATGCTAAAATATTGTTAGTAGTTCATGGAGTAATCGTATTAAATTCAATGCCAAGAGCTATGTTAGGAGATACAAAGATCGTTTTATGGCCTAATGGTTCACTCAAAGTAGGAGTATTGACTATAATGACAATTTTAGTCCTATTACCATCCCTAGCACCATTTAATTTATTCACTTGCTTCCCATCTCCTTCTACAGGGTCATTTGTCAAGTCAATGCTAAAAATGGCTTCCTTCATAATCATAAAAAATGTAACCATATTCACAAAATAGCCTCCTATGTTTGTTCACCTTTATTAGCTCCATCATGTTTGTCAATTCAAAAAAATCTCCCTAGTTTTGCCTTCCACACTAGTTTTCAATAAAGTACAAACATCCATGTCCAACCGACATTTTTGTTCTACTCTTTAGGTTGATGATGCTATTCTAACTATTAATAATCTTACCATCCTTACCCATAATATATATTATTTCCCTCAAGTTTACAATAAAGAACTGGTAATCTAAACCTACTTCTAAGTAATCATGTCAATCGTACTCCACACGGTCTCCAATTTCATCAAATCAATCTCAATTTACCCATGATCTATTTAAATGACATTTCTATTGCTACCCAACCTTCTTGCTTACCTTGACATAATTATAGCACTGTAGTTCATCACTTTCATCAGATCGTATATCAACTTTGCAATTAATCTTGAGTTAACTCATGCATCTTTTAATTTATGTAGGCAATTAAACTTTTCTTTAATAACTTCATAACACTCTGTTAGTACTTCTTTAAATACCTTTTTGATATATATTGGGTTAGTTGTCTATATATTCATTGATCCATCATGGGGCATACTATCTTCCTTCGTCAAAACATCATTTCCTGGCATTAAGAAACAAGCTATACATCCAAGAGCTTTAAAGAAATTATATACCAAGATCTAGCATATGTTGTCACGGAGTCCACTTAGAATTATAGTCTCACTCATGAGCTAGGAGACACCATTTATCATCCTGTCATTCTATGTTATCACAATCATAGTGGTATGTATTTTTGTGTGTGTATATATACAAACCCTATTAGCGATGATTGATCAAAACATGTCCATATTGACTATGACTTTGTGCATGAACGGATTGTCACTAATCAAATACTAGCTCAATAGGTTTGGATTGATGATTTATACACAAACATCCTCACCAACAATTTGTGTCATCAGATTGGCAGTATACATTACCATACTATATTATTATTATTATGGTTGAGTACTTTTTTGATAAATCTAACGGTTTCAAATCTTAATCGCTTGAATATACTCTTTTGCACAATTTATAATGATAAATAAGCTCACATTTTATGGAGTTCTAAATTGTGTATTTTACATTTTTTCATACATGTGTTTAGTTGGAGGTTTAATATAGTATATGAAATGCATGTGGGACCAGAAAAAGAAAAAGAAACGAAAAGAAAAATAAACATGAAATGCAAGTGATTTTTGATAAGTTAGTAACCCCTTAGGTATATGAAATGTAATCCATTGGAGGCTTTTTTCTGCATTTATTTTTCCATAACAGAATATTACAATGGTTCAAATAAATGAACAAATCATGCCTGAATTGAAGAACTTAGAATCTGGATATGAAATCTTACCTGGATGCAGCCGAAGTGAAATTGCCACTGATATTTGGAGCATTTGCTGCATCAATCAACGGGTACATGGTGCCTCCCAGATCAAAAGTATTTATAGAAACTCCCTACATTAATGGCCATTTTAAAAATATTTACTCCCCTAATTTTTTTCTAATCAAGGTAACTTTTTTATGGAAAATTCAAATTTGCAAGACCTTAAAGGTTCGATCACAAACTGGCAAGTGAACATAATAATCAATCTAAAATATTTTAATAATTTTATGAGATGTCAAAGTGCATAGTATCTGAGGGTTTATTCTCCTATAAACAAGTCATAATTTGTTAATAAATTAGATGTTATAGCATACAAATCTTTTTTTTTTGGACCTTAAAAAATTTTTAGTGTTTCAACCCATTTACCACCCGAGGACAACGGAGCTTTGCCCCCTCAATCGATTTGGGAGCTTCTACTCTAGCCTTGATCCTACCTGCTGCCACTTAGGGTCTTGTAGCGAAGTGACCTACCAACAATATCCTTATATTGGTAAAGGTCCTTGAACTTAGGTCTATAAATAAACCAAGCTCTAGTCCTTATCAACTGAGCCAACCATCGTTGGCAAAACACACAAATCTTGAAAGGTTAAAAAACATGTGTGTAATCATATAAAACCATACCTCGTATATATTATCATCCCCAAGCTTCACCTTTGTAAAAACTTCCTATCAATGGTGCTAGCAGCTACAGATAAAGTCCATGGGGCAACATTAGTGATAGAACCATGTTTCGGACCATTATTTCCCGCAGATATTGATGTCAATATTCCCTTTTTCATGGCATGAAAAGAACCTATTGCTTTTGGATCTTGAAAATAGTCTCTTACAGTACTTGATCCGATTGAAATAGAAATAATATCAACCCCATCAGCAATTGCATCATCAAATGCCGCTAAAATGTCTGCAGTATGGCACTTCTTGGTCCAGCATACTTTGTAGACTGCTATGCGAGCTGACGGTACACCTCCACGAGCTATGCCAGAAGCAAAACCATACAAACTAGATGCACTTACTGGATTACCAGCTACAGTTGAAGCAGTATGTGTACCATGTCCACTAGAATCTCTTGGAGAGATGAAATCATCATTTGAAAAATCACCATTAGCTCGGTAGTACCTTGCTCCAATTATCTTGCTATAAATGAAGTAAAAATATATGGATTAGAAACTAGTTATTCAAGATTAACATAAATTCAATAAAATGCAACTACAACATAAGTACGTTGTGACTACCCTGATAGTGTTGTGATGAGGTGGAAGGAGGGAGGGGCAAATATACAACAAAATGGGACAAAGACTTATCAGTGACAATTTTGCGATTTCAAGTCCTTATCTTGAATGAAACAAATTAGTAGGAAGAAATCATCATCTTTGGTGCTGAGAAATGTCGGTTTTAAGTAGAGGTGGGCAAAAAAAAAAAAACGATTAAACCAAAAACCGAGTCGAAACTGAAAAACCAATCCAAAAAATATGGTTAATCAGTCCATTGATTTTGGTTTAGGTTCATGGTTTTAATTTTTTCCGATTTTTGGTTTCGGTTTTAGTTTGTTGCTATGAAAAATCGACGGTTAATGGTTAACCGATATCTATACATATATAATATTATATATAATTATTTTTTTTTGAATATATAAAAGGCTAAGGTGTTTAAAAGTTAAAACGCTAATGTAATCACTATTGATTTTTGCTGCATTCCTTTTCTTCTAGGTAAATCGCTTCCCAAATCTAGTTTCTACCTTTGTCTTCAATCTTCATCTTCATTTAGCCGTCGACTCATCATCTTTGCTGATTGTCGTCATTATGTTCGTATTGTGCTACTTTTGTAGTTGACATGCCTCTTTAAGGGTGAGGATTTTTTATATTCTATGTGCTATCAATTTTTTTTTTCCTTCTTCTTTTTTGCATATGAATAACTCATGATGTCCGCTTTATGGACTTTTTTAAACAAGTGAGCTGGTGCAAATTTGAGGTGACTATTGACTCTCCAAAAGATATAAGGTCTGTATCCTTCTTGAAATATATAGTAGATATACCTCCAAAAGATATAAGGCTAAGGTGTTTCTCTACATTCTCTGACCACTTTCATTTTTTTTTTTTTTTTTACTGTGGCTATTTTTTATGAGTTCATACACATCTAATTCGAAAACTTCTAGGCACTGCGCTTTTAGCATATCACAAATCAGCTTGGTTGGGATTTTACAGTCAAAAAGAGAATTTTGTGAACATAGGATCTGATTTCATAATAGTATAGGTTTTAATAGCATATAGATTTGGTTTAATTTTTTATGCACTAACTAGAAATATGGTTAATTGCAACTTTTAGTTAACCATTATGTTAAATGCTTAAAAACTGAAAACCAAAAAATATTAACAAAAAAAAAAAAATGGTTAGCGGTTAAGACGGTTAACCATTAATGATAAATTGGTTTAGGTTTGACATTTTAAAAAACCAATTGTAATGGTTAGGTTCAAAAAATGAGGTCAAGGACTGGTTAACTGGTTCATGCCCACCCCTACATTTAAGCCTTAAAAATGGCAATTTTTCTACTTTATGAAAGCTTTATATGTGTTATAACATTTTATACAATTCCATTTTGTTTTCTGTCTATAGTGTTTTATTTGTCTTTTTATTTACTTTGTTTATGTAAGTTTTGTAACATTTATATTTTTGGCAGTTTTTAAGTCCTATTTTTCATAGCTGTCGAACTTACCTATGCATGTATGCCCTAGGGTAAGAACATATCAGTTTTTTCATCAATAATACAATTTTGAGCCGTGTTTGCTCTATTTTTTTTTTCTGAAACTTCGGATTCCTTCATTATTTTCGAATCAATGGGTAATTGAAGATTACATCACTATGTTTTTGTGTGAATCAATGGGATATGATTTTCCTCTATCTTTCACTGTGCCACATTGGCTTTGAGTGAAATTACTCAATAGTTTGCTCAATGTGTTAGAGGGTTAGAAGTTTGCTCATTGCTCTAATGGTACATTCAAGTAAGCTAGATTAGTAGCTAATAATACCCTTGTATTGAACTTTGTTCAAATGCTATAGTGAAGGCATCAAAACAAAGTACATCAAACTTCGTTTCTAGCTTCAGATAGATCTTGAGGTGCTCTAAAAAGGCTAGAACTTATCAGAAACATGACATGTGATGTATAACTCTTCAAATGTGCTTGGTCTATCAATAAAGTCATGGACAACATTTCCCTAGACTAGATTAGTTAATTTCTATGATCTAGGTTTAGTGATTAAACCAACAGAGAATAGAATCTTAGCATAAGGAAATAAAAGGCAAGATATGGAGTTGCTTCTTCATTTATTTCAATACTAAATTATGTGCAAACATACATGTACCAATCGTTATTTTAATTGATATTATGTCTGTTTAACTGGTGAATATTATCATTTCAATATAGGTTTAAAATATATATCTTTGCAAAATAATAAATAAAATGTCAAACATATTTGAAAAAAAAAAGGTACTTTCTTTAGAAAAAAACTAAATAATCTATATCCTATCATATCTATGGTGAAAGGTGAGCATTTGACTCTATCATGTAGGCTAGTCATCCATATCCCACTTCATCTAATGTGTAGATAGATATTGAGGGTTAAAAGGGTAAGGTACAATATGAAATTCCTTGATCCTACTCTTAGAAGGTCGGGTATTGGTATTCTTATGGAGTCTTCATATCTTGTATCTATCCTAAAACCTATACTCTAATAATATATATATATATATATATATATATATAGGGCATTTGTTTTAAGGTTTCTTATACCTAATCTATCAAAATTTATAAAGTAATATTAATGAAAAAATAAATAAATAACAATACTCCATCTTTATTGCCTTCGCATTCTTTGCTATGCAACATCCGCCACTTGATTATGGTCATTTTGGTATCATATTTTTCTCGTTTTCAAACATATTTTTGTTAAGAAATAAATACCGATGAAAAACTTACAGTTTTACTCAAATTGAAGAAACAATTACAATAGAAATATGATACAAATAAATTACAAATATAGATATCATATAGATTCATGATAGATAAAATGCTCACAATCCAAACATACCCAAAATGTCAAAAAAGTGACAATTCAGTGTTCTATGTGATTCCTTGAAGTTATAGATTTTGTAAAATGTTTTATTTTTATTTTTATTTTTATTTTTAATACTGAACCAGACTAAATATTTGTTATTTCATATCTTTCAAATTCATAGTTTATTAGACATTATTATTTGAGTTGTCTCTTATGTTTATATTTAGTTTTGCGTATTTCAAGTAAAATTTCAATTTCTTGTAAGTATTGATGAACTTATATTAACATAATATGAATAAAGATGTTAAGAATGGCATAAAAATAATAGATCTAGTTTTGATATCTTGCAAAGCATCAAAGGTGAGCTGGTCTTGTAGTATTTGTGTATCGTGAAAATAAAATCGTTAGCAAATTCATCATTTATATATTTATGATATATTAGTATACTATTTTTTTAAAAATTAATTTTTTCTTAATATATATGTATATATATTTAGCAACTGTTATATTTTATTTTTAGGTTTAAAAAATAAAAAAATGGGCTATTTAAAAGAGTCGAGCATGGGTTTTCGTTCCGGGGTTGATCAAAACTCATTAGGCTCAATAAAAGGCTTGGCTTAAGCTAAATTTGTAAATGAGCCAAACTAAAATAGAATTAAAGCTTGTTTTGTTAAATGAGCCGAGTTCGAACTTATGTTTTAGGCTTGGTAAAAGGTTTGGCTTGAGCTCGATAATTTTTAAACAAGTTGAGTCCAAGTCTTGAAAAGCTTAACTTGACTCAACTTGGCTCATTTGCAGTTCTACAAGGTTCCTTCCTAATAAGTGAGATGAAATTCTAGAAAACAACAATAAATGTTCATAGAGCATATTCATGTTTATCAATATATAATATAACAAATATATTATCAAAACTACTTATTAGCTGCACATAAATCCTTCAATCATCTTAAAGCATATTTTACTACCCTATATCTGTCGATAATATAAGTACAGCCCTGAATCATTGTTAAAAACTCTAAAATTGTTGATAAATCTAAAAGGGTTATAAAACAAGGGTCTGGGGCTTTTACCGATATAATGATAGTTTAGGATTATATGAATATATTCAGAAGTTATAAAAAGATGAAATCACTTTTTTATGGAATATTTCTCAAAAATAAGTATCATATAGCTCATAGTTTGAATGAGTCTAAGATAAAATTTTGATGGTGAAATGATGTGCGGAGGTAGAAATCAATACCAATTGCAACATCAGTAAATAAATAATGCATTTTAATGGTGGTTTTTGAAATTTTAGGGTCATAAACATTCATATTATGCACCACTTATGATCTAACTTGTATGCTTCCATCACAATAAAACATGTAAAATGAGAAACAACCAATGTTCCCCCACCACCAATAGACCAACAAGAATAGATTTAGAGTTTAACACTCCATAGTTTGTCATATTTAAGATTAAGTAAGTTGTTTATACATCAAAAGATCCTTAAAAGTTTAATCTCAAGTCATTAATGTTATATAAGGAGTAAACAACATTATTGAGAAAAGCATGTTAGAAGTAAACCAAGACTTTCCTAAATGGCATAGTATTTGAATGAACAAAATATAGTAAGTCTAATCTTTGTTTAGGGGATTTCGTTCAACTCCTTGATGGTATCTTTATGTGAAGTGGCTCAATTACCCACTTCATGATAGAGGTGAGTAGGTAACATTGGCATACAGGATACCTATCCATACCTTACTTAACTAGGTAGGGTCCGGGTGGGTATTGAGAGTACAAGATAGGGTATGGGTGTAATTTTTCAGGAAGCTACTTTTACAAGACAGGATACAAGTATCAAGTTTTCATACCTATACCCATCCGACCTTGTATCATCTATTCAGGTTCTATGATTCCCTATACCTACCTTGAAACATGTACTTTATAAAATATATATATATATATAATATAAAATAAATAAGAAATGAATAATAATACACTACATGTCATTTTGTGATCACTTTTTTTTAAGATTATTATTTGTAAATTGTCTTTTAGAAATTCTTATTTAGAAAAACTTATATGATTTTATAGGTTCTATAAGGCATCTTGTACCTTATGAGTTTTATAAGGTACATGACATGGTATAGAATGGATAAAAGATACTATAGGATAGGTTTCGGATACAAAACTTTGCACACTGTACTTTACAGGATAGAGTACAAGTAAAACTTCATACCCTTTTCCACTCTAGATCTACTCACACCTACTTCATGGATTAGAGGCCTAGTTCGTTCAAATGCTCAAATAGTGTGCTCGAATAAAGTGAATTAGTAGCTAACTAAAACCCTATTGGGCTTCATTGAAATGCCATAGTAAAGGCGTTAAAACAAAGTGCTCTTACACTTCATTTTCAATAGCAATTAGATCTTGATATACTCTTTTAAGGCTAGAACTTCGTCGCAAAATGATTGAGACTTGATGAATAACTCTTCAAGCAAGCGCTTGCTTCTCTACTAAAATATTCTCTAAACTAAATTGGTTAATCTCTGGGATCTAGCTCTAATGATTGAACTGATAGGCACTAAATTATTTATCTTGATGAAATAAAAGACTAAATTCGGAGTTTCTTTATTCATTTAAATATTTCATTTATGTGCAAAGAGACAATTACCTGTGCTTATTGTCAGTGCAAATAATATGGTGGATATTTATTATGTCTAATCTTCACATCGTTATGTTATCACGTATGCATTTGTATAATTTTGCTAGATAATACATAAAAACATGAAGTGATGAAAAAGAGTACCAAACAACAAAAGATAATAAACAATAAATAAAATTTACACGTATATTTAATAAATATAAGATGCAAATTGAAAAAAAGAAAGGACGGATAAAACGAGCAAACGTGACATAAATGGTTTTATAAAAATTGAACAATGATAAATGGTAATGGGCTAATATGCAAGATTTTGCTAGAATAATCAAATGAAAGGGATTGTTATTGTTTAAGTTCGATGGCTTCTTATCTTCATGTACTTATTAAAACAGTCAATGTTGTCATACCTAATCCAGGTTTTAACCAGAAGATGCTAAAGCGTTAAGGGTTAATAGATAAAATCAAGTTGAATTGGGGGCTTAATCATGGTTAAATTGATCCATTTCTAAGAAGAGATCAGGTTCAACTGAGTTGAGCTAAGAGGATTAACCTGGATCTAACAATACTGAAATGGTAGCATCATATAAGAATGGAGAACGTACTTGTTGCAAGTGAAATTTCCGGAAACTTGACAAGTCCCTTTCCATTTACTAGGTGCAGGACCAAACCCAACATCACTAAAACTCTCGGATTCGGGCCATATCCCAGAGTCAATAACTCCTACAATAATATCGGTTTCGATTGCTGTGTGATTGACATCTTGAGAAAAGCCCATGAAATCCCAGGACCTTGTTGTATGCAATTGCTCTGTTTCACTTGGAAATACTGAGATCACATCTCTCAATCCTAGTAACATGGACAACAACATCAACAAGATTATCTGCAGAATAAAAAATAAGAGACAAATAAATTTTATTTGAAAATCGCATGAATGCCATGTCTTACCGGACATTATTTTTGCTTCTTTTTCTGTGAGCATTGCTACGAATCCATTGAAGCTTCGTTTGAAACTATGCAGCAGAAAATTTGGTGCAAATCCACTGACATGATGCAAAAGATTTTTTTTTTCATGTAAATTGGTCCATTTGCTATTTGTCCAAACCACGGTGTGATTGTTTTATAATGATAACGACGAAAAGCTTATAGCTCTTGAATAGTTGGAATCCTTATAATTACGAGCAAAAGATAATTGTATTCCAGAGAATTGGGAGTCATATGCCCCTCGTTTTTTATCACCTTCTCATTAAAAGTCTTAGCAAATTGGAGTCTACATAGCATCACCGTCCATTTTGAAATCATCGATTGTTTTCTTGAGTGTTTTTTTTTCCTCTCTTCGTATATTGTAATGAAATTTTTGAATAGCTTATCTTTTCCGTATGTTGTGTTGGTTGGATAATTAAAAAGATAATGTCATGAATGATACTTGAAATTTGACGAAATATGCAATTATATATATAAACTTTAAAATTGAACAACACAGTACCTAAACTTTGAAATTGACCAATATTATAGTTGAAAAACTTTAAAATTAATCAATTTAGTACTTAAAAGAACTTGACGAAAGTACCGTTAGCATATAAGAAAAGTTCATTTAGATAGTAAATCGATTAATTTTAAAGTGAACTTATTAAATTGATTAATTTCAAAGTTTAGGTACCTATTTACATATTTTGTTGAAGTTTAAGTGCTATTTGTAATATTATAAGTATTAAAAGAATAATTATAACCATATCATGTGATGATGAAGTAAATTGATAATTTAAGCGATTATTAAACCTTCCGCTGACTTTCTGCAACATGCTCAAGTGAACTGTTGATCCGATGGAATCACTTTCATGAAGTTCACCCATGTAAACAATGTAGACCTTCATTATTACAACAATATATAATTAGGGAAAATAATATATTTCTACTCAAGGTTGAACTATGCACGCCCAGTAATGAAGAAAAATAAATGCGTACGAGTGCAAAAATATTAAAAATAATATATTAAACTCTTTTTTTTTTTTTTTTGCCAACATCCCTTCAATTGATTTACTATATTGAGATAAGGAAATAAAAAAATGAGGTATGGGAGAAAAATAAAAAAAAAAGAAAGAAAAGAAAAGAATACTGCTATTCGGGATACTTTCCTTCTTCTCTTCTAAACATGTTGTCTTCTTGATGAGCAGAATGTTGGAAGCAAGGATGAGCAAGAGAAACAATGAAAAAGCTGAGAGTTTCATTGGCATTAGTAGGAAGGAAAAGAAAAGAAGATAATTTGTTTCTATCTTCGAAACGCTCTATGGGTTACATATAGATGGAGAATTGGAGACGTTGATGAAGGAGGGTATATTTGTCAAAATCTCAATCCAATAATTGGAGAAATATCTAGGCCACTTATAAAAATAAAACTAAAGATTCTTTTTCCCCGCTTTTCATATAAAGCACGTGAGATATTTCCTAAAGCTTTTAGCCTGTGTCCACCGACATATAATATGTGGTTTGTGGTTACATCGTACATTAAATGCGCAACCGGTGAAACCCATGTTAATGCTAATTTTTTTTTTAGAAAAATGTTAGACAATAGTGCATGGTTTTATAAAATACTTTAGTACAAGGTTCCGGCCATTTGTAGAATTGGACCGCATCAATCGAAGGGATCCTACGTCTAAAATGTTTTAAAACTATTTAAACTCGGTACCTTATATCTTAGCTAATTTGTTTCTTACTAAGTAATGTTGAACTACTTCATTTCCCATTTTCTTTTCCGTTATTGTCTCTTTTCCAGCTTAGTGCTGTTACTGTTACGACGCTGGAATCAACTTTCTACGTTGTGTTCCATAGTTAGTTATGTGGGTGTATGCTAATCAAAGCGTGGAGCCATGGTGTTTTTTTTTTTTTTTTCCTTCTCTCCCTCTCTCTCTCTCTCTCTCTCTCTCTCTCTCTCTCTCTCTCTCTCTCTCTCTCTCCACATCAAAGGGCACCTTATGATTTTCTATGTAAGTGTGTACCGTTGGCATGATATTAAAGCTATTTATATTTTTTTTCGTATTGAGTAGTTACATATCATTTGAATCTCTAGCAGAAGCCTAGAATATTTGCTTTGGTCTAGTTGTTCGCAAAATAATAATGAAAAGCTGTGTCGTGGAAACCATTGCCCTAAAAGCGAAATTCCGGCACGACCGTGGTGCAATCGACAACGCCGTTCGCTCCCCAAGGTTAACACAGCTACCCAGTCGCACGTGCACTCGTGAGATGGAGTTGGAATAACAACTACAATTGCCCAGAACCGGAAAAACGAGAAGAAGAAGAATAATATTTTTCGATTGAAAAGTCGTGTATTCTTCTGCAAGCTAAAGTATATATAAAAACTGCCTTTGAAACGTAACCAACAAAATTATCCGTTGAGAAAAACCAGGGCACAATGTGGAGATCGTGCCTTTCAAATTGGGAAAATAACTTCTTGTTTTTGAATGATTCAAAACACGTTTTTCTTCTTTCTGACTAATTCAAACACAATTTGTCAAAAATCAAATTCAAAGAAACTAGCCCAGCTCAGGCCGACGGCACGCGCGTGTGGTGATTTTTTCAAAACCTACTCATGCACTTTTTGAAACCATATAGAGGGAGAGTTTATTATAAACATGATAAAACTTAGTTTTCCAAGCAATGTGGGACAATGCTTGAAAAGCATATAGTCATTCCCAACAATCCCCCACGAATGACTATACACATTTTCTGGGCAAAGGAAGGAATTTTATTTACTTAAGCATTAATATCTTTCGATTGAATTAATGTGTAGTGAAATGAGGCAACAACTTTACTAATGGAAATGAAATAAATCTTGAACTTTGAAAAGCTCAAGTTGAGACCCCCACAACACGTATCAACTCCCTAATGTTGCTATTCCGCGATAATACAAAAGCACTATTAAAGGCCCTGCGCATACACCTTGGATTTTATGAGTGCTCTAGAAAGAAAATCCTATATGCCTTCATAGAAGGCGGCCCACCTTCACACTCATTTAAATGGTAACTTCATCAAGTCTATCACATTATAGACCACTCAATAAACAGAGCTATGAAGTCACTGAGTCCATTGGACTCATTTTTCATCACAATCATCCATCAAGTCCTTTCTAGAACCACCCAAACACAAGGCTATGGATTTAAGCACTACCACAAATACAGGGATGGACTGTAGTGCATCACACAATATTCAAACCAAAGGTTTAAGTCCCATTCCCTTGGAAGACTCTTGAATAACTCTCCTAGTCAATCCTTTCGTTGAAGGATCTACCAGGTTTCTTTTGGATCTCACAAATTCTAAGGAAATTACTCCATTTCTCAAGAGTTGTTTAACCGCACCATGCCTAATGCGAATATGTCTTCTTTTGCCATTATACACATAATTTTTGGCAACTCCAATAGCTGCTTGTGAATCATAATGCAATGAGATTGGAACAGAAGACCCCCACAGTGGAATGTCACCCAGTAAGTTTTTCAACCACTCAGCTTCTTGACCAGCTAGTTCAAGAGCAATGAACTTAGATTTCATAGTAGAGCGAGCAATACAAGTCTGTTTGGATGATTTCCATGAAATAGCTCCTCCATCTAAAGTGAACACATATCCACTAGTAGAACTCACTTCATCATTATCCGTTACCCAGTTTGCATCACAATAACCTTCTAAAACAGGAAGAAACTTGTTAAAATGCAAACACAAATTCATGGTTCCTTTAAGATATTTCAGTAATCGACGAAGTGCATTCCAGTGTTCATTGTTAGGATTATGGGTGTATCTACTGAGTCTATTTACAGCATAAGCAATGTCAGGCCTTGTGTAATTCATGAGATACATAACACTTCCTATAATCTTAGCATATTCAGCTTGTGAAACACTATCACCATTATTCTTTTTAGGACTTATGCTAGGATCATAAGGAGTTCTCACAGGCATTTCATCAAAACATTCAAATTTCTTAAGTATCTTTTCAATGTAGTGTGATTGACACAATGAAAAGCCATTTTCAGTTTTTCTTATTTTACACCAAGAATAACATCAGCCTCCCTAAATCTTTCATGTCAAATGAGAAGACAAAAATCTTGGTATCGTTAATCACTTCCAAGTTTGAACCAAAAATGAGCATGTCATCAACATATAAACATATAATCACACAATCAGAACCAAACAATTTTGAGTGAACACAAGAATCAGACGCATTCACAATAACTACTAACCCTTCTGAGCTTGCATACCTTGTTCTCTTGCCCAATTACTACTAACCCTTCTGGTTGTTCCATGTAAATTTCTTCCTCCAGGTCTCCATTGAGAAAGGCCGTTTTTACATCCATCTGATGAATTATCAAGCCTCGAATAGCTGAAAGAGAAATCAAAGATCTAATGGTAGCTATTTTAGTCACAGGAGAATAGGTATCAAAATAATCAATACCTTTCTTTTGAGTGTATCCCACCACTACTAGTCTAGCCTTGAATTTTTCTATTGACCCATCTGGTCTAATTTTCCTTTTAAAATCCATTTACATCTAATAGGTTTACTGTCCACAAGTAAATCAACAAATCCCAAGTATGATTCATCATGATAGAGTCTAGTTCACTTTTAATAGCTTCTTTCTAAAAACTAGAGTCTCTAGAGGTTAATGCCTCTTTATAGGATTTAGGATCATCATCAATTAAAAACACAGAAACAAATTGTTCATTGATTTTATCAGAATTTTCAGCTAGAAAGGCAGTTAAAAAATCAGGCCTGAAACTATTCTCAGTTCTATTCCTCTTACTCCTTCTAGGTTCAATCATATGTTCATTTGAAGCAGATTCATTTATCAAATCATTCCTTGAAGGAGCAGCATGATCAACAATAGTTTTATTAAGAGGAAATACAAGTTCAAAGAATTCAACATCTCTAGATTCACAAATCAAATTATCATTCAAACACATGAATCTGTATGCAGCACTGTTTTGAGCATAGCCAATAAATACACAGTCAAAGGTCTTAGGCCCAATATTAGTTTTCTTAAAATCTAGATATGGAACTTTGGCTAAACAACCCCAAACTTTTAAATAGTTCAAGTTAGGTGCAAAGCTTTTCCATAATTCATAAGGAGTTTTATCCAATTTCTTGTGAGGAACCCTGTTCAAAATATAACATGCAGACAAAACAGCTTCCCCCCACATGTTGTCAGGCATACCAGAACTTAATAACATAACATTCATCATTTCTTTTAGTGTTCTATTTTTCCGTTCAGCTATGCCATTCTGTTGAGGTGTATAAGGAGCACTGGTTTCATGTATAATACCATTTTCATCACAAAATTGTTCAAGAAAATTCATACTATATTCACCACCTCTATCAGACCTAAGCCTTTTAATCCTTTTGTCCAGTTGATTTTCTACTTCAGCTTTATATTTTAAAAACATTTGAGCAGCCTCATCCTTTGACTTTAACAAATAAACTTTTGTATATTTGGAAAAGTCATCTACAAAAGAGATATAATATTTTTTGCCACCTTTAGTCATTGTGTTTTTAAAATCAACCAAGTCAGAATGAATCAATTCAAGTAATTCAGTGCTTCTTGATGTGACATGTTTAAAAGGTTTCTTTGCAAATTTTGCTTCAACATAAACAGTACATTTGGAGCATTCATTCTCATCAGACGCATTTATAAGATGCATATTTTTCAGTCTTTTGATTGAACCAAAATTCACATGTCCTAACCTACCATGCCACAAATTAACAGACTCAACAATATAAGCAGAACCAGAGTTACTTCCATTAGCAATAACAGAAACAGTGTTTAAGACAAATAGTCCATCTGACAAATATCCCTTGCCCACAAAATCCCCATTCTTGGCTAAAATGACCCTATCACCTTCAAATACAAGTTTCAGTCTAGCCTTATTAAGTAAACTACCAGAAACTAAGTTCCTACGAAGGGAAGGAACATACAGCACATCATTCAAAGCTAAAGTTTTTCCAGAGGTAAGTTTCAAAAGAATTTTTCCTTTACCGAGAACTCCAGTAGTGGCTGAATTGCCCATGTAAACACATTTACCATCCGCTACGTCCTGGAGTTCTGGAACAGGTCCTTGTTGGAGCAGAAATGCCTAGTGGCGCCAGTATCAAGTAGTCAGTCAACCCGATTTTCCAGCAGGTTTGCCTCCACCACGACAGCAGCAATGATTTCATCCGTTTTAGCAATATTGACATACGGGGCAGATTTGTTATCAAGCTTACTGTCTGGTTTTTGATCCTTCCTCTAGAAGCACTGGTACGCCTTGTGGCCTGGTTTTCCACAGCAGTAACAGTATAGTTTATCTTTTTGGATTTTTCCACTATTGCTTTTGAACTTTTTCTGGTATTTGCCTTTCTGGAATGTCTTTCCTTTGTTTTTGAACCTGTCTTTAGGAGCAGCAGAAGATTCAACTAAATTAGCCTTAATAGAAATTGAAGAAACAGAATTTTGCTTATCTTTCAAAAGATTTGCCTCCTCAGTTTTCATGTGACTGATTAGCTCCTGGAGTGGCAGGTCCTTTTTCTTGTGTTTGAGATGGTTCCTATAATCGCTCCAGGATGGTGGAAATTTCTCGAGTAGAACATTAGCCTGCAAGACATCACACATTTTCATACCTTCGTTCAATACATCTGCAACCAGGTTTTCATATTCATGAATCTGGTCCATGATAGGCTTATCATCAACTATCTGGAACTGCATCCATTTGCC
Organism: Combretum micranthum; assembly: GCA_024138025.1. NCBI lineage: Eukaryota > Viridiplantae > Streptophyta > Magnoliopsida > Myrtales > Combretaceae > Combretum > Combretum micranthum. Next base: position 155,913 of record JAMXBD010002378.1, on the reverse strand, counting down.
GACCACATATTTCTTCCTCCCAGCATCATCAGCACCATACCTTGTTTCTAAGGTATCCCAGATTGTCTTCGCATATTTTTGTTTGACGAAGATGTCGAAGAGAGCATTCGTCATGTGATTGAGAAGGTGACCTCTGACAATTTTGTTGTCCTTCTCGAATTTGGACTTAGCCTCATCAACAACCTTCTTTGTTTTGTCTGTTGGAGGCGTGACGAGAGGAGAAATAGGAACAGCAGATTCGGGTTGATCATCAGGAATGTCAGCGAAAAGAATGTAATCAACCTCAAGCTGTTCGAAGAAGATCAGAAGCTTCTGGGACCAACGCTTGTAATTGTTACCATCAAGGGGTTCAAGTTTGGAGAGATCAGGCAGTGATTTAGGAACAAAAGCAGCCATCGTCTGCTTGTAATTGCTTTCGGTTTCAGATTGTTAGCAAAATAATAATGAAAAGCTGTGTTGTGGAAACCACTGTCCTGAAAGCGAAATTCCGGCACGACCGTGGTGCAATCGACAACGTCGTTCGCTCCCCAAGGTTAACACAGCTACCCCAGTCGCACGTGCACTCGTGAGATGGAGTTGGAATAACAACTACAATTGCTCAGAACCAGAAAAACGAGAAGAAGAAGAATAATATTTTTCGATTGAAAAGTCGTGTATTCTTCTGCAAGCTAAAGTAGTATATATAAAAACTGCCTTTGAAACGTAACCAACAAAATTATCCATTGAGAAAAATTAGGGCACAATGTGGAGATCCTGCCTTTCAAATTGGGAAAATAACTTCTCGTTTTTGAATGATTCAAAACACGTTTTTCTTCTTTCTGACTAATTCAAACACGATTTGTCAAAAATCAAATTCAAAGAAACTAGCCCAGCCTAAACCGGGCCGGGCTGGGCCAGCGGCGCGCGCGTGTGGTGATTTTTACAAAACCCACTCATGCACTTTTTGAAACCATATAGAAGGAGAGTTTATTATAAACATGATAAAGCTTAGTTTTCCAAGCAATGTGGGACAATGCTTGAAAAGCATATAGTCATTCCCAACACTAGTCTGCCATCTTGCACAAATATTAGAATATGATCTTTAATTGACTGTTAATTTTGTTAATGCATAGACAAATGGTATCCAAAATAAAGAATAGTGAGGAATTCAAGATTTTTGAAACACAATGAGTAAATATCGCCAAAAAATGGATATTACTCATAAAATTATTGTTTTCTTTATCCTAAGGCATACATTTATATGAAAGCTTAGAAGCTGTAAAAAATATAACTAAAAAATTTGTCAAAAATTGAAAAGTTCTAAAGCTTACAGACATAAAGTTAGAAAAAGAAAAAAAAAAAAAAGAGTAAAACACCACAAATGGCAAATAAAACAAACATTTGTACTATATGTTATAACAAATTTAGAAGTTTACTTAAAAAAATGCAATTTTGAGGATCTCATTGATGGAATTTGCCCTAAAACCAATATAGCTCATCACTAAGTGATGACTTCTTTCTTTAGGCTCATTTCCTTCAAGATAGGGACTTGGAATCATAAAACAATAAGTGATTAGTCTTTGTTTCATTTACCATATATCTAGTCCTTACTGTTTTCACCTCATCACCATCCCTGGGGACGTCTATCTGCGATGAGTTAAGTACTGTTTTCGCTAATTGATATGCTTTGGGATTGTTTATTGGATATACACGCATTATGTGTATCTGTTCTTGTTGCTGACTGCGTGGCTAACTGTACAGTATACACAGCTTGTTTTGTGTGTGTTTCCTGGCAATACATGACTGAGTGGTCTAAGTCTCCAATATGCATACGAAACATGTCCTCATAATTGTTTAATTCTCCAAATCATAGTACATGCCTTTTGCATTTGATTGGACAACCGGTGGCTAGCTGCCAAGTAAAGAGTTCAACCTTATCTTTAAAGATGTTGGCCACGAAAAAAAGAAAAACCTTAACTTTAAAAGGATGATGTCAAATATGGTATTTAAATTTTTGTAAAAAATTTAACTATTCCCTCAAATTTAGTTTTAAATAATTTGGTACCTAAAGTAAGTTTTCTTAAACATTTTTCTTATTTGAAGTTTAGTTTTGATAATTTTAGGATCCAAAACAAGTTTTTGCTTAATTTTTCACACCTGTAGCAAGTTCAATCAGGTAGGAAAATTGTATATGAAAACTTTCTTCAGATATCAAATTACTCAATACCAAAATTTAGGTACCCAATTAAATTTTTTGCGAAACTTCAGGTATCATTTATGATATGAACCCATGTTTAAACTAATGTTGAATTATGACAAAAAAAAAAATAAAAAATTCTAACGTTGAATTCATATTTTCTTTTTTAGTCATTCTCTTGCGGCAACGTAGAGTCTAGAATAACATTATATGAATAGAGCTTTCGAAAATGGAATGGAAACGTGCATGGTAGAGATATTGCTTTGATAGTATGGAGAAGACAATTTGATTGAAATAGCTTATAAAATATAAAGATAATATTTATTATAAAATTATTGAAGTAGAAATTGATTGTAAGGAAATGATAGAATAGTATAGAAAATGTCTAAAAATGAAAAAAATATTGTTGTATATCTTAATTCTTGACTTCGTTATTGTAATCCCCGAGATTTTCTAAATATTAGTAGAGTAAATAGAATTTCATATTATAAGTAAACGACAAGAAAATTTAATATTTAGTTAGAAAACATAGAAATGCACATAGAAATTCTTTTTGATTTTGTTTTGTTATGAGATAAGTAATTTTCCCAGTTAGTTAAAGATATCATAGAGAAGATTATATAAAAAGGGGAAATAACTCACTAAATAAAACAATATGGCTTAGAAATCAAAAGAAATAGTAGATGCTCAATTTTTAGGGTCTATTTCGAGAAAAGGAGAATTTTTAGATAAATCATTAGAAATAAAAGATACATGAAATCACTAAAAAGGATGAATATCTACAATCTAGAACTCAAATAAAAATTTCGAATATAATGTTATGAAATTTAGAATTTTCTAAGTCTTATGAGTATCATATCTCGAATTACTATTCTAGGTTCAAAACCCTAATCGCGTAAGAGAAAAACCTAAAAATATTCAATTGTGTAACTTTTAAATTTAAATTTTCGTCTAAAAAATTATCTAAGAAAATTATAAAATCCTTTATATCTAAAGTTATTTTCTTGAATAAGTAAATTAATTATACATGTATGATCCTATATTCTATGTGATAGTTTAGCTATTGATCATAATTTATTAAGAACTCTTGAAATTGAATCATATAAGATATTTTGTCCCAAAACACTATTAAAACCGACTCTTGTGGCCGTGTAGAAGCTAGAGGATGCCACTTGCATCAGGAATTGACTTATCATTTCCAATGACTCATCCAAGCTTATGTAATGCTTCAATCATGTTGATATAAGAACACGTCCTACTCAAGCTTTCTCTACTATCCATTCTTGATGCATGAATAAGGGAAATTTTGTGCATCACACCTCTCATCTTTAAGAGATAACTTTAGGAGAGCGTAGGATAATCCTTATGTAAGCTATGTTGACACAACATTTTAGACCCTAAAACAATTCTTGAACCATGCATCATAACCCTATGATTAAACAAAGTCAAACCATCATCCAATCAAATTAAAACATCTCTAATTGAGTCAAGACTAAGTGAAAGACACATTGAAGAACATAATTTTGTAGAAAGCAACTCTTGTCATGTAGATAACTAGCAAAATTAGCACCCGCGTAAGCAAGTGGACATCTTAGAATCCTCCTATTTGTGTCATAAGCTTCATGCATTCAACTAAGACAATTATCTACATCACATTAAATTATTTTCTTAAGTTAATCCTCAACAATTTGCATTAATATCATATAAAGATAACAAGATAAAAAAAAATTAAGCTTAGGAGCTCTACACAAGCCGTGTATTACAATTTCTAAAAGGGGACCGCTACACACATCAACATATATATATATTACAATCATTCTAAAAGTGGAGAAACCTTTGGCTTGTGTGATACTCGCCCTATGTCGTGATCCTATATGCCATCCTAAAGCCATTTCAACATCAAATTCTAAATTTCAAAACACATAAAACCAAAAAAGAGCTTTAGGGAGAAATCATAGCCATTCACATTCCTTTATGCACTAAAAGCTCTAGCAAACCTCTCAAAGGAATTTCAAAGACCACCTCTCTAAGGTAGGAATATATCCTAATCAAGTATGAATTCTACTTGAATCAAACTCATACTTTCCTATTTCTTGCACTAGGTTTCGGTTAGCACTTGAGTAAAGGGGGTTGTTAACTAAAAACTTTTCCAAACTATAGTAATATATACTACATTCCAAGTCTACATTAATTCTAGATAAAGATTACCTCAAAGACTAAATTTAATACCATGATTATAGGTCTTGGTAACTTTAGTCTAGCCCTTGACATCAAGGAAAATCAAAGCAAACACTTTCAAACAAGATAATTCACAGTCTATTCCATGTATTTTACTTGTTTACTAAATGATATTATGAGAAATTATGAATAGTATCTCTATATTCTAATATTCCAACATTATGTCCATAATCTTGCTAAGGAAATATCACTAAATATCTAATGCTAAATTTAAATAATATTGAATAATGAAAGCATGTGATATGATTCACGAAGGTCAAAATGTCCCTTCAATCAACTTATATACTTCTTGAAGGGTTTCATCCCTATGATGAAAATCATGCCTTCTATATCTATATTCATATGAAAAAACTTGTACATTAATATGTAATGATATCCTAGAACATGATTCATAAAGTTATAATGACAAATTGAATGCCCTGAGGACCCTTGAAAGGATCTCAACCCTAGAAGTACTTAATTCAAGTAGTTCAAGACACATAGAGATGAATATAAAATGAGAAAAAAGCTAGGAAACTCTAAGGAACCCCAGGCTAAACTCTCAATTCTATAAGAATTGTAGGGACGAATCCATGACTAGACTAAAAATTGAATAATAATTAATTCAATAAAAGTTTAAAGTAGCTAATAAAATGATTAAACATGAGAATATGACCATGGGCAAGCACATATATGTGGTGGCAAATATAGGAGATTTAAGGTTTCTAAAACAAACTTCAAGAAAAATAAGTACTACAAAAAAAGAAAGGAATATAAAATGTGGTTAAAAGATCAAACTTAAAGAATGCACTAAAACCTAAGTATAGAATTCAACACATATAATATAACAAAGTTCTAAACTTCAAACTTAAAAGGAACTATAAGCATAATTGATTGACAATATCAAATTACTTAAAGTTTTATACTTAATTTAAGGTCAAGAGAAACACAATTAAAATAAATAAAAATATAAGATTCAGTCAAGTGTAAAATAAAGAACTTTAAATTGAGTTTAATTACTAAAACTTATAAATGACACAAAAAACAAGAAGTTGAATTCTGATAAGTTAAAGGTACAAACAAGGACAAAAAGACCCATAAATACCCTTTGGATCCTTAATTAATATAAAGGAAAATGTTCAAGTAGTTTAAATTAACAACATAATCAAAAACTACATTTAACAAGCTTTTTAACTTCTATTCATGTGCTAAAAATGAAGCTAAAATGAGCACAATAGGCCTAGTTTAGGTTTACCGACTAAAACCGGTATTTAAGATTTTTAGGAAAACTTCTCTTACATTAAATGTTTTCACATGAATTTTGTAATATTATCGAAGGAACTTAACCCAAACAAAAATTTAAAACTTATATTTAGATAAATAAAATAAGTCAAGATTTATAAAACCAAATTAAGACATAAAAGAGCACAATTGAAATCATTATATGAATAACAATATAGTAATGAATATTTGTTATCTCATTTCTTAAGAGAAACAGATCAGTTAATGGACTTTCCTAAAGACTGCTATGACTAGTAAGTAGAAATGGATAGATGAGTAGCTCTGATCAATCATAGTGATTGTGTTTGTAGCATAGTAGCAGTTGAAATGTTACATGTATAATGAAAATTAATGTGTATTCTAGGTTTAAGCTAATGTAGGCTATTGGGTGTGTAATTGACTTTCAAAAGTATGATTATAAATTGATAACCATTTTATGTGATAAATATTGCTTGAAAGCATGTTGAGAATTTGTCTGTAAAATTGTATAGTCACATACAAAGATGACCTAATACTACTTGACTTTATAACGAATCCATCATGTATTGCACGGACTACATTATTGAATTAAGACATGGTAGCTCTCTACGTATTAGCATTTCAGGTTCTAGTATTCACTTGATATTTCTAGGTGACATTTACTTAGTTCCACCTAAGGTTACCTTTGTTCTGTCCGACTCCACGAGAACTAAGCAGGCAACGAAGGAAGTCACTCATGATATTGACATGAAATAACTAATATTTAATGGTGTTTCTAACTTTCAAGGTTAAAAATGATATGTTTTGAAATAATTGAAACTGAAATGGTACCCTTTTTCCTTTATTCTTAGTTTTTCTTGAGCTCCGTGGATCATTAAGGATATATTCCTTTAACCTCGATGAGAGGGCGTAAATCTTCATTATATTTGGATTTTAGGTTATCTAAGCTTATATTTAGGCGTACGACTTATTGATACATTGTATGATTATTAACAAACTTGCTTTATTAATGTATGTTATATGGTATGATATAGTTATCTCACTGAACTGTGGTTTCGCTCACACTCCTATAGATTTTCTAGAGTATTAATCTGACCATGGCTTGTATCTTCACCGGCTATGCAACGGTATGGATCTTAAATTTATTAGGATTCAGGAAAGGGATGGAAGACTATAAATTTTAATAGTAGTTAATAGTTCAACTTACGCTCTTTTATATTGAGAATTTGGTCTGTAATATTGAAGACTAGGGTATTGCAACATTTAATTTGTAGTATGTTGGTAATGTAACTTCTGTGTATGCATCATTTCTTATCAATGCAACCCAAAAGATCCTATCATATTCACATTCCATGGTGTGGCTTGGTTGAATCATACACTATTATTTCTCTTTGATGACCAATACAAAAAAAAAAAATTGAAAAGTTCTCAAGGCATCAGTTTGTTACATAGTGTCATGATACAACTAAAGTACCCTAGGGGCATGACAGTTATGATGATTGATAATGCATATATTTTCTCCTCAATAAATGGTGGAGAATATTTGAAGGCATCAGTTTGTTACATAGTGTCATGATACAACTAAGGTATCCCTAAGGGCATGACAGTTATGAATGATTAATAATGCATATATTCTCTACTCCTCAATAAATGGTGGATATCATATTAATTAGACGATTACAAAGTATTATGTGGAAGATTTAAACTACCATCTAAAACTTATTGTGTAAGTATCTCAATTAACATGATCTTGAAATTCCACCCAACACATCTTCTAAGGTATAAAGCTGGTTGTGATGAACTTGCCAGAAATGGGCTAAAATGGATCATTTTTTACACATCTACATGATACACTTTAGAGTAACCCAAGTATCTCATAGCATCTTAAACTTTGCTCATGGGAGTGCCTTGTTGAGAGGGTAAATCCCACTAAAATATATAAGCGCTTAGGGGTAAGTTCATCTAAGGTATCAATATTTTAAGTTGTTCAAAAAATATATCAATGTTTCACAACGTGATCAAATGTTGTATCAACGTTTTGTAACGTTCATTTAATGTATCAACATTTCATTAGTTCTGAATTAAGTTTCTAAAGTTTTCATTGATGGTCAATTATTAATACCTTATTTGACTCACTTTGCAAAACATTTTTTTTTTTGGCTAAACATTTTGCAAAACATTGATACCTCTTTTTAACCACTTGAAACATTGACACCTTAAATGAATTTATTCTCAAACATTAATTCATCTTTTAAACTAGTTGTGACATTGATACATTAAATGAACTTACCCCAAACGTTAATACCTTTCATTGTAATATACCCGTTGTTGAAAATGTCAACTATATGATTTTTTGTCTTGTTAATTTTGATTAGTGAAATAACGTGATTGGATTAATCATACCCTAGCACAATAGTTTATTATATAATGTAATGTAAAAATAAATGACTACCCTTTTAAAGAATATAATCTAACACTTCTCCTCAAGTTGAGCTTATATATGATATGCTTTTAGCTTGTTACATATATGATTTACTTGAACCCCCCAGACTAACTTAGTGAACAAATCAGCAAGTTGATCTTCTAATCTGACATAAGTTATCTCAATTTTCGTATTTAATAACTTTTCATAAGCAGAATGATAGTCAATTTCAATGTACATTATGTGTTCATGGAACATTCGATTTAGTGGTATGTGCAGAGACATTTGGTTATCACATATTAGTTTCTTCGGTTGTGACTGTGGAAATCTAATTTCTTCAAGCAAATGTTTAAACCAAAACAATTCACAGGTTGTAGATGTTATTGCTCTATACTTAGATTATACACATGATCTTGCTACCACTATTTGCTTCTTGTTGTTGCATGACACAAGATTATCACCAATAAACACGCAATATCTTGTATTCGACATTCTGTCTAATAGTGAACTTGCTCAATCAGCACTGTATATCCAATAACATGCATGTATCCATGATCTATATAACACCTCGGCCCAGAGATCCCTAATGTAGAATGTGAATCGTAGCAATCTAATTATCAGTGTAAGGTGAGCTTATGAACTAACTCACCATATTGACTACAAATGACATATCAGAGCATGTACAATGAGATAATTAAGCTTACCAACTAACCTTATGTATTTATGTAAGTCATCAAGAAGCTTTTCTTCATTAGGCGAGACTTTGATAATAGGATCCATAGGCGAATCAACTAGTTTTACTCCAGTTAAACTAGTATTCGATAATAAATCAAGCACATACTTCTGCTGAGAGAGATATATATACCTTGCTTAAAGCGAGCAACTTCAATTCCAAGGACATATTTCAAATTGCCCATATATTTAGTTTGTAATGTATGTAGTAAGAAATCCATTAGGTTATAAATATCTTCGTGATCATCTCTTGCAATCACAATGTCATCAACATACACAACTAATATAATTTTCTCTCCATCATACTATCAATAAAATATACAATGATTTGAAATACATCTACAAAGACTAAATTCCATTGCAATTGAAGTGAATCTACCAAACTAAGCACGTGAAGATTGTTTAAGCCCATGTAATGATTTCTTTAAGTAACAAACTAAGAGGAATAATTAAGAAATAAATGGAATAGTATGTTGCATGTCCTATGCTATACCTATTATGAGAAGAGTGATGTGAAATTGTATGTAAAGACTAATTAAGAAACAAGTGGAATAAGAAAGAGAAGTAAACAAAAATGTGCGCTTTTGATTGTGCATGAGTGTTTAGTCTTCAAAAATAGATATTTTCAAGTACGTTGAAATTTCTATTAAATTTCATCTTCTCTATATAAAGATGGACTAAGGGTATTCATAGATTTTAGAAATCAATAACATTCATCGAATCAAGCTGATAATTAATAGCCAACACGAGTCTCTTTTAGTGCATAAGTTACATTAAGAAACGTTGAAATTAAACTATTAAGACGGATTATGCTCAATATTTCGTGGAAAAAACATGTTAATTTGTTTTGATTTTTATAGAATTCATTAGGAATTGGTACTTAATTAAGCTTAATATGATATTTAAAGCCTTGAAGGAATTATATTGCAAATACAAACTGAGTTAGAAAGACTTGTGCAAAATTGGCGAGAAGACTCATCAAAGGCCGACCAAAACAGTTGTAACACTATCGGCTTATAAGCTCAACATGGGTGAAAATGAAAGCAACATGGCTAGTGCAAAAACATAACTCATCAACCTTGAAAACAGATTGTACATCGGTTTCTAGGAATCCAACACCACCGGCCATAAGAACATAATCGAAAACTTAAGCACTGCTGGAACACCACCGGCTTTCCATTAGAATTTCATCAGCATTCAATTTCAAACAACAAACATCGGTTTCTGGAGAGTCTATGCCATTGGTGTTGAACAAGTGTAGACAATGCATAGTATGTGAAATTTTAATGCCATCTCTAATCCTTGCTTAAACACTGCTTGTGTTCTTTTGTTTAAATTCAACACTAGCTAGCTATGCCACTGGTGTACATTTAGTAACTGCTGGTGTACAATGTGGTGGATCAAATTCCAAGGCTTTCTTCTACAAATGCCCAAAGCCGTTGTTCATATTATTCATTTTTCTCCATATATTTTTAGATTAGATCTAATATACCTCTTGTATTAGAAAAGTTCCAAAACCCTAGGGAGATTTATATGCTAATGAGTGGCTGAATTTGTATTTTCTAGCCAAGGGTTTGTCGTGCATTCAATTCTACATGGATTGTGAGATTTAATCGAGTTATTTTTGTCATGACTCCAAATAGGGGGGCCTAACAGGATTTATCTAAAGCCATCATATCATGTGTGCACCCGTAACATGAGAGCCGTCTTGTATGTCAGAGTATACAAGACTCTATTTATTTATAAATATTTATCATATACATGATATAATATATTACAAGATTTCAACTATGGAATCCGATTTTCTGATTTTCCAATTTTCACCAAGATCGCAGAGAATCGGTATCCCCCACCAAATAGTGAAATTGGGTTTCCAAACTACAACATACAAATTTCAAAGTTCATCTAATTTATATTCTAAGTTTCCATATCCTATATCTCTATCTTCAATAAAGTTCGTTGGAGAAGCTCTCTTCACACATTCCTAGCCCAGTCCTAGCTAGTAATAATCCTGCATAAAAACTGTTGGGGGATGAGCGAACCACGGGCTCAGTGAGATAACCTGACCAGACCACACATCAAACAATAGCAACCAAGTATAATTATCAATCATATGTGATGTAACAATCAATCATATGCACATTACAAGTTTGGATGATCTAGAATCCAAAGCAGGATGAAGATTTACGCCCTCTTCATCGGGGTTGAAGGAACCGATCTATGGCCCACCTACCCAGGAGAAACAGAGAACCATAGGAATAACAACACTCACTTTGTTCTTTACTTTATGATATAGTTTCTTCACTCAATTTCCTTTTGGAACAAAGAGACTCCATTAAGTGTTAGTCATTTCACAGCGATACCATGGGCGGCGTTCTTCATTTTCCAGTTAGTTCCCATGGAACTGACGGAACAAAGGTAAGCTTGTGTAGAACTAATAGCCTCTTGCCTAGAAAAACCAAGCATTACCAGAGAACCGAAATACTAACACGTAGTAGGCTGCCACATCTCCATATGCGGTTTATGCAAAATCGTGCAATGCATGTCCGTTTCATTTATAGTACCGACAATTGTTAATCAAGTTTAAGGCAATCACACAATTTACAGACAATTATTAACATATTTCATACAATATTTAACATACAATAGGATTATCGCTTATATTATGATAATTTGCCATTCAATCATACACCACGCATCATGCAGTATCCTAATCCCGCATGCATATCAATTGAATATATATATTATTACAAGTGTAACTATACTACAAGCACAAATAATGTGATAAAGTCAAGTAACTCACCTGTGGTCCTCGCTAAGTTGTTGTATAAGTTACCAAAAATTCGGGAATTGATCTATTTTCCTATGAAAAGAAATAATAGAGATTCATTATTGGACTATTTCTGTAAGAGAAGTCTTCCTATAATTAAAGGCGCTGATTCCAATCGCTGGATATTAGACTAAATCTATTACTTTAATTATTGCATCGTTAAATAACTTAATTAAATCCTTATATATGCCTAACTATTCCGTATTGGTATTTGATACAGTTTTTATTAATTGCTATCTATATTTTTATTCAAGGGGTTAGTCTTTTCTTAAGTTCTACTGCTTCTAGTAGAAGATTTCTATTTACTAATTCTTTTCTTTTCAACCTTATCTGTCTCTCAAGTTGGTATTTTTATTTATGTAAGGGTATGTTCTAGTATTTATATCTTTCAAAATTTATAGAATCGTATTTAGATATATCAAATTTCTATTATACTTCAGTTTCATTCTTATTGCAAACAGGCTAAGTTTAATACTATAATATTATCAGTAATGTTAGTATTGAAAAATCAATATCAGTATTAGTATTAAATACAAGTATAATAATAACAACAATTTTGAGATAGCTAGTAAATAATACCATTAGTGACAAAAATAGAATTGATGATAGTATAAATATAGTGACATTAACGCAAATAATAACAGTATTGATTAGTCTAATGAAAATATCAATAATACGTAATACTATAAACAATAGTAATATTAATAGTAATAATTATAATTATACTTATAGGAATAACAGTAAAATTGATGTTGGCTTATTAAAAGTGTAAACTAAATGATTTTCTAGTTTTGTGATTTCTTATTCGTTTTAAATCCGATTTCGTTGTATAAATAGTCGATTTGATAGTACCCGAAGAGTACTTTCTAGTAGTGAAATTATTTTTCAAGAAAAGAGATTTGTACAATTTTTAAATTTATGAAACACATGCATAGATTTCAAGTGAATTCTAACAATTGTAATCAAAACTTGTTTTAATCATATCTAACTCATTTCTAATCCTTTTTGACGAATAAATAATTGTTTTTGTAGTAGTTTCCCAATACAATCTATTGATGAGGTCGTTTTTGGCTTATAACAAATATATCATTACAGTTTATTTGATCTTTGAACATTTTTCTTTATTTGATTTCTTTTGGTTCCTAGTTTTCTAAAGCTTAGAGTTCTAACTTTCAAGCTAATGCTTCTATAATCCTAAATAATTATGTATCATCCTTTGTTCAACCATATAACTTAAAACCATCATTTAATCCTCTTATCTATTTCTTTAGCTCACTTATAATTTGGAAAATTATCAATATGTATAATTTCTATGAATCGTTCATAATATTTTTCTTGTAATGTAGAACTCCTAATCATGCCTTTAAAGCTTGTTTTATCAAGTTTTATGTTCATATAAGGTCTTAGAAGCATTGGACATGAGTTTAGACTAGTTTAGATGAAATGTGAGTCTTGTTTTGTCAACTTTATTCCAAAATCCGAATTTACTATTACCATCTTTATAATATTTCTAAGTTGTTATCTTCCTTTGTCAACAATATCTAAACATTCCTAATACATCAACAATCCATCTATTTGAATTTATCAATTGATTAGCAACTTCTTTCAACTTCAATACTAAACAATTCATCCTAAAGTCTATACATAAATATAACAAAGATAGGTTGATAGTTTAACTTACCTTGGCTTGGAGTGGGAAAAGGATTTTTCAACTTCCTTTTTAAGCAAGAATCGAACCTATATCAAGGTTAGATGATGAGTTCTTAACTAAATTATAAGTTAGCATCATTAATTATAATGGGAGCTTATAAATTCTAACAAATATTCTTACCTTATTAAGCTAGCTTTCCCATCTTGGATTTTATGATAACCAAAACTTTTTTATTTGGTTTTGGATGTTGTTGGAGAGGGAATTGATGTTGTTGATGCTTAGTGTGTAGGTAGGATATGGAAGTAAGCTAGGGGTTTATGGTTGATCATACAAGGGTTTCTAAGCTTCTAAGTTGAAGGTTGCAATGGAAAAAGAAAAGGAAAAAGGGTTGGACGCTTTCTCTTTGTAGCTATGTTTTTGGGAGGATTTTATGAGAGTTATGAGTTCAAATTATGTCTAACTTAAGCTTATATACATATACTAATACTAGGCTAAATTTTAGAGGCTAAGGAAAGGGTTTTGGGCTTGAAAAAGGCTCACAATTGCAACTAGAAATTCCATACGAATTTGCAAATTTGGATGACAATTTGACTTGTGTTTTGATAGATTTTTGTGGCTATCTTTGAGGGTCTTAATTGTGTTTGTTTGGTAGATAATTAATGCTATTTATGTGTATAAATTTAGGAGCTTAAATTGTGTAAAAATGGGGTCAAAATCTGTTGAAATTTGAAGTGTGAAAATTTGAAATTTCTGGAACAATTCATCTTGATTTTTGGATAGATTTTGAATCCGATTTTTACATTAATTATTGGTATGTGAAGTGTCCATTTAGAGGCTCCTTATTGGTGTTTAATTGGTCAAAAATATCAGCTTATTGAAACCTAGGAATATTGCAAAAATCGAAGCTAAATCAGAGGTTGAGATTGTAATTTCTGCTGCAGTATCTGTTGTTGTTTTTCCACCCTTGCTGCAGCTTTTTCAACAAGGATTTGGACAATGTTTTAGAGCTAATTTTGACTTGGATTTCTTCTTTATTTAATGAAGATCATAGGTGTTATTTTGTGGTTGGTTTGGATGTTATTTTCTTGTTGAAATTATGTGTTTAAATTAGACAATTCGGATGTGAATGCTGCAGTGTTTGTGTCTGAATTTCCTCCATTGCAGCTGTTGTTCGGTGATCTTTTCAAAGCCATTTGATGTTGATTTGGTTTTTTATTTAAGTTAAAATTCTTAATATTTAATGTTGATCTGATGTGAATTGTTTTAATTGGATTTTATGTCATTTTCCAGTTGAACTTTGGGTGTAAGAAATGGATCAAGGCTGGACGGATTTCCACTGCTGCAGCCGAGAACCAAATTCTACTGATGCTCTGTTTTTAGATGCTCTGTTCTCCCATCCGATGTTGCTCTGTTTCCATCGAGTAGTGCTTGTGCGTGTGTGTGTGGAGATGTGCGTGCTCGATCGATCGCTGCTGCCGTGCGTGAAGTGAAGTGTACTTGTGCGTGGAAATGGACTTCATTTCGCTTGGGGAAATCCAGCAACGCGCGTGAAGAAAAGCAACTACAGCATCCGTGAGAATTCCTCCAGCGTGAAGATGTGTGGACCTTCTGCAGCGCGTGGGATTCCCTTGCTCGGTCATCAGTTATTTGTGCGTGGAAAGATATGCCAGCAGCTTGTGCCGACCGAGTCCTTTGTGCTGTGCATGGGAATAACAATCTACTGCTGACTCCTTTGCTGCTTGTGGGACAATTCTGCCCGATGCCCTTTCCACGTGGTTTCATTAAACTAAATTGTCCCCTGCTCATCCGATAATTGCCTTGTAGCGTGATCGATTTTCCCTTCTTTTTTATTTATTTATTTGTTTAATAATTATTAACTAAAATATATTAGCAATTATTAATTTATAAATGTATATCTATACCCGTTATGTATAAGTTTTATCGAGATAAAACTATCTAAGCTACTACAAAAACTCTAGATTATTTATATTTTCAAATTTTTAGTTTAAAGTTTACACGATTAATTATTTTTAGTATTTTAACTTATATGAATAAATTTTTCAAGTTCAATAAATTAATTTAGGAACTTAGTCTTAATGAATTCAGAATTTCCTAAAAAGTAAAACAATAGGTTTGGAATTTTTGTTTTAGATCTGGATTAATGTTTATTGATTGGTTTTGGTGTCCATTATGTATTTATAATCCTAGTAATTCATCTTTAGATTATCGTTCTATACCAAAAGTACTGTTAATAGATTATATTTATTGGGTTTGAAATTTAGGATTACTTCTAATTATATTGTGAATTATTAGTTCAAGATACGAAATCTCGTTTTTGGTATCTATTAAGGCCAAGGAATTTTTATTCGGGTTTTTCAAACTATAATGAGTTTATTACAATTCATAGATCTATTATAGGATTTTTGTTGAATCATGTATTTGGTATTATTTTCATATTTGCTAATTTGTTCATTTTCTAGTTATGAAAATTATTAAAGGTTACGTTGACAATTCGGGATTTTAATTTTTAAAAGCTTAAAACCTTTTTAATTAAAATATTAGTGTAATTTGAATATTCATTTAAGATCTAGTTTCTTAGATGATCTATTTTACCAAATATTATATTTTACTGTATATTATTTATACTAGTTTGTTAATAACAACATATTTTTGTCTAGTGCTACTTAATATTAACAGATTCATAATAGCTCGAACACTATTATTTAACAAGCGTAGGATTTATTTTCCTAGTATTGAACTTAATAAAAAGAATTCAGTAATTTATATTAATGATAGGTTTATCGTCGTTTTATAAATTATTTGAAATCATAGAAGTTACAGTTTGGATTTCGAAATTTTTATTGGTAACGATTTTAATCTTTCTAATTATAATCAAATTAATTCATACTTTAACATTTTTAAATCGAGAAAAATTTGGAGTGATTTTTACTACTTGTTCCAATTATTCAATATAATTCTATATTACATTTTAGTATTTATTAAAATTAGATTACATAAAATTTGGGGATTACAATTTTGATCTATTCTTTGTTTTGGGTATTTGTATGTCTTCTGTTTGTCTTGATTTTGTTATCTTGTTTGATTGATGCAAACTAGGGCTTGTTTGTTTGATTAACAAGGTAATTTTTGCCAATTAGAAATCGAATCCATAATTGTTTGATTATTCTAATGTTTTTTGTTCAATACATGATTGATTGTCAGATATATAATTGATTGTGTTATGGAGATACATAATATGGTTTAAATAGATCATGCGTATGATTTGTTGACCTGAATTGGTGGTCTCTCTTGTTATTAAAGCTATTGATAGACTAAACCCTAAGAGCTTGAAGGGTTTTTTAATTGATAAGGGAAATAGTCAAAGATCTTATCTTGATTATGAAAAAAATAAAAAGAGATAGGTTGTCAGAGCTTGTTAATAACTGTAACCAATTTATCTAAGATAAAGAATAAAAATTTTTGTATCAAAGATCAATCTTATGAACTGAGCTGTGCTATACCTTTGGTTAGGAATTCTTTGATATTGAATTAACTCTTAAATTGTATTTGTTAGATTTAGATATAATTAGTTTTCTTTGTTTTCACAAAACCTCCCTGTTTTTTTCTTATTCTGATCTCTAAATAGAAATAAATTTGACCAATTTCTATGGATCGACCTTAAAATCTACTATGTTTTGGGACATTCCAAGCTTGTTTTAACCAATTTTAACACTTCCTGAACTCAATAACACATACTCAACACAAACACTAATTTATTGTCACATGCTCATTCACATTTCACACAACATAATTATATCAAACAATTCATATATATATACTCTTCGGAATGTGGCTATTTCAGGAAATATAGTAATAAAGTCCATTAGCCATATATACATGGATGTGAGGCGATATATAAGATATGAGAAGTGACAAGGATAATTTAGTCCTAAAAGTTAGTTTACGTAGACATGTTATAGTAATAATGACCCAATATGCTTTTTAATTGCCTAAGCCCGTAGACCTTTAATCTAGAGTCAAGAAAGGAAAGATAAGCCCAAAACTTAGAAAATAAATAACTTAGGCCCAAGAACGAAAATAAAACCATATTAAAAAGTCTTTTATGTTCTAAAAACAAGACCCATAAAGTGGCAAATCAATTTAACATGAGAACTTGAAAGGTAGGAATGAGCCCAAAAAGCTTAAGTTAAAGCCCAAATAGGATCTTATGTCCACATAAAGATAATTAACTAAAGTCTTTGGTAAAGCCCAACTGAGTTAGGCCCAACAATAAAAACCAATGAGGAAAGTAAATAACAATTACATAACACTATAGCTTTAGCTAGTTATTACATGTCACCTAAAGTATTAATACATATTAATCTTCTTATTTATACGCAAGCTCGATTACATATCTGACATCCGTTTCGACTATTATGATGCTTGACTATCGTTATGGATCGGTGAGTAACTTGACTCTAATTCACACTTGTGCGGTGTAGCTTAGTTGCAATTAAAGAAAGATAACAAATTGGAATGTGTGGGGAATTGAGATCATATCTCTATTGTGCCTATTGAGTGAATAAAACACTATATTAATAGTGATAAACTTGATTTGGTGATAGCATGTGGTGTTGATAGTATATGATGAGTCTCTATAACTGCTTAACTACTGAAGGAATTGATTTAATATTACTTGACACACTAATTAATTGATCATGCATAGCACGACTCTATTGCGTCATCATTGCATACTTTTGATCACTTCTCTCACGCACGTTCTAAGTCCATGATGCGTTAGATGGGGTTTTGATGGTGAATCCTCATACTACCTGTACTGATCATGTGGCTCACAGATCTACAGGAACTACTTGGTTTGAGGAATGCCACCTATTGGGGGGTCCGCATGAAGTGTGTAATGCTTAGGGAGTTTCCTAGTATGCAAGGTAGAAAAATGTTTTAAAGTTTTTTTAAAGGGAATGCCTAGAATACTATGATCTTCTTGGGCACTAGTGTGGGGACCAATCCCTTAAACCTCAGAGAGGTCATAAATCTCCAACTTATTTGGATTTCGGCCATCCAGATTTGTGTGTGTGAAAATATATGGTTGAGTGATGCATCACATATGAGTTTTAATAAAACTTGCTTGCCCTACTTATGTGTGCTTATTGTCCAGTTACCTCACTGAGTCATGGTTTTCTCACACCCCTATAGTTCTTTTGTAGGAAAACGAAAGTGATGGTTGGGATAGGATTTGAGTGCAGAGCATACAAAAGATTAAGCTAAACTAACTAGATAACTAAGATGTGATGGGCCAAATCTAGTTGAGAGAAAAGATTTAAAACATGATTTTTTTTCCTCTTTCTTAATCTTACTTCCTCCCTTTAGTGATTCTTTTGATGGTAGTTGATGGATTACTTAAATTTACCCTGTCTTATCTTTTGGTAGGATATCCGATTCTCTATTGTCCTTGTGATATGTGGAAATAACGATATCCAAAAACTTATTTTCTAAATAAATATATATAAGTATAGCTTAATGAGAGGATAATTAATTAGAGTCTTACAAACTCTGACTTGCAAGACAGTCCTCATGTTACGGGTGTACACCTGATGTGATGACTTTAGAGTAATCCTGCTAGCCCCCTATTTGGGTCGTGACAAAAGCTTTGTAGAAAGGGTGCAAAATTGACCCCCTAATATCCCTTCAAACCATTTCACATCACTTCAATATTAGGAGAAGAAAGAAGTTAAGGTAAAAACTTGTTTTGTATAGTCAAATATGATAGCCTAGTTTAGCATATATTTCATCATTTCAAAATTGTAGGATATTAGCAGGAAAAACAAGGAGAATCATCAGAAGCTAAAAAATGCCCCATAGAGTTGGTTCGAAAATCTTTGCAAGGTTTAGAGAAGAATTGGTGAGGTTTTCTTTTTCTCATTTATATACAAGAATATACATCATGTTTCATGATAATGTGGTTGCATTCTTAAATAAATAATGGTTATGTTAAACAATATAATTAATTAAGTTATACATTTCAAAATAATGACTTAGTGTAATGTACTTTGCTTTTTATATATAAATGTAGTATAAGATTTATGTGGTCTTTTTTTCCATTTTTAGATGGCCAATAAAGGGAATAAAGAAGAACCATCAAGTATTGAGATGTTCCTTGAGACTCGAAGACCAAGACGAAAAGTAACACTTAATGAAGATACTGTGCAAAAGATTGTAAGTAAAATCTCAAAATGAGCTTAGAATTAAACATTGAGATGGTGCTTCACACTACAAGAAAACTGGCCTTTAGAGACAGAAAATTTGCGACAGAAAATTTTTGTCTCTAAATAATTTGATTAGCGTCAAATTTGCGATGCATTTCCGATGATATAAAATTGGAGAGTTTTTATAGTTTATTTATATTTTAACAACGGAATCTGCAATGAGTTATCTACGAAATTGCGAGGAAATCAAATTTGTTGCAAATCTGTCTCTAATTCTATAGAGAGAAAGGGAAAATTTTTAGCGCAATATTTTCTTTTCAAAATCTGTTTCAAATATGTCTCTAAAACCATGGATATACATATATATATATATATGACTTTCAGAGACTTTAATTGCTTAAATTTTTTTTTCATAATATATAATATTAATTATATTTTATATGTTATATTATATTACAAAATATCTCCTATTTTAAAAAATATAAATATTAAGATATCTAATAATATATAATATAAATTGTATTTTTAGTATTATATTATAATATGTTTTATAGTATATTAAAAATACGTACATGAAATAACTTTAAACCTCTTATTTTTTTTATCAAATAATAATAATAATAATAATAATAATAATAAAAACAAAAACAAAATTCTCTCTCTTTCTCACTAACATATTGGAAACGATTCTCTCTTCTCCTCTGTTTCTTTTTTCCCTCCTTCTAATTTCCGAAACCCCAACCCTAAACCTAATCCTTTCTTGTTGTCATGCTTCCTACCACCACTAAACTCATCTCCTCTCTTTTTTCTTCTTCTTCTCTCTGAATCCCAGCCTCCACAAACCATAAACCCAAGACCAGTGTACTCGAACGTGAAACCCAAGCCACCACTACCACCCACTTACCTTAACTCTCTCATATCTTTGGCGTCTTTATCTAAACCATCAACTCTGCTTCCAAATCTACAGCAATGGTGCAACTAAGCATGATGCTTCTCTTGTAAGTGACAGGTAATCTTCTTCATCTCAACTTGTAAAAAAAAAATTTTACTTTACCAAATAGATCAAAGCTCTAATTTTGTTTCTTTTCCTTTTGTGGAATCGAACGCATTTTGCAAGACAGCTTGGGGGGTAAGAGTTTCGAAATTCTCAACAAGAAGAAGTAGGTTCTCTTGCCTTTCTTCTCTATTTAATATTTATCATATGGAATAATATGTTATTTTTCGTTATTATCATGCTCATTTGAAACCATGAAATAGCTATATTTGGTGATGGATTATTAATGATGGGCTGTATTATTTGCTCTGTTGGTGTTGTCGTGTTGGGTTTAGGTTCTTGATTCTAATTTTACCAGTATGTGTTCTAAATTATTTAAGGTGCATGAAGTTTCATATTATATTTGGGAAAAATATATTTGATTGATTTCGTGAATGTTTGATTACGGTTGAACTTGAATTTGATAAGGGGATTTGCAAATATAAAATGGACTAATCAATTAATTTTTTCCCAAGGAGTCAATCTTAACTCGTTAATGGAAAAAAAAGGGTTCTCATCGAATTTTTAATCTATTGAAAAACTAAATCCATTAATGGAGATATATTCTACATTGATTCCTTTGTTGATTAGCACAACTTTGGGTTGCTGAGGGGCTATTTATTTTATTTTTGTTATGTTTGTTGCTTGGCTTTGTTAGTGGGTATGGCTTGATCCACTACTGACTCAGGTCTCTTCTTCTCTTCCTCTTGCATATGGTTTTGAGTGTTTTAATATAATGGCATTAATCGCTTATCTGTGATAGTTTCTTCTGCAAGATTAGAATTGAGTTTTTTGCAACTGACATTTAATTGCCTTTCCCTATAACTTTCTTTCTTCAATGGAAAAAACAGCTTTCTGTGGTAAGCTCGACATTGACCTTCTTCTTTGATGTAATGGAGATTTAACTTTGTTTTTATCTTTTTATCTTTTTTGATATGTTAAATGTGTTTACTTACTTGTTCAAGCTGTTAGCTTATGATCTTGGTAATCACGATGCAATGGTGTAGGTACGTCATGAGTACGTTTCAGAACAAGGGAGGCGGATCTATGAGCTGGTGAGATGAATATCCTCTGCTCTACTCTGTTGTCCTTATCTTTGTAGTCTTTTTTAATTTTTTTGAATGATTATCGGAAGTTGTTATGTTTTCCTCCCTGCAGGTTGTGCATCTACTGGACAAAGGTAATAACTATTTGGCACTTGCTCTTCTGTTTTGGAGAATAACACATGAAAAATGCTCTCTCCTGATATATATAGATAATATAATAAGCTGATATCGTGTTTTATCTTCTCTGACATTTCCATAAGTACCGATTTTCTTTTTCTTATCTTTTTGTGTCTTATATTTATCATTGCTCAGTTGATGTAAAATTTATCTATCCTGTCAATATATAAACGGTGAATCAGGGTATGTGATGTAATACAAGGGGAAAAAAAAAAAGAACAATTTTAACTAATCTAACTACAATTTCTTTACCCACACAAGTTTTCAAGTAATATTGCTATCTATGAAGGCTACAATTTCGTAGACTCTACTGGTAGCACATCTGCATGTACTGTTCCAAAATAAAATTTAAGATAGGTAGGATTAGGAAGAAGAATAAATTCAATCTTATTTTTATTACTACCACCAGTATGAAGTGATTACCTAATTCAATGTTTACAGAACTTGTATATAATATAGTATTAATTACTCCAATAAGGTCATTAATACTTTTGGGATTTTGGAGTCTGTTATGTTACTAGTTGGGCTTTAGAAGAAGGCAAAAAGACAAATCAATTTATATATATGTATTTATATATCATATCCCAAGAGTAAAATTGTCCATTCCTGTTTATTACTTTAATATATTAGTAGAATGTTTAAATTCATGTTTCACTCTCTCTCTCTTTTAACATAATATCAGTTATGATAATTTAATGTATTAAAAATACACCCAACTCCTTTATAATCCAAACATGAATGCCGGTCTATGATGAGATGACTGGAAATTATTAAGTTCATGTATTCTTATTTATAGAAATTATCATTTATATTTTATTATTTGATGTGTGTTTTATTTGAATATACAAGGGGAAATGGGAGAATTGTAGACCTTTCCTGCTCTATTTTCTTGGTTAAGTAAAAACAATAAGTAGTTGCTTTTCATAATCTTATTACTGACTCATTCTCTTGACTATTTAGGAGAAGTATTTCAAGGAGACAAAGGGGACAACTTAGACTGTGAAGCATTCTTCATCCTAACTTCATAAAATTAGAGGTAACTGAAAATCCCATTTTGAATTTTTAAAGAATCAAAATTAGGATCTTTCTTCCTTTCCTTCCTTTGTTTTTTTTTTTTTTTTTTTTCTGGGTCAATATCATATTTAATCATGAGAACTATTGTGATTTTTTAGTTTTTTTTTTTATTATAGTCAATAAATAAGTTTATGGAATGATGTTATAGACATATTTAGGAAATGATTCCATTATAGGGAGATATTTTAGGGGGAAAAAAAAGACCTTTATTGGATAACTTAATGTAAGAATTTAAATCATTAATGTTGGGTATCAAAAATAAAAGATGCATTTACAAGCCATAGTGTTTGATCTTCTTTTTTTGTTTCTTTCTCCTTTAATATTAACTTTATGTAATTTTATATCATGGATAACGTAAATCATATGATTAATAAATGTTAAATATCGCCTTTAATAATTATTAACGCTCTTTCAAAAGCCTTAATGCACCTATCTGAAATTACATGGACATGACACCTACCTAAATCAAGTAAAATAGGACTATTAATTAACCACTTTAGCTCTGTATGGGTCTCAAGGTCCTCCTCTACTACAGAAGTCAGAAGTGTGTTGTTTGAATTATTGACTGAGTAATGATCTTATGATGTTTTGATTATATTGCTTCAAAATCTATTTTATATTTTTGCGCCCAACAGTCTCAGCCCAAAAAAAAAAAAAAAATTCTTTTTCCCTGTTTTGCAATTGCATAATACGTCTAGGATGTTTACCTGTTAATACATTTATGGTTTGTAAAGAGATGTATTGTGCACGTTGATTAATATTTGAAAAATTTAATTTTTCCTATGGGAACAGACATTTTAATTGGGGCTATGTTCTAAATTTTTGGATTTCCTAAGTATATCTTTTAATTTTTTTAATTCATAAGTGAATGAGATCAAATTTAGAGCTAAGGTATTTAAGTATTCAAACATTTAAGGCTCTATTTTCTCATTTTAACATTTTTTTTTGTTATTTTTAAATAAATATAGATAAAAAATATATATTTTTATTCATTAATAGATTAAACAAATAAAAAACAAATTACATATAAATAAATAGATCAAACAAATCAAACATAAATTAGATATAAATAAATACAGATTAAATATGGAGAGCGGTATATATGAGCATCAGAAATGGAATGGACTCCATTCTTATTATTTATTAATGGCCATCTCTAAACTGCAATGGAAAAAGAATTTTAGGATTGCAAGCTGCCTAATTACTACAACCTTGCATTGCGTGTAGAAGTAGAGGATTTTGCCAGCAAAATTTTGTGGGTATGAAAAAACACTCCATAGGCAGTACTTGTAACTTGCATGGAGACCTTTGGTCCATGCACCTAATAACACCTAATTATTATTTAGATATTATGTGATGAAGAAAATTAAATGTTAATATCATTTAATAACACTAAACCTAATTATGAAGCATTCGACATACACCTTTGGTCCCTGGCAAAACTACAATTCTCGAGTTGATTTCCATGCTATGTAAAAATCTATAGTTTATATACACAAAGTCCTGATAATATGAACCATTAAAACTAGAGAGCAAAGGAAGAAAAGTCTATAAATCTAATTAGCTCACCTAAGAGCACAAATGTAACCCACAGACAATGCCAACCGGTCCATCTAAGTTTGGCGAATGTGAAGTATAAGAAAGATTGATTTCCTAATGCCACAAAAATCGGTTGCAGCATCTTTTTTGATTGTGAAACATGAAACCAAACTGAAGCTCCAAGCATGTCCTTATTGTGTTTTCTTTCCTTTGTCCTTGTGTGGTTTACTGTATATAATTATCTGACCCAGGATTATTCCGTTTGTCAAAATCCCAATTAGTGAGCCCATATACTCAGGGCTTGAGCCCTATACCAAATGAACCTACTTTGAACATTCTTTCAGTGAGTGAATGAAAAATGAAGACGGTAGCATACTCCTTTAAGCAAATGTACCGGAATGACCAAGGGTACCCGTATAATGTAAATCAGCTTAAGTACCTTCCAATATCACACTATACTTGCAATTTCCTCAAGGAGCTTTTACCCTTTTCCTTCATTGATAACTAAGCTTTCTTTTCTAGCACGCTATTAAACCCCTTGTTGACTGGAAGGCCCTGAGCAATGACAAATGACCATTTAAAACCAATTCCAGGGAGCATTCTGTCTCCCCTGAATCTAACTCACTATGCTTGCCCAACCTTTGTCCTAAGATCTCACTTGACTAATATTATAAAATAAATTAGTATAAAAAAACTAAAAAAATTTGATCACGATTGGAAAGGATCTATACTATTAATAAATATGACGGGATTTGTTCTGTTTGTAACTCTAATGGAACTATAATGTAATAATGGCACAATTAAAGTAATGGCACATCGGTAAAAAGCCGAGAAAGTTGCCCCGTCCTCTAAGATATTTTTTCTAATGTTCATCCTAGCATGTGCTTATTCGTTCACTTTGTTATGCAAATCTGCTTTTAGTTTGATGGGGTGAGTCTGTGGGGAACTCTATAGTGGCCTCTTGACTAGCTTAATGGAGGTACGTACTGTAGAAGGATAATCTGATTTTTTTTAAAAAAAATCAAAATCTAGAAAATCATAGGAAAAAAAATATAAAACGTATACAAAAAGGTGTATTCAGGCTACCAGCCTTGGAATGGCTGCACAATACTTTTGTGATCAACAACAAGAAGTTAATCCTAGTGGTGGGAAAAATTAATTTTAGAAGACACGTCATGTAAATTACTCCCTTAGTAAACTGTCTAGATAAGATTGAGTCCTAGATATGCTAGTAATAATCTAACATAATATATAGAAGCTACAAATCGTGTACCTATAACTCTATTAGATATGTTTGACAATTGATTTTTAAGTATGTGTGTGATGATATGGCTTGAAATCCTTGTTTAAATATATGTTGATTTAATATTGTGTAGAAAATATGGCATCTGATCGTAGTTGGATGTATCGTCGATTTAATAGTAATGGCCATATGATTGAAGATTTTGTTAATGGGGTTGAATCATTTCTTAACTTCGCCTTTTCTCAAAGTCAAATTGTTTCTCAAAACAAGATTAGATGTCCATGTTCCAAGTGCAAGAATAAGAAGTATCTTAATCGAAATGAAGTGAAATTTCATGTCTATTCAAAAGGCTTTGATAAACAATATACATGGTGGTATGCACATGGGGAACCTTATAGAAGTGATGTTGACATAAATGTAGGAGAATCTTCTACAAGTATGAATGATGATATCAACCCGTACAAAAGAATGGTGCTAGATGCTATGGGTATAAGCTCTAATTATCCTGAAGTTGAGATTGAATATAATACACTAAATCCTAAGGCTATGGAGTTTTTTACTATGTTAAAGGATGTTGATGAACCATTATGGGAGGATTATGAAAAGCAAACAAAACTTTTTGCAGTGTCACAACTTTTAAATCTTAAGTCTGAGTGTAATATGAGTGAGGCATCTTTTGATCGCCTTATATCAATAATTAAAACTATGTTGCCAGAGGATGAAAAATTAGTGGATAGCTATTACAATTGCAAGAAGTTAGTGAGAAAACTTAGACTTGGATATGAGAAGATTGATTCATGTATCAACATGTGCATATTATTTTACAAAGAGCATGAGAATAAACTTGCTTATCCAATTTGTGGGCATCCTCGTTTCAAACCAAAAAAGTCAATTGAAGGTAAGCTAAAAAATATTCCTCATAAAGTGCTACGCTACTTACCACTTGCTCCAAGACTCTAAAGGCTCTATATGTCTCAAAAAACTGCTGAGTTTATGACATGGCATGGAAATAATCATACGTTGGAAGGTGTAGTTTCCCACCCTAATGATAGTGAGGCATGGAAGCACTTTGATAGAATGTACCCTTCATTTGCAGTTGAGCCTAGGAATGTGCGCATCGATTTATGTACAAATGGATTTAATCCTTTAAATCAGTCAAGAACTCCATACTCATGTTGGCCGATAATCATTACGGTATATAATTTGCCTCCATGGTTATGTATGAAGCAATCTTATATGTTTTTATCTATGGTTATCCTCGATCCTAAAAATCCAGGAAGAAACATTGATGTGTTCTTATGACCATTAATTGATGAGCTGAAACTATTATGGATAGATGGAGTTACAACTTACGATGCTTATCGAAAATGGAATTTCCAAATCAACGTTGCTTTGCTTTGGATAATTAGCGACTCTCCTGCTTATGCAATGTTGTTTGGATGGAGTATTCATGGGAAGTTAGCATGTCCTTATTGCATGGAGCATACTAAATCTTTTACGTTGAAGCATGGTGGGAAAACATCCTTTTTTGATTGTCATCGTCAGTTTTTGCCTCTCAGTCATCCATATAAAAAGCAGAAAGACAAGTTTTTAAATGGTCGAATCGAAAAAGATTTGCTACCCCCTCGACTCTCTAGAGAAGAAATGTTGAGATGAGTATGTGCACTCCCTGATATTACTTTTGGAATTCAACATCGTAAATGCAAAATTGTTGGATTTGGTGAGAAACACAATTGGGTGAAGAAAAGTATATTTTGGGAGCTACCATATTGGCACACAAATCTCATTCGTCACAACTTGGATGTCATGCACATTGAAAGAAATGTCTTTGAGAATCTATTTAACACAGTGATGGACATTAAAGGAAAAACAAAAGACAATGTGAAGGCTAGAATGGATTTGAAGTTATATTGCAAACGTCCAGAGTTGGAGTTAATCGAAGAAAATGGAAAGGTTCTAAAGCCTAAAACTTCATATACATTAACAAAAGGTCAAAAAGAAGAAGTATGTCACTGGGTTAAGCACTTGAGGTTCCCTGATGGATACTCTTCAAACATAGGATGTTGTGTGAATTTGGAAGAATGTAAGTTTTATGGCTAAAAAGCCATGATTGTCATGTGTTTATGCAAAGGCTAATGCCAATTGTAATCCCCTTAATTTTACGTAATCTAATTTTAACAAATACTAAAAATGTAATATAGAATTATATTGAATAATTGGAACAAGTAGTAAAAATCACTCCAAATTTTTTCTCGATTTAAAAATGTTAAAGTGTAAATGAATTTGATTATAATTAGAAAGGTTAAAATCGTTACCAATAAATATTTCGAAATACAAAACTGTAACTTTTATAATCTCAAATAATTTATAAAACAACAACAAATTAATCGCTAATATAAATTCCTGAATCATTTTTCCTTAAGTTCAATACTTAGGAAACAAATCATACACTTGTTAAATAATGAAATAATAGTGTTTGAAATCTATTAACAATATTAAGTAACACTAGACAAAAATATGTGGCTATTAACAACTTAGTATAAATAACTCCTATTCAGTAAAACATAATATTTGGTTGAATGATAATTAATCCAACAAAAAATCATAGTTTTAACTTACAAATAAAAGACGATTAATTTTCAGAACCTACAAGTTATAAAAATATAAACTAAAGATAAATCACTGGAATTACAAAAGATACGATAAGATCATAAATAGATCGATATATGAGAATCTATATTTTAAATAAATACTTAAATTACGCTAGTACTCTAATTAAAAGATTTACAGATTTTAGAAATTAAAATCCCGAATTGCCAATGTAACCTTTAATAATTTTCATAACTAGAAAATGAACAAATTGGCAAATGTGAAACTAATATCAAATATATGATTCAACAAAAATCCTAGAATAGATCTATGAATTGTAACAAACTCAATCCTAGTTTGAAAAACCAAAATAAAAATTTCCTTAATCCTAACAGATACCAAAAACGAGAATTCGTATCTTGAACTAATAATTCAAGATATAATTAGAAGTAGCTCTAAATTTCAAAACCGATAAGATACAGTTTATTAATAGAGCTTATCGATATAAAACAATAATTTAAAGAGGAAATACTAATATTATAAATACATAATAGATACTAATACTGAACAATAATTATTAATCTAGATCTAAAATGAAAACTTTAAACCTGCTATTATACATGTAAAGAAATTCCGAATTCATTAAAACTTAGTTCTTAATTTGATTTATTGAACTTGAAAAATTTAATTGTGTAAGTTAAAATACAAAAAAAAAAATAATAATTAATTGTGTAAACTTGAAACTAAAAATTTGTACGTATAAACAACTTAGAGTTTTGTAGTAACTTAGGAAATTCTATTTCGATAAAACTCTTATTTAACCAGTATGAACATACGTTAAAATATTATATACAAATATTTAATGAAATAATTTAGTAAATTAGTAAACCAATTAAATAAATAAATAAAAAGAAGAAAAGAAAAGAAAATCGCTAGAATTGGATTCATGGTGCAACATACATTTCTTGGTTGCAATTCATGTTAAGTCCACAATGCACGATATGGAGCTCTCAAATTAAAAAAAAAAAAAAATTGAAATGCAAACAACATGGAGCATAAATTACGGATAGAGGAACCCGTGGAAATTGCAAATTCTCATTCTTCACGTGAAGGATGTCTTCACGAATAACAAAATTGGAAGCCTTCAGCTACTGATCTCATTGATTTATGTCCTGCAAATTGCACCATTTGAAGCTCCTAAAAGTCTAAATGAAAATGACATACAAACAGCAACACAGAACAAATCCAATTCTGATCTAAAACTTCAAATATATCGACTGCAGCAAAACTCCAATTTTTGTCCAACTTTGATCTAAATCTGAGCTCTAAAGATCAACTTGAAAATAACACCCAAACCAACCATAAAATACCAGCTAGGATCTTCATTAAATGAAGAAGAAAGCCAGCTCAAATCAAAGTCAAACACAACTCTAATTGGCCTAGAGAATTCACCAAACAGTAGCTGCAACAGAAGGAAATTCAAACAAAAAAACTACAGCATCCTCCACACCAAATTTAAGCTCTGTTTTGGACAAAATTATAGACTTAGTTGAGCTGAAATTTTTTACCAAAAGAGAACCAATAATAAGCCTTCAAATGTCCACTTCAAACACCAATTATTGGCTAGAAAACAACAAGAGAAATCTGATTAAAAATCCATGCAAACTAAGGTGGAAAAACAACAAATAAACTATAGCAGAAAAAGTAGAAATTGGCCTTTGTTTTCACACGAATTCTAGCCCGATTTTAACCTAATTTTCTTGCAACTTGAGCTCCTATTTTACACACGTAAATGAACTTAACTAACTACCAAACAAACACAATTAATGCCCCTTGAAATCAACCACAAATTCCATACAAATTCGTCCAAAAATCGTTCTCAAATTTGCACCATAATTCTCACCCGAGAACAACGGCCGGAACATGATTTGTAAGCCTTCATTTGATCCAATTTTTCTCAGCCAACTTGTACTATAAATACACCAAATAATCCACTATTTACTAGCCTTAAATTTCTAGCAAACAAACCTCATAAATATCCTTTAAATAACTACAAAAATCTATCAAAACAAAGTCCAAATTTGCAATCCAAAATTGCCAAATTCGTATCCAAAATTGCAGCTGTAAAAATGAGATATTCCTAAGTCCAATACACCCTCTCTTGTATTTAATTCTTAGCCTAACATTAGTGTATATATATATATATAGGCTTAAGTTGGCTACAAAACCAACTCAAATCTCCCCAAACACAATCCAAAAAATTTACCTAAAAAGCCATGAATTTCATATATCCCCTTCTTGCTTACTTGTTCAAACTTGTTTCAACACTCCAAAAACATAGTGTATCTCTTATTTATATCCTATAGCACTACCCAAACATCAATACTCATCAACCACAATCAAAACCCCACTTTAGTTACTCCAAATAACAACAAGAAACCAACTCAAATAGCTCTTGATATGTCATAAATCCAACTTGGAACCCAAGCTCAACAAGGTAAGAAAATAAAATAGATATATATGTTAATTTAGCTAGATTAATTTTTCCTTAGTTACTCATTTCCTTACTATCCTCTTTAGATCATTACTTTCGTCAAGGAGCAACTAAACCCCATCTATCATCCAATCAAGGTAAAAATTATATAAAGTTCAAATATTTATTATGTTGATCTATAGGAATTTGCCTTATAAATTTATCAAGATTAATCTAATTGTATATTTATGTTATTTAGACTATTTGGGATATACATACATTAACTTGAAGATTTTTAAGTATAGAAATTCAAATCCAATAAAGGAAAAACCAAACCATACTTAAACTACAACAAAACTAAATTAAACTTTAAATAACTCATGAAACTCGTTGGAAAGAGTGAATAAACTGTGTTGATGTGTTTATTATAAGCCAAAAACAACCCCACCAATGGAAAGAACACGAAAAATCCTATGAAATCGACTATTTATTTGTGAAAAACGGATAAGAAACGAATTAGATATTGCAAAAACAAAAACGGGATCAAGCTGCCAGATTTGCACGAATAGAGCGGACTGTTTTTGTATTTTTCGCCCCCTTAATGATCTTGATTAATGAAAACAACCTTATCAATGGATTATACTCGAAAAATACTATGAAAACAACTATTTATTCGTCAAAAAAGGGACTAGAAATGAGTTAGATATCATCAAAACAAGTTTTGCCTACAATTATTAGGATTCACTTGAAACCTATGCATGTTTTTCATAAATTTAAAGCACAAGTCTCTTTTCTTGAAAATAATGCCACTACTAGAAAGTACTCTTCGAGTACTACCAAATCGACTACTTATACAGCGAAACCGGATTTAAAACGAATAAGAAATCACAAATAGAAATTCACTCAGTTGTCACTCTTAATAAACCAATATTAATGTTACTGTTATTACCATAGATAGATTATGATTATTACTATTATTGTTACTACTGATTATGATATTTCGTATTACTAATATTTTCATCACGAGTCATTAGGATTATTAATACTGTTATTTTATGTTAAGGTCACTATAATTACACCATCATCAATTCTATTTTGTCACTAATATTATTATTTACTAATAGTATGAAAATTGTTATTATTCTTATACTTGTAATTATCACTAATATTGATGTTAACATTTCAAACTAATACTACTGATAATATGATATTATTAAACTTAGTTTGTTTTGCAATAAAAATAAATCTAAAGTATGATAAAAATTTGATATATCTAAATATGGTTTTATAACTTTTGAAAGGTATAGATACTAGAACATACCCTTAAATAAATAAAAATACCAATTTGAAAGACAGATAAGGTTGACGGACAAAGAATTAATAAATAAAAATCTTCTACTAAATACAGTAGGATTTAAGGAAAAGACAAACCCCTTAAATAAAAATATAGATAGTAATTAAGATCAAGAAAAGCAAAATAAAAACAAATAACATAAAAATATTCTTTATTATAAGAATTAAAACCTTAATAAAAACTATACCAAATACCGATACGGAATAGTTAGGCACCTATAAGGATTCAATTAAATTATTAAACGATGCGATAATTAAAGTAACGGGTTTAGTCTAATGTCCGACGATTGGAATCAACGCCTTTAATTCTAGGGAGACTTCTCTTATAGAAATAGTCTAATAATGAATCTCTGTTATTTCCTTTCATAGGAAATTAAATCAATTTCTGGATTATCAATAGCTTATATAACAGTTTAGCAAGGACCACGGGTGAGTTACTTGACTTTATCACATTGTTTGTGCTTGTAGTATAGTTGCATTTGGAATAATATATATATTCAATTGATATGCATGCGAGATTGGGATACTACATGATGCGTGGTGTATGAGTGAATGGCAAATTATCATAATATAAGTGATAATTCTATTGTATATAAATGTTGTATGGAGCATGTTGATGATTATCTGTAAATTGTATGATCGCCTTAAATTGGATTAACAACTACTGGTACTATAAATGAAACGAACATGCATTGCACGATTTACATAAACTACATTTGGAGATGTGGTAGCCTACTACGTGTTAATATTTCGGTTCTCTGTAATGCTTGGTTTTTCAGGCAAGAGGCTATTAGTTCTATGCAAGATTACCTTTTTTCCATCGGTTCCATGGGAACTAACTGAAATGAAAGACACCACCCATGATATCGCTGTGAAATGACTAACACTCAGTGGAGTTTCTAAGGTTTAAAACAGGAATTGAGTGCCTAAAGTGTAAAGAGATAGTTACAATGAAGATCGTGGCATTCCTATATACTTAGTTCTCCTAGGTAGGTGGGCCATAGTATCGAGTTCCTTCAACCCCAATGAAGAGGGCGTAAATCTTCATCCTGGCTTGGATTCTAGATCATCCAAGCTTGTAATGTGCATATGATTAATTATTGCATTACATATGATTGATAATTATACTTAGTTGCTATTGTTTGATGTGTCGTCTGGTCAGGTTATCTCATTGAGCTCGTGGTTCGCTCACCTCCTAACAGTTTTTGTTTAGGATTAATACTAGCTGGGATTGG
Organism: Combretum micranthum; assembly: GCA_024138025.1. Lineage (NCBI taxonomy): Eukaryota > Viridiplantae > Streptophyta > Magnoliopsida > Myrtales > Combretaceae > Combretum > Combretum micranthum. Next base: position 122,639 of record JAMXBD010002378.1, on the reverse strand, counting down.
GTTAGGAATGTGTGAAGAGAGCTTCTCCAACGAACTCTACTGAAGATAGAGATATAGAATATTGTAAACTTAGAATGTAATCTAGATAAATTTTATATTGTTGAAATTTGTAAGTTGTAGTTTGAAACCCATTTTCACTATTTGGTAGGGGATACCGATTCTTTGTGATCTTGGTAGAGATTGGAAAATCAGATTCCATAGTTGAAATCCCATAATATATTATATCATTTATATGATAAACAATGATAAATAATTAGAGTCTTGTACACTCTGACATACAAGACGACTCTCATATTACGGGTGCACACGTGATATGATAGCTTTAGATAAATCCTACTAGGCCCCTATTTGGAGTCGTGACACCAATTGCCTTTCGTGAGTTATTACCTCAAGCGGTGTGGGAAGTGATTACAGAGCTTAGTTCTTTCTTTAGAGAAATTTGTTCAACAAAGCTCAAGATAGAACATATGATGGTGGTTGAGAAAAATATAGTTGAAACTCTATGCAAATTGGAGAAGATCTTTCCTCCAGGATTCTTTGATTCTATGGAACATTTACCTATTCATCTGGCTTATGAAGCTAGGGTAGGAGGACCTGTGCAATATCGGTGGATGTACCCTTTTGAGAGGTATTTATATTATATGAAAAATAAATATAACTTATTATAGGCATATGGATTTTACATTGATGATTTACCAAAAAAATAATTCTTATATATAGGTTTTTACATCATTTGAAAAAGAAAGTACGAAACGAAACCAGCTTGTGTGGAAGGTTCGATATGCGAAGCTTATATTATTGAAGAAATCTCAACATTTTGCTCCCTTTATTTTGAACCAAATGTGCAAACAAGATTGAACCAAATTCCACGAAACGATGATGGGGGTGATGTTGAGATTAAGGGAAACCTATCAATTTTTGGCCATCCTGGAAGAGCCTATGGCTCCAATGGCTCTATAAGATGATGGATTTAAATGAGTATAAAGCTGCAACGTTTTATGTTTTGATGAATTGTGAAGAAGTTGTGCCATTAATAGAGTAAGTGTGTTCTTTTTCTATTTTTCTTTTTATGTTTTAAAATCATCTTTTGTAATTGCACATGCTAACATGGATTTTCAATAATAGAAAATTTGATGACACATTAAGGTTAGGAAGACCGCATATAAGTGAGAAAGAAATAGAGAAGTTGCGAGAACAAAACCTTGTGAATTGGTTAAAACATTTTGTAAGTACTTTTTACATGGAGACTTATTCTCTTCAAAGATATATTAAATTGATTTGTAGTTGGAAGTAAAGCATTTTTGTCTTTCTGTAGGTCGTTGAAAATACTGATAATGTTGATGCTCATATTAGTGACTTAATCCAAGGCCCATCTCGTATGGTCACTTCTTATAAAGGCTATTATGTTAATGGCTACAAGTTTCAAACACTTGATTTTGGAGGGAATAAGAAAACAATGAATAGTGGAGTTTGTGTAAGAGGAAGTTGTTACAATGATTATGATAGGGATTTTTATGGATTATTAACTGAAATCATTGAGCTAAATTATTGTGGAGAAGGGAATAATGTTGTCTTGTTTAAGTGTGAATGGTTTGACATTGAAAGAGGGACTAAAGTACATCCACAATATGGGCTTGTTGATGTCAATCATAAGTCAAGACTCAATACGAATGAACCATTTATATTAGCCCAACAAGCTGAACAAGTGTACTATGCAACTTATCCAAGCAAGAAGAGAGAACTAAAAGATTGGTGGGCTATTTGTAAAGCTAGAGCAAGAAGTAGATTTGATATTCCTCTTAATGAAGAGCAAGAAGAAGATATTTTAGAGACACAAGATGAGTATTATCAAGACAATGAAATGGAAGCACCCACATTAGTCACTGAGCTTTAGAACTTGATGATGGACACTTAGAAGAAATAGATCCAAATGAAGTTCATACAACATATCAAGTTGATCAAGACGATGAAGTGGATGAAGAAGATTTTGATTTTAGTTCCTCAAGTTGTGATGAAGAAAATGTTGATAATGAGTTTGACTATGATAGTACTGAAGGGGACATGTGAAGAATCTTCAAGTATTGGTGTTGTTGTACTTAAATATTTATAATATATGAATTGGTGTTATTGTACTTCCTTGCCTTTTATTTTATTCGTGTGAACTATAAGTTTAACTAAGTTATATAAGTATAGTTTTTCCCTATACTAATACTTTCATTTAATGTTTATCTCTTTTTTGTGTTTGTTATTGCTTTTATTATGGATATTATGTTGTTATATGGTTCTATTACAGGTATGTATTTAAATGGTACTTATCTATTGGTTTAGTTCATCTTTTCTTTATCTAATATGATTCCTTTTTTGAATAATTTTGACATTTCAGTTTTAGATATGATGCGAAGGGGTATTAACAAGCGCATTGGGAGGGGAAGACCACCACGATCACAAATCATACGTGATGAGCACACTCCAGAATCATCTCAAGCTGAAAATACCACAACTAATGTAGAAGTCACAAGAGTAGAACTAGAGCAACAATCACATGTGGAAATGCCTTTATTAGAAAATGCTACTCCAGAGTTACCTATTGGTTTAGAAGATCAAGGTTTAGAGCATCCTGAGAGCGATAGTCTTGTGACACGAGGGCCTTATCGAGGGACTCCCCTTCCTACAAATTCAACAGATCGGACTTTTCTCAGAGTTATTGGTGATAGGTTTGTGGTTTGGATTAACTATAGAAGCTTTGCATTAATATTAGTAAACTTGTAATAATTATTCTTATGATTTCTACATAACAGTTTTGATGATGTTGAAGCGCCACGAGCTATTACTAATGCTATCAAAGGAAGTTTCCAAAGTGCATGTCCATGTTGGAAGAAACTTAGTACAAAAGATAAGGATGTATTATGGGACTTATTTCAGGTAAACTAAATTGATTTTGTTGTATAATGTTTTTCTTAATGCTAAAATTTTAACAAGTATTGATAACTTTTGATGAATTTCAGAAACGATATACTTGGGATCCATCAGATGAGTATAAGATAAAGGAAATGTGGAATGCTATAGCATCTAGACGATTTAGTGATGCACTTAATCGGGCTAGAAGAGAAGCATGTGAAAAAACAGGCAAACAAAAAGTAGAGGACACAAAAGGCAATGGACCTAGTTGGATACCACCTGAAATATGGAATAAGTTAATTGATGACTATTGGAGTGGCCCTAAATGGGAGAAGAAATCTGAAGCAGCACGTAATAATCGACTCACGATTAAAGAAGGTTCAATTTCAAAGCATTCAGGAGGTTCTATTTCATTTTCCTTGCATCGTAAAAGGATGGTATGTTCATAATTCACTCTTTCACACAATTTAGATGTAATAGACATTCTAAATACTAATTGTATAGTTAAATATAAGAATTTCTTAGATTTTTTGTTAAATAACTCAATATTATTATTGTAGGAAAACACTTTAAAGAGACCAATCTCTCAACTTGAATTATTTGATCGTACACATAAGAAGAGAATGGTTTGGGTGAATTTATTGACAAGAAGTCAAAGATTGTTAGTGTAAGTTTATTTTATTATTTAATTTATATTCATGATTTGATCTTTAGAACTTCTAATGTCTAATATGATGAATGGACTCTTTTAGGAGAAATATACTGAGTCATTAAAAGAGAAGTATGGTGAAGATTCAACTTCACAACCTAGCTTTGATTCAGATGCATGGATAGAAGCAACTGGAGGTCCTAGTCATGGAAGGTCATATCGATTTGGAGGTACGAAAAAATTGCATAACATAGTTGGAAAAAGTAAGAGTCCATCTTCTTGTAGTTCAAGTTATGGAGATTCATCATCATCCATTACTACTCAAGAGAAACTTGAAGAGATACTACAAAAGATGCAAGAAGATATGCAAGAATGAATGGAAAAAAGAGAGCGAGAGTTCCAAGAAAAATTAGAAAAAAGAGAAGAACAATTCAATGCAGAATTGAGAAGTCAAATGGAAGCTTTGCTAGTTGAACTTGTCAAGCTTCGTGGGAAATGATCATGGGCACATTTTGGATGACATTTTGTATGCTAACTTTCAAATTTTTATTAGACTTCTTGTTTATTTTAGCACTTATGTGTTGAATTGTTTTTGGATTTTATGTTGATTGATATGTATGTGATGTTATCTTTTGGATCCACAACAATTACATGTATGAGTTCCTTCAAGTTTTAAGATAAAAATATTTAAGTGGATATTTAGTATCATGTCATTCATTATATATATATATATATATGTAAATAGTTTGAGATTACTGAAAGAGAAAAAAATTGTAATGAGTTTATAGTTAATTAAGAGAGATTTAAGGTAGAAATTATGAATAAATAGGATTTTTTATCGTAATATTGTATTGGACAGAGACAGAATTTGCAACAAAATTTATAAATAAATAAATAAAATTTTATCCACATTAATTATTAAATCAAAGACAGATTTGAGACAGATTTAATAAATAAATCAATGAAATTAAAAATCATACGAAAAAATAATTTGAAACAGATTTGCGATGGAAACTTAAAATAAGAATTATTGATAAATTATAGATAAAGACAAAATTGAGACTAAATAATTTGTCTCTAAATCTTTTGTCGTAAATTTTCAAGACAAATTTGTGACAAAATTTGTATTTACCAGAGACACAATATTCTGTTGCAAATATAATTAGCGACGAGGGTTTTTGTGACAGAAATTTACGATAGAAAGTCCGTCTTTGAAAACCTTTTGCAACAGAATTTATACTTTCAAAGATAGAAATTTCTGTCTCTAAAGACCAGTTTTCTTGTAGTGTCATGTTAATAGAGAAAAATATATTGTTATGATAACTGAATGCCCATGAAACATATATATAATTATCAGTTTAGAAAATATTAGTAATTATGTGTTTTTTTTGTGTCTAATCTTATAGCAGTTATATGCATTTCTTTTCCTTAAATAGCTAATCGTATTTTTCTCCTATTCATTGGTTTAAAAGAGGATAAATTCATTGTCAAAGTTAGAGTTTAAATTTTTCTAACTGTTGGGATTTTCTGGAGAAACATAATGTAGGTAGTCCAACAAGTAAAATAATGGAATTGTGTCCTAAAGAAAATATGGGAAGATATCCATCATCTATTAAAATTAGTATTTTCATGAGGGCATATTGATGATATGAGAGAATTATCTCATCTCTGGCTTCTTTATCTCATTTAATTCGCAATAAAACTAGAAGGAAAAATAGCATGCATTAGATAGGTTAACTTTTCATAACATCTACACAATTCTTTTAATTTAAAAGCACTAACTTTTTTGTATAATAAGATTGATAGCTTAAAATTATAATAACCAAAACATATAAAATCATATCTCTTAAGGGAAATTACTTTTTTAGTTTATTTTAGTTTATAAGATGTTGCAACGTTATATAGGTACTTGTGTCCATTGACTCTCTTTATATATTTATATATATGTGTGTATGTGTGAATTGAAAATATTATAAATCACTATAGAAGGTTATGTTTGGCAGTTGTGATGGGTTTGAAGAAGATGAATCCATGTACATATATATTATTCTCCTTATTTAGCTTTTTAAGATCGACATTAATGTCTTTCTTTGATTATGTTGCTTTGTTAGTGCCCCGTAATGTACCTTCATATTTTTTGCATAACATTATGTTTTTAGGGACATAAGTATAAAGACTATAAGCAGCTTGATGTGTTCCAAGTGACAGAAGCTCTTAAAGTATTATATGGAACGTATTTATTAAGATTAAGCGCCAGGATATGGTGAGATTCAAAAAAAAGGATTGCCAAATCCCGTAACCTGGGAGATGTTCAGCAGGGAATTTCTGAAGGAATATTTTCCTGGAAGTTTGAGGGAAAAGTATAGTACTGATTTGATTGACTTGCTAGAGGGGAGCAAAACTATTGATGAATATAAGCACGCGTTCAACAAGTTATTGCAATTTGCTCCAAATGCCTATAGAGATAGTGATGATCCAAAGAGGTAGACATTCATAGCTGGTTTAGAACCTTAGTTTCAAAGAAGATTGGCTGAATTTGAGATTGATGATTTTGCTGCATTGGCAGAAAAAACTCTAGTTATTGAACGTACCAAATGCTTTGAAGTGGAGAGATATAAGAAAAGAGGACAAAACTTTGGCAAAAGGACATATGATAATGCAGGAACTAGTTGTCACACCCCAAATGGTATCCTAAACATGATAATTCTACACACTCGATATTTAAACTCAAGTATGATAACCTTAGTCATTCCATGAGTTTAGACACTGAGTGTAAGGCTTACGTTCACCATGTAGGGGACCTTACTTTGAATCGGAATAGTTTAAGAAGACATACATAGCAATAAGAATATAAATCACAACAGTTATAGACTAATCTATTACAAAGATCTAAGGGGCATACCCTTATCAAAACATTAAGAGTCTTTAAGGTTCACGAACTCTCGTACAACAACATATATATAATTAAGGAGATTTAACTAGAAGTCTATGCCTAGCATCTAGGTCCCGACTTCTTAAAAAAGATCTTTATATTCCAAAAGTTGTACCTGAGGAAAGTGGCCTCTTGGAGATAGCCATAAATAATTATACTATAATAGGAAATTATGAGGGTATAAGCTTACGAGTTTAGTGAGTTTCACTTCTAAATTAAATACTCCATCAAACAATAGGGCAAGCAAGTTATATTAAACAATCATATGAAATGCACAAGCACATGAGCATACAATACATAAAACTTTCTGAGAGTCCTATATATGTTGAATGGATTTACGCCCTCCATTCAAGGTTAGGTGTTTCAGGCCTATACAACCATAGATTTCAATTTTTCCTAATTCATTTAGTGGTTGTTTCAGGTGCCCACCCACTCATTAATTATGTAGTTGATTCAAATGCCTACTCTACTTCAATTTTAATTCAGGCGACCTCGCGCCATTACCCAAGTTTTCAGACCTACCCATCGCCTAGCTATTATGCTTTTTCCCACAAAGGTATAATCACAAATGTAATGTGACTCAATATATGTTATGCATGGACAATTTCATTATAGGGTCATGGTATATTATTTAATTGATTTTAGGCGATCATAGAGATTTCAGACACTTGAATCCGATACTAAATCATACAAATATTTATAACAATTCCCATTTCGATATTCTTATCATTAATTCAACCAAACAAAATTCACATACACATTCGAATTTTGTCTTGTCCTAATTCTAATGCCACTATCATTACAAGCACAATCATAGATATGTAATTTAAAGAAAGTGAACTCACTTTGCCATGGCACGAGATTCCTCTAAATCCTAATAATCCTTAGGAAGGTTAGTCCATCTCCTAACAAAAGAAATACCTCCAATGAGTATTTCTATGAAGTTTAAATGAAACTTATAAATTCTATTCTAACAAGTTCGTCAAAGTTCGTATAAGAGGAAATTTCAACTTAAAACAACCATAACTTGATCATTTTAACTCAGAATTTCACATATTATATACCGATTTCTACATATTCGACTAGAGCTATCTATTTCTAAAGTTATTTCCGTCAAACAAGATTGTTTGGTCCATAAATAGTAGGGTACATAATATTATATGAGATTCCCAACCCATAAAGTAAATTCTAATTTCAATCCAAGCATTATTCACAAGCTTTAATAGATACTTAGCTATCATTATATTTTGAAAGACTCTTTTATATACATATATAACTCAATATCATGCATGATCCATAGGCTTTGATCAATCTACTTCCTCAAGTGCTTAGACAATGTTTTATAGGATTTAAAAGACACTATCTCCTTAAGCTTTGTTTCTACCAAGTATATTATATGTATATGCAATATCTATAAGTTATTATCATGAATGTCATGAGATGATCTACCTATGTGTATATTATATGCTTTGCAAAACCTTTTAAATTACTTAACTTAAGCAAACTAGCTTTATTTCTTGCAAATTCACATTTGTTTTTATCAATATACAAGCATAATGACCTATATGCTTAACACCCTCAATATTTCAATAAAATTTTTTATTTTGGAGTTGGAAAATAGATGTTTAAATAGGGGTTTTACCAAGTTACGAATTTTACAAGATTTTAAGGAATGAAAACATTGTTTGAAATATATTTTGAAACCTTTCCTTGTTTTAAGATTATACCTTGATAAAATTCACTTATCCTTATCAAAATTAAGTCTTTATTATATGTATTCTCTAAGGCTTCTATTTTTCTATTAAAATCATCATTTTTGTAATTGGAAGTAAGTGTTTAAATGGGGTTCATTTCTAAATCCGAATTTTGAAATTTATGTTTGAGTTTGTTTCTTGTATAAAACTCATTTAATCTTTCTAAAATTAATCATAATCAAACCTACTCCTTAAGGCTTCCATTTATTTAATAAAACTCTTGTTTTAGGGTTAAAAAATAGGTATTCACATATCAACCTTTCCTTATTATGAATTTTAAGTTTGTTATTAGGGTTGAAACATAATGCTAACATAACTTTTGTAAACTTTTCTTATTTTGGAACTATCTCTTAGTAGACCTAAGCTTTACTCCTCAAAACCATTCCTTAATGATACCTATTCCCTGAACCTTTCATATTTAATGTAAAATACTCATTTTGGAGTTGAAAAATAGGTTTCTATAATAGGGTTATTTTTAAATCCGAATTTCCAAAAACATTTTTTGTTGAAATAAAGATAGATCTTGAACTTTTTAACATATCCTCATTATTATTATGCTACTACAAGTCTTTTATATACATAAGGCAAAAATTTATGGCATTTATGTACTCAAAACAACTAGATATACTATATTATGTAAGTCATGAATGCAAACGCAACATCAACATTATGTAGATGTGGTTAATAAATGAATACATGCACACAATATCAATAATAACAACATAAAACAATAATATAGCAAAATAATAGCAAAACAACTTAAATAACAAGTTCTACAACATTGTGATGGCAAGAATATCATGTTTAAGTGTTTCTTCATCCTTAGCATAAAGCTCATTGGGATTTTGGTGGAACCACACAAATATGATCTTGCCATTATATGTTTTATTTGTGGTAGAATTAAGATCTATTACCTATGAAGTGTTTGGAACAAGAACTTGAGAAATAAAAAGTTTTGCGTGTGTGTGTGTGCTCACGAAGGAGAGGAGAAGGAAGGAGAGAAAACCTTTTTTCCGAAGTTTGATTTTTAAAAAAAAGTGAAAGTGAAAAGTGAAAAGTGAAAGGCAAGAGGAGTATTTATAGAAAATAATTGGGGTTTGTTTTGATTAAATAAAAAGAGAAAAATGAAAAAATTGGGATAAAGTGAGGACAAGGGGGCATTGGTTCGAGGGCAAGAGAGAGAGATGTGTGATATTTTGTGTAATAAAATTCAAAATTTAAAAGTAACTTAAGTAATAAAAGATATTGGAAAAGTAAATTTGTAACGAAAATTATGTAAGTTTGTAAGAATAGGTATTAAGTAAGTAAAAATAGGGTATGGATGGTTATACTTATGAATAGTGTGATTAGAAATGAAAAAGTAGATTAGGCAATTAAATTACCGTAGTAATAAAAATATGATAAAAGGCTATAATTGTAACTTTTATAAATCGAAAAATTATATAACTAATATATTCGGAAATCTTATGAAATTACATGTCTAATGATACTAATAGCATATTTTTGGTATCTCAAGCTTCAGGACATGCTTTACAAAGTTTGTATTCGATCGAGTTTGAAATAGGCAAAAAATTTACCCATATGATATTTTTAAGCATCCTAATATTATTACGAACCAATTTACACGCTTCACTCATATTTCAACTTCTCGATTTAACAATACGGGATTGTCGGATCTAAACTGCTGGGGTTTCCTGAGGTTTTGTTGACTTAGGGTTTCCAATTGACTTTTCGCCTTTGGTTTAAACTTGAAATTACCGTAAAAATTTGGGGTTTAAAACCTATCCCCCTTAAAGAAAGTTTTGTCCTCAAAACTTGAAAAATGTACCTGATTCCTCAAACAAACTAAGGTATTTCTGCTGCATCTTGTTTTTCGCCTCCCAAGTTGCCTCCTTGTACGAGTGATTCCACTAAAGAATCTTAACATATCTTATTTCCTTATTTATCAACTTTTGAACCTTTCGTCTAAAATCTGCACCAGATGTTCTTCATAAGTGAGGTTCTCCTTTAAAAATACCAGTTTCAATTCCATAACTTGATTTGGGTTGATTACATGCTTTCGAAAAACGGAGACGTAAAAAACATTGTGCACCCCAAACAGATTCAGTGGTAAAGCAAGGCGGTACACCAACTCTCTAACTCATTTATGTACTTTAAATAGACCTATATACAGGGGGCTCAACTTTCCTTGTGAGAAAATTCGGTGAATAGTCTTGATAGGGTTAACCTTTAAATACACATGATCTCCTATTTGGAACTTAGGAACCCTCCTCTTCTAATTCACCCAACTCTTTTGTCGATCTTGAGCCTCCTTCATTCATTGTTGGATGACTCGTACCTTATTAGCGGCATCCTGTATAAGATCTGGTCCAAAGACCAATTTCTCCACATCATCCCAACATAACGGGATCTGCACTTTCGTCCATATAAAGCTTCATAGGGTGGCATCTTAATTGTCGAGTGGTAACTGTTGTTGTAACCAATGTCCACTAAAGGTAAGTGTGTTTCCCAACTTCCTTTAAACTCCATCACAAATGTTCTAAGCATATCCTCTAAGGTTTGTATGGTTCGCTTAGACTGTCCATCGATCTAATAATGATATGCCGTGCTAAAGTGCAACTTAGTTCCCATACACTTTTGCATGCTCCCCTAAAACTTGGATACAAACCTTAGGTCTCTATCTAATACAATCCTAGCTGGTATTCCATGTAGACGAACAATTTCCTTTATGTAAAGCTTTGACAATTTATCCATAGAATAAGTCATACTTATTGGTAGGAAGTGAGCGGACTTGGTTAACCGATCTACTATAACCCATTTAGCATCATGCTCTGTTGGTGTTTTCAGTAATCCACACACAAAATCCATGGAAATCTAATCCCATTTCCATTCCGGTATTGGCAAGGGTTTCATAATCCTCCCCACCTCTGATGCTCTACTTTCACTTGCTGGCAAATCGGACACTTCAACACAAATTCGGCTACATCCTGTTTCATTCCGTTCCACCAATAATGTCCTTTAAGATCTTAGTACATTTTCGTTCCTCCCAGGTGTACCGTATACCCAGAATTGTGAGCTTTAATCATGATCTCCTTTCGTATCTCCTCATCATTTGGTACACAGAGTCGTCCCTTCATTCTTATTACATCCTCATCATCCACTAAGAAGTTAGTGTATTTTCCTTCTTGAATTTCACTCTTTATTCTTTGTATTATTTTATCGTAAAGCTGAGCCTCCTTGATTCTTTCCATTAAAATGGGTTCCATTACTAAATTTGCTATCTCTACTTTCGTATCTTCTCCCTGAACTCAATACTCAACCTTGCAAATTCCTTTCTTAATTCCTTTTGATCGGTAAGCAAAGCTGCAACTTCCCCATGATTCTTACGACTTAAGGCATCAGTAATGCATTTACTCTTCCCGGAAGTAATTAATCCCCAAATCATATTCCTTGATTAACTCGAGCCATCTCTTTGTCTCATGTTCAACTCCTTTTGTGTGAACAAATACTTAAGGCTCTTGTGATTAGTATAGATCTTGCATCTTTGCTCGTAAAGGTAATGTTGCATATCTTTAAAGTGAACACCACTACGGCTAGTTCCAAATCATGTATAGGGTAATTTTGTTCGTGTGGCCTTAGCTATCTTGAAGCGTAGGCAATCACTTTCCCATCTTGCATGAGTACATACCCGAGACCATTTCTTGATGCATCACTATGAACTGTATAAGGCTTCTTGGGATTTGGCAGTACCAAGATTGGAGCGAAAATAAGCCTTTGCTTAAGTTCTTGAAAACTTTGGTCTCTCTTTTCCATCCATATAAACTTTTCATTCTTTTGGGTTAATTGGGTCAAGGGTATACCTATCTTGGAAAAATACTTAACAAACTTCCTATAATACTCGGTTAGACCCAAAAAGCTTCTTACTTCTATTACTGTCTTGGGCGGCTTCCAATCCATTATGGCATTTATCTTTTCAGGGTCCATAGATATACCCTTTCTTGATACCACATGTCCCAAAAATGAAATCCTATCCAATCGAAAATCACAGTTGGAAAATTTAGCATATAGCTTGTGTTCCCTTAAGGTTTGTAATGTCATGCGCAGGTATTCTTCATGTTGCTTGCACGTTTTCAAGTAGATAAGGATATCATTAATAAAAACTATAACACGTATCTAATAAAGGCTTATACACTCGGTTCATCAAATCCATAAATGTAGCAAGAGCATTCATCAACCCAAATGACATCACCAAGAATTCATAATGTCCATATCAAGTCTAGAAAGCCATTTTAGGTACATCTTCTAGCTTAACTCTTAGCCGATGGTATCTCGATCGAAGATCAATCCTTGAAAACACACTTGCTCTTTATAGTTGGTTAAATAGATCATCAATCTTAGGGAGCGGATACCTATTATTGATTGTGACTTTGTTTAGCTCCCGGTAGTCCACACATAACCTCATCGATCCATCTTTCTTCTTAACAAACAAAACCAGTGCACCCCATGGTGACACACTTGGTCTTATAAATCTTTCATCCAAAAGTTCCTGTAATTGTTTCTTTAACTCTTTTAACTCAATAAAAGCTATAAAGTAAGGTGCTTTAGATCTCGGTTTTGTGTTTGGTGCCAAATCAATCTCAAAGTCGATCTCTTGCTTTGGGGGTAACCTTGGTAGTTCATCATGGAAACTATCCAGAAACTCATTAACAATTGGTATATCTTCAACTCGGGGAAACTCTTCCTTATTTTCCATTGCACCAAAAGAACCTCCCTTTTTGGTCTCGACCTCCTCATCTACAAGCAGTTCAAACGAACTTAACTCAGTTCCTCTTGAAATCACTGTTTCTCCCTTAAATTCGACATCCTTTTCATGCAAGTCCTTAAAATCCACTTTCTTCCATCTACAATCTACAACAACTTTAGCAAAAGTCAACCAACTCATACCCAAAATCACTTCATATTTATTCATTTCCAAAACAATCAAATCATATCTTGTGTGATGACATTGAATCACTATTGGGTAGTCTTTCAACACCTCATTAGTTGTTATTATATTTCCAGTTGGAGTCTTGATATGAAAGTCGAAGGTGGCGGTGGCTATTGGTAACCCAACTTGTTTCGCCAAACTGGTGGTGATAAATGAGTGTGTGGCTCCAATGTTGAACAAGGTGTAAGCAGTCGTCTTGTCTACTAATATGCATCCTGTATTCAACGTGACTAATTACTATCCCAAACCATTCTAGTTCATTCCCTAACTTTATCTTAGATTACTATACTTTTCCTTTTTATAACCCTAGGATCCTAAGCAATTTATAATCATTTGAAAAACAGAAACAAGGGCTGGAAGACTAACCTATCATGAGTCCAAAATCTTGGCCATCGTCTTCTTCCAAGGCATCCAATTCATAGCCTTCGTCCTTAGCTTCCTCACAAACCCATTGTCTCTCTAAATTATATATCCTGATGCCATGCATAGCCGATCCAGAATAGCTACCAAGGTTTCCATTATTCCCATTTCTAGGTTTTATCAAGGATGATCCTCTAAATGTCCTAGCTGGGGCACTCGTCTTCTGTGGGCACTCGTTGGCAAAGTGTCCAACTTGCTTACAAACAAAGTAAGTAGTGGTGGCCTTCTTAGGGCACCGGAGATCTTGTGACTTGCCTCTTCGCAGCAATAGCACTTGTCTCTCAACTGCGGACATCTCCTAGGGTAGTGCTCTCCCTTGCACTTCCAGCAACTTGGGGTTTTAAGGATGTTCTTTCCTCCATTTCCCCTGCTTGTATTTCCTTTGAAGACATAGAGTGGCTTGAACCTCTTCTAGGGATACCTAGAACTTGACCCCCCATAAAACTTTCTCCTAAACACAGAGGGTGTTCTAACTGTGGTCTTTGTCTTTCTCTTTTTGGCCCTTTCAATAATCCGGGCTCTCTCAACCAATTCCCTAAAATTCCTAATGTCGAACTCCTCAAGTCTCACTCTCATATCCTCATCCAAGCCATTCAGAAAAACTTGTCTCTTCAGTTCCTCACTATATTTGTATGAGTCAGGGGCATACTAAAGCAGCCTACTGAACTCGTTCTTATATTGTTCCATTGTGCGGCCTCTTTGTAATATGTGCAGAAAATTTACACTGTACTATACCTGGAGACTTCCAAGAAAGTAATGCTTAAGGAATTTGTAGCAGAACATCTCCCATGTAATAGGTGGCACGAGCTCCCTCCTCTTAGATTCCTACCATACTCTTGCATTCAACCTTAGCAGGTATGTGCCATAATTAACTCTTAAGTGGTGGGGCACTTCAAAGGCATCAAACGACCGTTCTATTTGAGCTAACCAATCCTCAGCCTCATCATGTTTTCCAAATGCTCCCTCATAGTATCTGTTACTTCTTATGAACTCGGGCAAAGAGCTCTTGTATGGCCTCGGAAGTGCTGGTAGTGGTAAGGGAACGGTGTGGGATTGCGCATTTTCAAGCATTGGCATGGCTACAAATGCCTGTTGCACTAAAGGTGGTAGAGTAGGTGTTAGAGCAGGTGCAGGAACAGGAGCGGGAGCAGGCATAGTTTGTCAAATGGCCTTAAGCACTTGTGGCAGTTGTCCTAAAGTCGCTTGCAAAGCGGCTTGAGCATCGACCATTGGTAGGTTTGGTGGCGGTGCCACTTGTTGTTCTCCCCCCACATTTGTTTCACTAGATGCGCTTTGCTCTTATCGTCTCCTTCCTCTATTACGACTGTGTTACATTTTATTTAACTTAGTTAAGTAATCTTCTAGTAACATTATTAACATTTTATGTCGAGATTCGGAAATGTTGGAAATTCTCATACAAGCGAGTAATATAAAAGCAAAGTATAATTTAAGAAACTTAAATGAAGAAATCTCTACTTCATAACATAAATTTTTCATTAAAACTTCAACTGCAGGTACATGGACCATTACATTGGAATTGAAAACAAAGCATAATGATTCAAAACATCACAACAAGTAACAACCGTCGACAACATCCCGGAACAACAAAAGCTACTATGACCTATCTTTTAAGGTCGTAACTACAAAATTTAGCTTGGACTTGTGGGTCAAAACATAGGTCACTTCCTTCCTTTAATCCTCACATTCTCTTTTTGTAAACCACTTCTTCTCCTTCTTCATCCTTATTTCCTTCAGATGGAATAACAATCTCATTATCTATCTCATCCACTTCTTCCTCATAGGGTGGGTAGCCGATTTCACTTGGTGGAGGTGGCTGGGCCATATCGGCGAATGGAGGTAGCACTTCCTCATACACTCCCCACCAAAAGAAGTGAATTTGAGCATCCACTCGAAGCTAATCCGTGTGATCCCCCAACAAGTCATGAGCATAAACAAACAGATATCTAATTCGGTTCCAGGTTTGAAAATCGGGAAAAGTCGGTTTTTCTTCATTCCTTAACATAAAAGTAGCTTCTTCTAACATGGGTTGCCTCAACTTATAAACAACAATCCTTTCTAATGCATAAATCACTTCAAGCTCTGACCAATATTTCTTCCTTATAGGGTAATACTCTATGTCTGTCACTACTTTATGCCACTCAATGTTCATCGACCCTCTTTTCCACAAATTAAACATCTCTTGGATTAACTTAGGACAGCTAGCTAAAGCAAGTTCTTTGCACAAGACCCTAATTCTTAAACGGTATTCAACCAAAGACTCACTGGGTTGCTTACGCATTTTCCTTGCCGCTATGTAGGCTTCACCAAGAGTAAGCTATTCACAAAGGAAGAAAGGATTATAATTGTAAAACCCATACTGCCTATGCTATTCTTATCTAAGCCTTCTTTATTTTATTCTTATCCTATCTTAGTCTTTTCTCTTTATTTCTCTTTAAGTCTATTAATTAAAGCTATGATTGTAGATTCATAACCATGCTCTGATACCAATTTAAACTGTCATGCCCCAAAGGCTACCCTAAACACAATAATCCGCCACACTCAATATCTAAACTTAAGTATGACATCCTTAGTCATTCCATGAGTTTAAACATCGAGTGTAAGGCTCACATTCAACATATAGGGAGCCATACTTTGAATCGAAATAGCTTAAAGAGACATGCATAGCAATAAGAATGTAAATCATAACAGCTATGACCAGATGAATCTATTACATGATCTAAGGGACATACCCCCATCAAAATATTAAGAGTTCTTGAGTCCACAAAAGTCTCTTACAATAATCATTATATATATCAATTAAAGAGATTCAACTAGAAGTCTATGCCTACATCTAGGTCTCAACTTCTTAAAAAAACTCGTTAAATTCCAAAAGCTGTACCTAAGGAAAATGGCTTCTCGGAGATAGCCATAAATATTAATACTACAACAGGAAACTATAAGGGTATAAGCTTATGAGCCTAGTGAGTTTCACTTCCAAAATTAAATACTCAACAAGCAATATATAACATGCAAGTTATATTAACAAGCATAGGAAATACACAAACATGTGAGCATATAATACATATGACTTTTCGGGAATCTTATGTTGAATGGATTTACATCCTCCATTCGGGGTTAGGTGTTTCAAGCCCATACAACTATAGATTTTAATTTTTCTCATTTTTATTGTAGTTGATACATGTGCCTACCCACACACAATTTGTAGTTGATACAAGTGCCTACACCTCTACCATTTCAATTTCCGGCCATTATGCCAACATTCGAGTTTACATGCCCCTCGTTGCCCAGCTATTATGGCTTCTTTCCACAAAGATATAATAACCTATGCAATATGACTCACATATGGTATGCATGATCAATTTGTTTATAAGTTCATGACATATTAATTAACAATTTATGGACAATCACAAATATTGCAGACACTTCAATTCTATACTAAATCATACAAATATTTACAACAAGCCCATTTCGATATTCTTAACATCGATTCACTCAAGTAGAATTCACATACACACAATCAAATTTTATCTTGCCCTAATACTAATGTCACTAACATTACAAGCACAATCATAAGCATATAATTTAAAGATAGTGAACTCACTTTGCCATAGCGAAAATCCACTTAATCGTAATGGTCCTTGGGAAGGTCTATTCCGTCTCCCAAGTCTCATAGTCAAAAGAAATAACTCCAATGGGTATTTTTATAAAGTTTGGATGAACTTATAAATTTTATTCTAACAAGTTCGTCAAATTTTGTCTAAAAGGAAATTCCAACTTAAAACGACTATAACTTCATCATTTTAATTCGGAATTTCGCATATTATATACCAATTTCTACCTATTCAATGAGAGCTATCTATTTCTAGAGTTATTTCCACAAAAAAGGTCGTTTGGTCCATGAAGAGTAGGGTACAAAAATGCTATACTTAGCTATCATTATATTTTTGGAAGACTCTATTAGATACATATATGACTCATTATCATGCATGATTCATGGGTGTTGGTGAAGCTATTTCCTCATGTACTTAGATAATGCTTGATAGGAGATATAAGACACTATTTTCCGAACTTTTTTGTTTCTACCAAGTGCACTATGTGCACATGCAAAACCGATAAGTCATTATCATGAATGTCATGAGATGAACTATCTATATGTATACTCTTAATGGTATGATATAAAAAATTCTTTTAGAAAACTTTTGCTTTGCAAAACTTTTGAAATTTCAAAACTTAAGAAAACTAGTTTTATTTCTTGCAAAATCTCACTTGTTCTTACAAAAAATTTTCCCTAGTAACCTATATATCTATCACCTTCTTTACTTTAATGGGATTCTTTGTTTTGGAGTTGGAAAATAGGTGTTTACATGGGGGTTTACATAGATACGAATTTTACAAGATTTTTAAGGGATGAAACATTATTTAATTTATCCTTGGAAAACTTTTCTTGTTTTAGGAATATACTTTAATAAACTTCTTTTATCCTTGTCAAAATTAGGTCTTTATTACATGTATCCCTAGGACTTCTATTTTTCTATAAAAATCATCATTTTGGCATTTGAAAATAGGTATTTAAATAGTGGTAATTTTCAAATCCGAATTTTGAAAGTTCTTTTTGAGATTGTTTCTTTGTAAAACTCATTTAATCTTTCAAAAACTAACTCCTAATCAAACCTACTCCTTAAGGCTTCCATTTCTTTAATAAAAATCTTGTTTTGGGGTTGAAAAAAGGTGTTTACACTTCAAGCTTCCCTTATTATGAATTTAAAACTTGTTATTGGATTGAAACATAACTTTGTAAATTTTTCCTTGTTTTGAAAATATTCCTTAGTAGATCTAAGCTTTACTCATCAAGATCACTCATTTATGATATCTATTCCCTAAGCCTTTTATTTTTTATATAAAATACTCATTTTGAAGTTGAAAAATAACTTTTCTAAATAGGATTCCTTTTTTAGCCGAATTTTCAAAAAATCATTTTCATTGAAACTAAAATAGATCTTAAGCTTTCTAACATTTTCCTACTATTATCAACATAGCTTAACAATAAAACAAAGTAATAGCAAAATAATCTTAAATAACAAGATCTACTATACATTGTGATGGCAAGGATCTCATGTCCAAGTGTTTCCACATCCCTAGCTTAAAGCTTATGAGGATTTTGAGTGAAATCACACATGAATGATTTTACCGTTACATGTTTTTAAGGTAGTAAGGTATAGATCTATTACCTATTAGACGTGTGGAGTAAGAAATTTAAAGAAAATCAAAAGTGTGTGTGTGTGTGTGTATTAAGAGAGGGAGGTCACGACAATGAGAGGAGGAGAGAGAGAGAGAGAAAACTTGTTCCAAAAGTTGATTCTTTAGAGAGAGAAAGAAAGTGAAATAAAGTTGGTATAAAGGGGTATTTATAGAAAAGTGGATTAGAGTTTGTGTATTAAATAAAAGAAAAATAAAACAAATTGGAGAGAGAGGGAATAGAGGGAGGGGGCGCGGTTTTAGATGTGGGGAGAGAGAGAGAGATGTGTGTTGTGTAAGTTTCAAAATTAATTAAGTAATTTAAATAATAAAAGTTGTATTGGAAAAGTAAATTATAAGGAAAATGATGAAATTGTAGGAATAGGTTGTAAGGATGTAAGAAATAGGTTATGCGTAGTTATACTTGATGAATAGTATATTATAAATCAAAAAGTAAATTAGACATTTAAAGTATTGATAGTAAAGAAAATACGATAAAAAAGTTATAACTGTAACTTTTATAACTCGAAAAATTATATAACTGATATATTCATAAATCTTATGAAATTACGAGTCTAACGGTATTAATATTATATATTTAATATCTTGAGCCCCGGGATACGCTTTTCAAAGTCTGTATCCGATCGAGTTTGAAATAGGTCGAAAACTAGCAAATTTAATCTTTTTAAGTACCCCAATATATTACGAACCAATCTACACTCTTCACTCTTATTTTGACCTCTTGGCTTAGGAACGTGGGTTGCTGGATCTAAACTACTAGAGTTTCTTGGGAATTTGTTGACTCAGGGTTTCTGGTTAACTTTCCAGTTTAGGGTTTGAACTTGATATTACCCTAAAAATTAGAGGCTTACATGTGATGTCCTTGAATCACTATTGGGCAGTCCTTCAACACTTCACTGGTCGTCACCACACTTCCGGTTGGAGTCTTGACACGAAAGCCAAAGATAGCGGTGGCTATTGGTAATCCAACTTGTCTCGCTAAACCGGTAGTGATAAATGAGTGTGTGGCTCTAGTGTCGAACAGGGTTTAAGTAGTCATCTTAGCAACTAATATGTGTCCTATATTTAATACGGCTAATTACTATCCCAAACCATTCAAGTTTGTTCTCTTAACTTCATCTTAGATTACTACACTTGTTTTTCCTTTTCTAGTCCTTAGATTCTAAGTAGTCCATAATCAACAATATATATATATATAGAGAGAGAGAGAGAGAGAGAGAAACATGGGTTGGAAGACTAACTTGTCATAAGTCCAAAATCTTGGCCACTGTCCTCCTTTAAGGCAGCGAATTCACAGTCTTCGTCTTCAACTTCCACACAAACGCATTGTCCCTCCAGATTGTATATCCTCATGTCATGTATAACCGATCCAGAACGGCTGCCAAAGTTTCCACTATTACCATTTCCAAGCCTTGCCAAGGATGATCCTCCAAATGTCTTGGTGGGGCACCCATCCTTTATGGGCACTCATTCGTAAAGTGTCCAACTTGCTTGCAGACATAGCAAGTAATGGTAGCTTTCTTCGGACACTCAGAGATCTTATGACTTGCATCACTACAGAAATAGCACTTGTCTCTCAGCTACGGACACCTCTTAGGGTAGTGGTCTCCCTTGCATTTCCAGCAACTTATGGTCTTAGGAGTGATCTTTCCCCCATTTCCCCCCCGCTCGTATTTCCCTTGAAGCTATGGAGTGGCTTGAACCTTTTTTAGGCATACCTTGAACTTGACCCCCCTGAAACTTTCTTCCAAACACTGAGGGTGTCCTATCTGTAGTCTTTTTCTTTCTCTTCTTGGTCCCTTCAACAATCTAGGCTCACTCAACCAATTCCTTAAAATTCCTGATATCGAACTCCTCAAGTCTCATTCTCATGTCCTCATCTAAGCCATTAAAAAAAACTTGCCTCTTTAATTCCTCACTATACTTGTATGAGTTCGGGGCATACTGAAGTAGCCTACTGAACTCGGCCTCATATTGATCTATCGTGCGGCCCTTTTGTGATATATGTAGAAAATCCACACTGTACTGTACCCAAAGGCTTCCAAAGAAGTAATTCTCAAGGAACTCGTAGCAGAACATCTCCTAGGTAATAGGTGGCATAAGCTGTAAAACCCCAAATTTTTGGAATTGGTTCGGCATAAAACCCTAAACCAGAAGTCAAACGGAACCCTAAAGGTCAATAAAACCCTAGTTTATCGTAACCGAACAAGTCCGACAATGCCGTTTTCTTTGGCCCTGGAAAACGAAGATGGGATAATTAGCTAGAATAGTTCGTAATAACTATAGGTTTTACAAAAGTATCAGTTTTGCGAATGTCGAGTGTCTTTTGAACCCGATCGGACACAGTTTCTCAAAAAACGTGTCTGGGAGCCTGGAATAGTAAAAATATTACAAATACACCGTTAGACTCGTAAAAAATAAGGTTTTCAAAAATATCAATTTCAAAATTTTTTGGAAGCTAAAAATAGCAGATATAGCTATTATACGCGTATTTTCTTACATCGGTACTTTATTAGCCATATCTATCTTACATTACACTATTCATTACTATTCTATACTATTCTTTTATCTCTATTTTTTCTTACACCTACTCTTACACACTACATAACCTATAATTCTTACTTTTTATCTTTCCCGTAACTTTATTTCACATCTACCTTACATATTACATTTTTATTTTACAAAAAGTCAAAAAAATAAATCACCTCCCTCCACCATCAAGGTGGCCGGCGCCCCCCTCTCTCTATCACCCTCAATTTTGTTTCAATTTTTTATTTATTTTAATCACTAAAAATCCCTCCACATTTTCCTAAAAATACCCCCCTCCTCTTTCACTTCTTTCACACATTCACAACCCACAATTTTCTTATCAAAACTCTCTCAAATTCTCCTCTCAAAACTCTCTCAAAATACCATCTCAAAACTCTCTCAAAATAATTCCACAACAACCTCTACCAATAACTAAAACCCATAACCACATAACCATACCAAAGTCTCATTTAGGTAACTACCTTCTTTTATTCACTTCTTCTTCATGTCATGTAACTTTACCTGACCATAGTGTGAGTTTCCAAAGACTACAAGTTATGGAAGCTACATTATGTTCATGTATTGTCTTCTTATTCATGAAAATCTATTTATGTTCACGTTATTATGTTATTCATATTATTGCTACTATATCTAAATATTATTATCTATATATATATATATATACAATATCCTTTAGAGCATATAAGCTCACTTGTAATTTATTTACTTTTATGCAATGCAATTTATTTATTTTCCTTTGCAATTTATTTATTAATTCCTTGCAATTTATTTACTTATTCCTTGTTATTTTAAGACTAGTCTCTAGTCTTAGACTTGTCCTCATCAAGTCAAAACAAGTTTTCTTTTTTTCATTTTATTTTATTTTGAGACTAGTCTACCTCTTAGTCCCGGGAGCCTTGAAAAAGCTAAGACTCCAATACTTGACTTTATTATTTATGTTTTATATTACTTTGTTTACTATCATTCTCATAAATCATGTTCATTTATATTGTTGTCCAAAAATTTCAATTTCTAAAAATAATTAAACAAAAGAAGATTTTGACACTTAGAATAAGTTTATGAAAAGAAGAAAATCTATGGTTTGGAAAACAAAACTAAAGTTATCTCTTTTCAAAGTTACAAGAAGAAACCACTAAATTAGAAACTACTTTTATTATAAAAAGTTTTTTAAGTCACATATTGTTCCACTTTTTATCAAGAAAATAAATTTTTATGCATGAATTATTTTAGGAAAGGATGAGAAATTTTTAATAAGGATTAATAGACAAAGAATTTGTACAAGAAAAATAAATAGGATTAATGGTGTATTTTCTAAAGAAAACTCCAAAATAGTATTAGTATAGAAAACATAGAAGGAAGAAAATTTATTTTCAAAAAGTTACTAGGATATATATATATATATATATATAAGCCAACATAAAACATTTTTGTAAAATAAAAAGAAACCAAATAGTCATTTCAAAGAGTTTACGAGCATGAATCCTTGTAAACTATATCTTTCAAAAACAACTGTAAACCCCAGAAATTTTCACAATAGTATACCGTAGTAAAATAGATAGTGAATTTAGAAACCGATAGAAATCCTAGAATAGATTAATGAGTTGTGATAAACTCATTTCTAGTTTGAAAACCCGAGTAAAAATTTTCTTGACCTTAATAGATATATATATAAAAAAAAGAGATTTCGTATCTTGAACTGATAATTCAAGATATAACTAGACATAGTTTTTAAAATTTCGAAACCGATAAGATGCAGTCTATTTATAGAACTTATCGGTATAAAACAATAGATTATAAATACAAACAAACACTAATACTGAACAATAATTATCAACTTAGAACAAAAAGAAAATTTCAAACCCGCAGTTTTAATTGTTAGGAAATTCTAGCTTTATTAGGACTTGATTCCTAATTTAATTAGTCGAACTTGAAAATTTAATCACGTAAGTTAAAAATATTAAAAATAATTAATCGTGTGAAGTTTTAACTAAAAATTTGAAAATACAAATAATTAAAAGTTTTGTAGTAACTTAGAAAAATTATCTCGGTAAAACGTAAATATAACAAATATAGTTATACGCGAATAATTTATATATATATATATTTAAATATTTTTGTAATTATTAAATATATATATACATATATATATATAAGGAAGAAGATGAAGTCGAAGTGCCTTTCCCACCGCTGCACCGCTGGAGGAATTCACGATTGGACGTTGTCAACAGCAGGATTTCCACGCGCGCCAGAAGTTGAGGCTACCGAGCATTTGAAATTCCCACGCGCACACAAGCAGCATCAACATCAGCAGCCACCGAGCATTTGAAAGCCCACGCGCGTGCTGCTGGAATTTCTCCTCGAGCAGGACAAAGCACTTCTCGCACACAGCAGCAGGCAGCACCCCATCGAGCAAGCAGCAGTGGACAGCAAAGGACTTTCACACACAAGCAATAGCTCCCACTCCAGCAGCAACCAAGCAGCAGCCACACACACATACACATCCCCACACACGCACAACCTTGTTCAGTGGAAACAGAGCACCTGGAGGCAGAGCATCTGGAATCTCGGTTGCAGCAGCTGATTTTTCACCCAAACTTTGACCCATTTTTACAACGATTTTCAACCTGAAAATGACACCCCAACCATCTCAAAAGCTACACCTATAACCCAAAATTAATGTGCAAGAATTACAACCCAATTGAAGAGGATTACAGCTCCAAATTTAGTTAGAAAATCGTGATACAGCAGCAAGAACTCCCCTGCTGCAGAGACCCGATTTTTGCTGACCAAGTTTGATCAGAAAATTGAGCCTCTAAATTCAAACGAAATTGACCCAAAAGCCAACCAAAACACTCCACATGTATAACATTAAATGAGGAGAATTTCAGCACACAAAAACAACCATAACCACTCCAAATATCCATGCCAAATCGGATCTTGACAGCTGCAGCAGAGGAAAATTTCAACAATTACAGCAGCACATATCTCCAAATCCAACTCCGATTTTTGCAACATTCCTAGGATTAAATGAGCTGAAATTTGACCAATTAAACACCAATAAGGAGCCTTCAAATGGACACTTCATACACCAAAAATTAATAAGAAAATCGGATCCCAAATTCGTCCAAAAATCAAGGTGAAATTGTTCCAGAAATTCCAGTTTTCACACTTCAAACTTCAACAAGTTTTGACCCGATTTTTACACTAGTTGATCTCTTATTTTTACACACATAAATAGCATTAATTAGCTACCAAAAAAGATAATTAAGACTCAAAGCTAGCCACAAAAATCTGTCAAAACAATAAGTCAAAGTTTGCATCCAACTTGCAAATTCGTGTAGAAAATCCCAGCTGCATTTGTGACATTTTTCAAGTCCAAAACCAATTCCAAAGCCTCTAAAACTTAGTCTAATCCTAGTATAAGTATATAAGCCTAAGTTAGACACACTTTGAGCTCATAAACCCCAAAAACACTCTCAAATTCCAGCTGCAAACCAAGTGCGTCCAGCACTTTTCCATTCCTTTTTCCATTTCCACCTCAACAAAGAAGCTTAGGAACATTGTGTAACTAACCATAAACCCTAGCCTACTTCCATACCTTATACACACACTAAGCTCATCAATAACATCAAAACCGAATAAAAAATCCTAAGTTATCCTAGAGGTCAAGAGGAGGAAATTAGCTTGACAAGGTGAGAAAATTTGATTTCATTAGTAAACTTATTTATAGTTAATGTTTTAGTTAGAAACTCATCATCTAATCTTTGGTTAGGTTTAATTCTTGCTTTAAGAGGAAGTTGAGCAACCTCCTTCCATCCAATCCAAGGTAAGCTCAAAACAACCTATCCTTGTTAAATTTATGAATAGACCTTAGGATGAATTTTTGAGCATTTGAAGAAAGTTTTTGGTTGAAAAGTTGTAAATCCTTGGATGAATTCAAGTGGATAGATGTTTGATGTGTTAGAATGTTTAGGTATTGTTGAAGAGAAAAACAACAACTTAGAAGTCTTATAATTGTGGTAATAGTAAATTCGGATTAAGGATGAAGTGAACAAAACAAGACTCAAACTTCATCAAATCTAGTCTAAATGCATGTTTAAAGCTTCTAAGACCTTATATGAACATAAAGCTTGATAAAACAAACTTTACAAGCATGATTAGAAGACCTTTATACAAGAAAAGGTAAACAATTTATGAAATTGTGCATGCCAAGACTTCTACAATTATAAGGAATTTAAGATGTAAATGGAAGTTAAATAAATCCTCCATAATATATATATACTCAAAAGAAACTTGAAGAATTAAACAATAAAAATTTATTACTACTTAATGAATCGCTATAAACCATAGGAATAATACCAAATACCGATCTAGGACACTTAGTCACTCTTATAGGAATTTAATTTCTATTATAGAATTATTGACAATACTTTATCTTAATAGGTAATTTCGACTCTCGAGGATTTCCCGATTACTACGACTGATCAGTGAGCAGGTGAGTAACTTAGACTTGTTACATTGTTTGTGCTTGTAGTATAGTTGCATTTGAAATAATATGTATATATTTAATTGATATGCATGCGGGATGGGATACAACGTGATGCGTGGTGTATGATTGCATGGCAAATTATCATAATATAAGCGATAATCCTATTGTATGATAAATATTGTATGAAATATGTTGATGATTGTCTGTAAATTGTATGATCGCCTTAAACTTGATTAACAACTGTCGGTACTATAAATGAAACGGACATGCATTGCACGATTTGCATAAACTGCATTATGTTTTTACGAACACCTATCACGTGTTAGAATTTCGGTTCTTGGTAATACTTGGTTTTTTAGGCAATGGGCTATTAGTTCTACGCAAGTTTACCTTGTTCTGTCGGTTCCATGGGAACTAACTGGTAACGAAGGACGCCGCCCATGGTATCGCTGTGAAATGGCTAACACTTAGTGGAGTTTCTAAGGTACAAGACAGGAACTGAGTGTTTAAAACATCATTAACATAAAGAGATAATAATTGTGAGGATTATGGATTCCTGTGTACTTAGTTTCTCCTGGGTAGGTGATTCAGGTATCGGTTCCTTCAACCCCGATGAGAGGGCGTAAATCTCCTCCTGTTTGGATTCCGGTTTGTCCAAGCTTGTAATTGTTCATGTGTTTGATTGATGCATTGCATATTGATGCATGCATATGATTGATAATAACTTGCTTGTTGTGATAAGTCTGGTTATTCACTGAGCCCGTGGTTATGCTCACACTCCTACAGTCCTTACAGGATGACACTTAAGCCTTGGTTGGTGGCTTCTAGGAGCTTAGAGCCGGTATGATTCTAAAGCTTGAAGAGTTTTGGAAACAGGGAAAATAGTTTCTTTATTTATATGTATTAATTGATGTTAGTGCATCAATTTTATTATCTGAGAACTTAGATAGTTTTATGGTTTGTAATAGTTATTATTCAGACTGTAGTACTTAATTATGGTATTGTGATTTTATTTACTTTCATCGTTTCTTATCACGCAACCAAAAAGATCCTGTTTTGTTAAATATACGTCACTTTCCAAAGTAGTTCTAGTATGAATATGTGTATTTGATATCGTCTGGATTATCAGGCTATATCATAATATATATATTACTACTAGGGTACTATTGGGGCGTGACAGATTTAGTTGGTATCAGAGCTGTGGTTGCAAGTATAAGAAAAAGATGAAATTAAACAAAATCATAATTAGTATACATAGTAGTAGTAATAGAATTATTTAAGAATTAGTAGGGTAGATTTGGGTAGAATTAAGAACCTAAAATAAAATCTGTATGATTATTATTAGTCATGCAAATTTTATTTGTGGTGCAGGTTAATCCGGCAACCTGTTATGTGAAGTGGTTGGTTTTCAGTATGCAACCTTTAGAGACTTTAACTGATTACAGGCGAAGGTTGAGGATCTTGGTGGAAGACTAGCATTGGCAGGCAATCCTAAACCTTGGATCAGATTTTAAGCAAATGGAGACATGGATTGAGGCCACTCTTTAGAGATTGGTTATTCCTGATGGAGAAAGCACACCCGAATCCAGGTTCTGCTATTGAATTAATTTATAGGTTTGAAAGGTTTGTTGGTAGGAATGGTGGAGCAGTAGAAATAGATAATATAGCATTTGTAGTATCAATAAATTCCATGAGGCCGACTCTTCCAGATTTCAGGATATGGGAGTATATTGGCAAAGGTTGGATATATGCTCATGATTTTAGGGATGATCATATGGGTGTACGTAGTACTGATCCATATACTGATGAGTGGATGATGTACCATCTCAGTAATTGCAGGTTTCCTAAGGAAGTATTACAGAGTCGACCTGCTATTATACCCACAGTTGAGCCTGACGCCCGAGTCCTTGTGGTTTTTGTGATACTTTTTCTCCTAATATTCCTCAGGATACTGTATTATCAGTTAGTGGACAGGAAAGGAGATCAACCAAAAGAGGATAGCCAGTATTGATTTGGAAGAAAATACTGACAGGACAAAGAAGACCAGGACAGGGAGTACTGCATCAATTCCACAAGGATTAGAATTCTTGGATTTCACACATACACTTTTAGCAAATATAGTACATGGAAGGGAACGCCACATGGAGGATGGATATGTGGTGAGGACAGTGTTAGTGCATGAGGGTAAACAAGCTCCAAAGACACAGGGAGTACAGCTTGATGGATCTGAGCTTAGTTTAGCTCCACCTGGACAGCATGTTGAGATCCACGAGTTGAGCAGCAGCGACTCCAGTGATCAGGAGAGTACCCACAGTTGGATGCCCGAGATAAGGGCAAGAGACCACTTTACCCCACCCCCTAGAGAGTTTTAGTGAAAGAATGTTGTTTTATGTGTTGTAAATAGACTAAATATGTATGACTTATGGTGATGTTCTTTTGATGATCTAGTAGATAGATAGTTAGTGCAAATTTTGATGTTGTATATAAAGCACTAACTCTAGGAACTCTATTATGATGTGATGTACTTAGTATTAGTGATGATAGTTAGTGCAATTTTTGATGTTGTATATATGGCACTAATGTGGAATACAAGTATGTTTATGTTTTGGTGTACATATATATATATTATCATGTGTGTATGTAAATGTAAGTGAAGTAGTAAAGAAAGTATGCTCATGTTAGGAAAGTATCATGTGTATTTTTAAATTATGAAAGATTTACACATGCATGAGATACTCCATGAAAAATGCAGTAAGAAGCAAAAATAACTTGAATGAGAAATGGTTACAATAAACGAGACTTACCTTATTTAATATGCAATTTATAGTAGAGCGCCGAGAATGAGAGGTGGAAGGAGAAGAACTGCAAGAGTACCAACAAATCCACCTAATGAGGAACCGGCACTACAACCTAATCGCTTGGAGACTATTTTGCAAGCAATTCAACAACAGAACACCCTAATTTTGCAAGCTTTGCAAGCTGGGCAAATACCACCTGTAGCACCACCTCCTGAGGCACCACCTATGCCTCGAGCTTCTACTAGGAGAAATGAGGAACGTGTTGCATCGGTTCAACCACCTGTGGAAGAACCGAGAAATCAAGAAAGACGTGTTGAATCTGCAGCTGAAGTGCAAGGACCACCTCGACATGATCATGAATTACCACCTCCACCACCTTGGAGACCACAAAGGAATTTGTTACCTGAGTTTATAAAGTGTAACAGGTACTTTGAGGGAATGCCGGGAAAACCGAAGAAGCAGAAGATGGTTGTCTCAAATTGAGCGATCATTTGACGTGTTTCAGATACCTGAAGCACTTAAGGTACCATACGGAACCTACTTGCTGCGGTTAAGGGCAAGAATATGGTGGGATTCGAAGCAGAGAGGATTACCACATCCCATAACGTGGGAAGTTTTCAAACGGGAATTTCTGAAAGAATATTTCCCGGGCAGCTTGAAAGCGAAGTATAGTACAGATCTAATGAATTTGACTCAAGGGAGTAAGACAATTGATGAATATGAACATGAATTCAATCGATACTGCAATTTGCCCCTGACGCATACAAAGACAGTGATGAATTAAAAAGGCAAACTTTTATGGCTGGATTAGAGCCCCATTTTCAGAGGAGGCTTACTGAATTTGAGATTATTGATTTCACTGCTATGGTAGAAAGGCGCGAGTGATAGAACGCGCTAGAAAATATGAAGTAGAAAGATATAAGAAACGGGGGCAAACTTTGGGAAAAAGATTCATGATAATGTGGGAACGAGTACTGTTCCTAAGAAAGGGAAATTTGTTAAGCCAATTGGAAATGCAAAAGTGGAAATACCGGGAGAAGTAATGTTACCTGTTGGAAATGCAAGGGCGCTCATTATCCAAGAGATTGCCCATATCTGCAACATAAATGCTTTTATTGTGGTGAAAGTGGACATCATGCTGCCAAGTGTCCAAAAACAGGAAGTGCGACCTGCTTTATCTGTAAGAAGATAGGTCATATAGCAACTTACTGTCCTCAAAGGAATACTGGAGCGCAGGATCATCACAATCTAAAGGAGTTGTTGGAGCCAGAAGTCAGAAAGAAGGCAATGCCAGTACTAACAAAAATACTGGAGCAGCCAGAATCTATGCTATGCACGGAACTCCAGTTGATGAAGAGGAGATAGAGGAGGATGATACTGAAAACATTTGGGAGGAAGCTGATTTAGATGATACCGGACTCATTGCAGGTATGTTATTATGTTTAAAGTAATAGTATGAGACACAAACACTTTAGATGCACAATTAATGCTTTTATAAGTCTTAAATAACATGTAATGTATAATTGATAAATAGGCACAATACAAGTGAAAGACCATTCGGTGTACGCTCTATTTGACACCGGCGCGACACATTCATTTATAGACACTGTATTAGCCAGACAATTAGGTCTAACATGTGAAGCTATGAATAAAGGTTAGGGATCAGTACACCTACCGGAGGAATGGTTATGACTCAGGAGATAGTGAAAGAATGCCCAATACAGATTGGGAATCAAGGATCAATTGTTGATCTAATTGTAGTGGATCTGCCAAATATGAAGTTATTTTGGGAATGACTTGGTTAGCTGCCACAAAAGCTAAGATCGATTGTCGTCTCAAGATGGTATCCTTTATAAATTGTCAAGGAGAAAGAAAGGAGTACCAAGGAGAAACACTTCGAGACAAAGGAGTCAAATTAACAACCATTGAAGTTGATGATGATGGCACCGAGAAGTTGGGTGAAATTATTTTAGGAGCTGTTAATGGAGAACCAGAGAAACTTGATATTCATACTATAAGAACTGTGTGCGAATATCCAGATGTATTTCCAGAAGAATTACCTGGTTTACCTCCACAAAGAGAAGTGGAATTCTCCATTGATTTGATGCCTGGAACAGAACCAGTATCAAAAGCTCCGTATCGAATGGCACCTGTAGAATTGAAGGAATTAAAAGTGCAATTGCAGGAATTGATGGATAAAGGATTCATCAGACCCAGTGTATCTCCGTGGGGAGCCCCGGTGCTGTTTGTTAAAAAGAAGATGGTTCATTAAGACTCTGTATTGATTATAGGGAATTGAACAAGGTAACCATCAAAAACAAGTATCCATTACCAAGAATTGATGATTTGTTTGATCAATACGTGGAGCAAAATATTTTCCCGTATTGATCTCAAATCTGGATATCACAAATTCGAATCAAGACAGAAGATATACCTAAGACTGCATTTCGAACACGGTATGGCCACTATGAATTTTTGGTTATGCCATTCGGACTGACTAATGCACCTGCGGTATTTATGGATTTGATGAATCGGATTTTTCGACCATGTTGGATATTTGTGTGATTGTGTTTAGATGATATATTGGTATATTCACCATCAGAGGAGCAGCATGAGGAGCATTTGAGGAATGTATTGCAGATTTTGAGGGATAATAAATTATATGCTAAATTGTCAAAGTGTGAATTTTGGCTTGAGAGCATATCTTTTCTTGGACACATCGTGTCTGGAGAAGGAATTTCAGTAGATCCTGCAAAGGTCAAAGCCATCGTGGAATGGAAAAGACCTGAGACAGTTACTGAAATCAGAAGTTTCTTGGGTTTAGCTGGATACTATCGGAAATTTGTACGGGATTTCTCAACAATTGCAAACCATTGACGCAATTGACAAAGAAAAATGAAAAATTTGAATGGAATGAAAAGCGGGAGCAAAGTTTCCAAGAATTGAAGAAGAGATTAGTGTCAGCACCAATATTGGTCTTACCCAATGATCATGACCCATATGTTATATATAGTGATGCGTCCAAAAATGGTTTGGGATGTGTATTAATGCAGAATGGAAAAGTAATAGCATATGCTCCAGGCAGTTGAAACCCCATGAGATGAACTACCCTACTCATGACTTGGAACTAGCTGCCATTGTTTTTGCACTCAAAATTTGGAGACACTATTTATATGGTCAAAGGTGTGAAATTTATACTGATCATAAAAGTTTGAAGTATATATTCACACAAAAAGAATTGAACATGAGGCAACGACGATGGTTGGAGCTAATAAAGGATTATGATTTGGGTATCAATTATCACCCAGGAAAAATGAACGCCGTCGCTGATGCTTTGAGTCGGAAAAACTATGGTGAAGTAGCCTCAATGCTGACTGAGCAAAAAGAACTCATCAAGGAATTTGAAAGGATGAGTTTAGGATTCACAATGCAAGGTTTTGAAGCTGAACTTGGAAATCTGATTTTGGAACCCACTTTACTTCAACAGATCAAAGAAGCTCAAAAGGAAGATGTGGAATTTCAAAGGATTATCCAAGAGATATCACAAGATAAATATAAGGATTTCCGAGTTGATGATGAAG
This sequence comes from Combretum micranthum, assembly GCA_024138025.1. Lineage (NCBI taxonomy): Eukaryota > Viridiplantae > Streptophyta > Magnoliopsida > Myrtales > Combretaceae > Combretum > Combretum micranthum. The sequence goes on along the minus strand of JAMXBD010002378.1, from coordinate 90,304 downwards.
GAATCCTTAGAATGGGCAACAGACTGTGTGTTCCCCATAAATCAGAGTTAAAGCAGAAGTTGATGCAAGAAGCACATAATTCCGGATATACTGTTCATCCTGGAGAAACGAAAACGTATCAAGAATTGAAAAGTGCATATTGGTGGAACGGGATGAAAAAGGATGTAGCGGAATTTGTGGCTAGATGTGAGATATGTCAACGGGTTAAAGCTGAACACCAAAAGCCGGGAGGATTGTTGAAGCCATTACCAATTCCTGAATGGAAATGGGATCAGATCTCTATGGACTTTGTATGTTCATTACCTAAGACGAGTAGTGGACATGATGCTGTATGGGTTATCGTGGATAGACTTACTAAATCAGCACATTTTATACCCATCAATATGACGTATCCACTGGAAAAGCTAGCACGGATATATCTTAAAGAGATTGTTCGATTACATGGAATACCAGCTAGCATAGTATCGGATAGAGATCCACGCTTTGTTTCCAGATTTTGGAATGGGTTGCAGAAAGCGTTAGGGACGCAGTTAAAGTTCAGTACCGCTTATCATCCCCAAACCGATGGACAAACGGAAAGGACTATACAGACTTTGGAAGACATGCTAAGGTCTTGTATATTGGAATTTAAAGGAAATTGGGATCAACACTTACCTTTGGTGGAATTCGCGTATAATAACAGTTATCATTCTAGTATCGGAATGCCGCCATATGAAGCACTGTATGGTCGCAAGTGTAGATCACCATTATTTTGGGACAATTTAGAGAGAATCACAGTTGGACCTGAAATGGTACAAGAAACAATAGATAAAGTGGCAGTGATAAAACAAAAGATGAAAGAAGCTCAAGATCGACAAAAGAGTTGGGCAGATATGAAGAGACGGGAATTGGAATTCAAAGAGGAAGATCATGTATATCTTAAAGTGAACCCGATCAAGAGTCTTCATCGTGGACGAAATCAAGGAAAATTAAGTCCTCGATATATTGGACCTTTTGAAATTCTGGATAGGGTAGGAGATCTAGCCTATTGATTGGCTTTACCTCCAAATTTATCTGGTATACATAACGTGATTCAAGTATCAGTTTTGAGGAAATATATCTCCCATCCAGAAAAGTGGTTGAGTTGGAGCCGATTCCATTAAAGGAGAACTTGACATATGAGAAACAACCTGTTCGAATAATGGACAGTAAAGTACAGACTCTTAGAAACAAGGAAATCAGATATGTTAAAGTTTTATGGGATCCCCGAACGGAAGAAATGACTTGTGAGTTGGAAGATGAAGTTCGGAAAAATTATCCTAATCTGTTTGAATCATCAGGTACGTATCAAGCTTTGAGGACAAAGCTTATTTTAAGGGGGGGAGGATGTAAACCCCAGAAATTTTCACAATAGTATACCGTAGTAAAATAGATAGTGAATTTAGAAACCGATAGAAATCCTAGAATAGACTAATGAGTTGTGATAAACTCATTTCTAGTTTGAAAACACGAGTAAAAATTTTTTTGACCTTAATAGATATATATATATATAAAAGAGATTTCGTATCTTGAACTGATAATTCAAGATATAATTAGACATAGTTTTTAAAATTTCGAAACCGATAAGATGCAGTCTATTTATAGAACTTATCGGTATAAAACAATAGATTATAAATACAAACAAACACTAATACTGAACAATAATTATCAACACAGAACAAAAAGAAAATTTCGAACCCGTAGTTTTAATTGTTAGGAAATTCTAGCTTTATTAGGACTTGATTCCTAATTTAATTAGTCGAATTTGAAAATTTAATCACGTAAGTTAAAAATATTAAAAATAATTAATCGTGTGAAGTTTTAACTAAAAATTTGAAAATACAAATAATTAAAGTTTTTAGTAACTTAGAAAAAAATTATCTCGGTAAAACGTAAATATAACAAATATAGTTATACGCGAATAATTTATATATATATTTAAATATTTTTGTAATTATTAAATATATACATATATATAAGGAAGAAGATGAAGTCGAAGTGCCTTTCCCACCGCTGCACCGCTGGAGGAATTCACGATCGGACGTTGATCAACAGCAGGATTTCCACGCGCGCCAGAAGTTGAGGCTACCGAGCATTTGAAATTCCCCGCGCATACAAGCAGCATCAACATCAGCAGCCACCGAGCATTTGAAAGCCCACGCGCGTGCTGCTAGAATTTCTCCTCGAGCAGGACAAAGCACTTCTCGTACACAGCAGCAGGCAGCACCCCATCGAGCAAGCAGCAGTGGACAGCGGAGGACTTTCACGCACAAGCAAACAGCTCCCAATCCAGCAGTAACCAAGCAGCAGCCACACACACATACACATCCCCACACACGCACAACCTTGTTCAGTGGAAACAGAGCACCTGGAGGCAGAGCATCTGGAATCTCGGTTGCAGCAGCTGATTTTTCACCCAAACTTTGACCCGATTTTTACAACGATTTTCAACCTGAAAATGACACCCCAACCATCTCAAAAGCTACACCTATAACTCAAAATTAATGTGCAAGAATTACAACCCAATTGGAAGAGGATTACAGCTCCAAATTTAGTTAGAAAATCGTGATACAGCAGCAAGAACATCCCCTGCTGCAGAGACCCGATTTTTGCTGACCAAGTTTGATCAGAAAATTGAGCCTCTAAATTCAAACGAAATTGACCCAAAAACCAACCAAAACACTCCACATGTAATCAACATTAAATGAGGAGAATTTCAGCACACAAAAACAACCACAACCACTCCAAATATCCATGCCAAATTCGGATCTTGACAGCTGCAACAGAGGAAAAATTTCAACAATTACAGCAGCACATATCTCCAAATCCAACTTCGATTTTTGCAACATTCCTAGGATTAAATGAGCTGAAATTTGGACCAATTAAACACCAATAAGGAGCCTTCAAATGGACACTTCATACACCAAAAATTAATAAGAAAATCGGATCCCAAATTCGTCCAAAAATCAAGGTGAAAATTGTTCCAGAAATTCCAGTTTTCACACTTCAAACTTCAACAAGTTTTGACCTGATTTTTACACTAGTTGATCTCTTATTTTTACACACATAAATAGCATTAATTAGCTACCAAAAAAAGATAATTAAGAGCCTCAAAGCTAGCCACAAGAATTTGTCAAAAACAAGTCAAAGTTTGCATCCAACTTGACAAATTCGTGTAGAAAATCCCAGCTGCATTTGTGGACATTTTTCAAGTCCAAAACCAATTCCCAAGCCTCTAAAACTTAGTCTAATCCTAGTATAAGTATATAAGCCTAAGTTAGACACACTTTGAGCTCATAAACCTCACAAAAACAGTCTCAAATTCCAGCTGCAAACCCAAGTGCGTCCAGCACTTTTTCATTTCCTTTTTCCACTTCCACCTTCAACATAGAAGCTTAAAAACATTGTGTGAACAACCATAAACCCTAGCCTACTTCCATACCTTATACACACACACTAAGCTCATCAATAACAACCAAATCGAATAAAAAAATCCTAAGTTATCCTAGAGATCAAGAGGAGGGAATTAGCTTATCAAGGTGAGAAAATTTGAGTACATTAGTGAACTTGTATTATAGTTAATGTTGCTTAGTTAGAAACTCATCTTCTAATCTTTGATCTAGGTTAAGTTCTTGCTTTAAGAGGAAGTTGGATCTCCTCCTTCCATTCCATTCCATTCCAAGGTAAGCTTCAACTACAACCTATCCTTGTTAAATTTATGAATAGACCTTAGGATGGATTTTTGAGCATTAGAAGAACGTTTTATGGTTGGAAAAAGTTGTTGATCCTTGGATGAATTCAAGTGGATAGATGTTTGATGTGTTAGGAAGGTTTAGGTATTGTTGAAAGAGAAAAACAACAACTTAGAAGTCTTATAATTGTGGTAATAGTAAATTCGGATTTAAGGATGAAGTGAACAAAACAAGACTCAAACTTCATCAAATCTAGTATAAATGCATGTTTAAAGCTTCTAAGACCTTATATGAGCATAAAGCTTGATAAAACAAGCTTTACAAGCATGATTAGAAGACCTACACTACAAGAAAAGGGTACAAACAAATTCATGAAAGTTATATACGCCAAGACTTCTACGAATTATAACGGAATTTAAGATGTAAATGGAAGTTAAACAAGATCCTCCATAATATATATATACTCAAAAGAAACTTGAAAGAATTAAACAATAAAAATTTATTTACTTTAATGAATCGCTATAAACCATAGGAATAATACCAAATACCGATCTAGGACACTTAGTCACTTATAGGAATTTAAATTTCTATGTATAGATATTATTGACAAGTACTTTATTTTAATAGGTAATTTCGATACTGTCGAGGATTTCCCGGTTGATTACTACGATTGATCAGTTTGAGCAGGTGAGTAACTTAGACTTGTTACATTGTTTGTGCTTGTAGTATAGTTGCATTTGAAATAATATGTATATATTTAATTGATATGCATGCGGGATGGGGATACAGCGTGATGCGTGGTGTATGATTGCATAGCAAATTATCATAATATAAGCGATAATCCTATTGTATGATAAATATTGTATGAAATATGTTGATGATTGTCTGTAAATTGTATGATCGCCTTAAACTTGATTAACAACTGTCGGTAATATAAATAAAACAGACATGCATTGCACGATTTGCATAAACTGCATTATGTTTTTACGAACACCTATTACGTGTTAGAATTTCGGTTCTTGGTAATACTTGGTTTTTCTAGGCAATGGGCTATTAGTTCTACGCAAGTTTACCTTGTTCTGTCGGTTCCATGGGAACTAACTGGTAACGAAGGACGCCGCCCATGGTATCGCTGTGAAATGGCTAACACTTAGTGGAGTTTCTAAGATACAAGACAGGAACTGAGTGTTTAAAACATCATTAACATAAAGAGATAATAATTGTGAGGATTATGGATTCCTGTGTACTTAGTTTCTCCTGGGTAGGTGATTCAGGTATCGGTTCCTTCAACCCCGATGAGAGGGCATAAATCTCCTTCCTGTTTGGATTCCGGTTTGTCCAAGCTTGTAATTGTTCATGTGTTGATTGATGCATTACATATGATTGATAATAACTTGCTTGTTATGATAAGTCTGGTTATTCACTGAGCCCGTGGTTATGCTCACAATGCTACAGTCCTTCCAGGATGACACTTAAGCCTTGGTTGGTGGCTTCTAGGAGCTTAGAGCCGGTATGATTCTAAAGCTTGAAGAGTTTTGGAAACAGGCAAAATAGTTTCTTTATTTATATGTATTAATTGATGTTAGTGCATCAATTTTATTATCTGAGAACTTAGATAGTCTTATGATTTGTAATAGTTATTATTCAGACTGTAGTACTTAATTATGGTATTGTGATTTTATTTACTTTCATCGTTTCTTATCACACAACCAAAAAGATCCTGTTTTGTTAAATATACGTCACTTTCCAAAGTAGTTCTAGTATGAATATGTGTATTTGATATCGTCTGGAGTATCAGGCTATATCATAATATATATATTACTACTAGGGTACTATTGGGGCGTGACAACAACTTCAAAAACCGACATGATTTTACATGAATAAAATAAATGGACAACAAACACTTGAGCATGAATGAATATGAGCTAAGTAACCATAAAAAGAGAATTTTTCAAACTATATATATAACTAAGTATTTATCAAACAAATTTTGATTTCATGAACCCAAGTTTGTTTACTTTGGAAAATCCGTAGTGAATTTTGTCACCACTGTTTCGGAGCCTATATGGCTTTGTTTGGTGAAAATAATTTTGGAAATGGGTAGATCTTTTCGAGTAGGCAGAAATTGGTATATTATATGCGCGATTCCGAGTTAAAATGACCAAGTTATGGCCATTTTAAGTTGGAACATTCCCTTATACGAACTTCAACGTTCTTTTGACATTGTTTTGTCAAAATTCAAGAAAATCATCAAGGAATATTCATTGTGGGTATTTTCTTTGGCTAGGTGACCCCGAGGAAGGATCCCTTTACCCCGAGGATTATTACGATTAAGTGGAGTGTGTGAACGACTCATCCCCCTAAAGGAATAGTCGACATGGTAACGTGAGTTTATTTTCATTAAATGCTATACTTGTTGTGCTTGTAAATTAGTTGCATTAGAATTAGGAAAAGATAAACCGATGTGTATGTAAAATAATTCTTTGAAAGAATTTTTAAGAATATCGGAACCGGAATTGTTTTAAATGTTTGTTTTAGTATAGCATTTGATTGGTATGAAATTCTTTGATCGCCTTAAATTCAAAAATAATTATGCTATGACTTTATAAATAAATGAATTCATGCATACCACGAAGTGAGTCACATTGCATTTTGGGTTATTATCCTTAGGTGAGAAGGATAGTAAGCTCATGTCGAAAGCAACACTTGGCAGAAGATCCGAAAGCGATTGCTTGGCGGCTTAAGGGAAATGCTTGGTGGATGATCCGAAAGCAAGGTCGAATCAAGTAGATTCGAAATGCTTGGCGATGAGTTCTTGTGAGAATAAAACTTTTTAATTAAACTACTTGTTTTGAGGTTAAGTATCACCAAACCCCAAATGGAGGGCGTAAATCCATTCAGCATATAGTTCCCCGAAAACTATATGCTTGTTTGCTCACGTGTATGTTGCATTACATTTGATTGTTTAATCAACTTGTTTGAAATCTTGTTACAAGAAGTTATTTATGGAAATAGTTCTCACTAAGCCTATTAGCTTATACCCCAATAAATATCTTTTGCAGTTTCCTTACTTATGGTTAAGTCCACGTGGACCCTGCGGGCAGGTAATTTCTCTTTAGGTAATAGAATTTTAGATAAAGTGTAGTATTAGTATTGATGTACAAATACTCATGTAATAGATTAGTGATCAAAGGGATATGTCTCTACGTTTGTACAGCCATTGATATGAATGAATGACTATTATGAATCCTCTTTTCTTAATGTGTTATTTATATCTTTTTAAACTTCATAATTCCATATATGGTCCTCTAAAATTGTGAAAGCACGCCTTACACTTAATATAAAAGCTTTTGGAAATGGCTGAGGTTGTCATACTTAAGCTTTAATATTGAGTGTGGCGGACTATCACGTTTAGGGTACCGTCGGGGAGTGACATAAGCTCCCTCCTTTTGGATTCCCACCATACTCTTGCATTCAGTCTTAGCATGTAAGTGGCATAATTAACTCTCAAGTGGTGGGGTACTTCAAAGGCATCAAATGACTGCTCCACTTAGGCCAACCAATCATTGACCTTATATGATTTTCCAAAGGCTCCCTCAAAGTATCTGTTACTCCTTATGAACTCGAGTAAGGAGCTCTTGTATGGCTTTGGTGGTGGTGGTGGTAATGGTAGAGGCAAGGGCGCAGTGTGGGAGTGCACGTTTTCGTGCATTGGCATAGCTACAATGCTTATTGTGATGAGGGTGGTGGAGTTGGTATTGGAGCAGGAGCTAGCATAGTTTATTGAATGGTCTCAAGCAATTGTGCTAGTTTCCTTAAAGTCGCTTGCAAAGCAGCTTGAGCATTGACCATCGGTAGATTTGGAGGTGACGCTGCTTGTTGTTCTCCTTCCAAAATTGGTTAATGAGACGTACTCTGCTCTTGTTATCTTCTTCCTCTACTACGGCTGTTTTACGTTTTATTTAGTTTAGTTAAGTGATCTTCATAATATTATTAACATTTTAAATTGTGCTTCAGAAACGTCAAAAATTCATGTACAAGTGAGTAATATAAGTGTAAAAATATAATTTAAGAAATTATATAAAAGAAATCTTAGTTTCATAGAACATAGCATGATTTTCATTGAAACTTCAAAATGTGGGTACAAAGACCCTTACATCAAAACTAAAAACTAAGTACAAAAAACAACATAACAAAGCAACAACCACAAGCAACCTCCAGAGAAAAACAAAAGCTACTATGACCTATGTCTCAAGGTTGCAACTACAAAATTCAGCTTGGACTTGTGGGTCAAAACATATGTCTCGCTTCCTTCTATCTTCACATTATCCTCTTGTAAACTACTTCTTCTTCTTCTTCCCCATTCTCATTTCCCTCTGTTGAGGCAGCGGCCACATCCTCTATCTCGTTCATTTCTTCCTCATGGGACTGGAAACCGATTTGACTCGACGATTGTGGCTAAGCCATATTAGCTGGTGGTGGTAGCATCTCCTTGTACACTCCCCACTAAAAGAAGTGACCTTAAGCATCGGCTTGAAGCCAATCCGTGTGATCCCCCAACGAGTCATGAGCATAAACAAAAGGTTTCCAATTGGGTTCCAGGTTTGAAAATCGGGAAACATCGGCCTTCCTTCATTTCTTAACACGAAGGTAGCTTCTTGCAACGTGGGTTGCCCTAACCTATGAACATTGATTCTTTCTAGCACATAAGTCACTTTGAGTTCTGACCAACATCTTCTTCTTATAGGGCAATATTCTATGTCAGTCATGACCTTATGCCACTAGGTATTCATCAAACCTCTTTTCCACAAGTTAAACATTTCTCAAACGGACTTAGGGTAGCTAACTAGAGCAAACTCTTCACACAAAACCCTAATTCTTAGGTAGTAGTCGACTAAAGACTCATCGGTTTGCTTATGCATTTGCCTTGCCGTTAGGCGGGCTTCACCAAGCATAAGCTATTCACAATGAAGGAAAGGATTAAAATTGTAAAACTTAAACTACCCATGTTATTCTATCTAAGTCGTTCTTATTTTATTTATACTCTATCTTAGTCTTTTCTTATTATTCCTTCTCAAGTCTATTAGTTATAGTTATGATTGTAAACTTTTAACCATGTTCTGATACCAACTTAAACTATCACGCCCCAAAATGTACCCTAAATGCGACAGTCCACCACACTTGATATTTAATCTCAAGTATGACAACCTTAGTCATTCCATGAGTTTAGACACCAGGTGTAAGGCTCACGTTCACCATGTAGCGGACCTTACTTTGAATTGGAATAGTTTAAGAAGACATACATAGCAATAGAATATAATCATAACAGTTATGACCAAGATTAATCTATTACAAAGATCTAAGGGGCATACCCCTATCAAAACATTAAGAGTCTTTAAGGTCCATGAACTCTATTACAACAAATATATATATATATATAATTAAGGAGATTTAACTAGAAGTATATGTCGAACATCTAGATCCCGACTTCTTCAAAAAGATCCTTATATTCCACAAGCTGTACCTGAGGAAAGTAGCCTCTTGAAGATAGCCATAAATAATTGTACTGCAATAGGAAACTGTGAGGGTATAAGCTTATGGGCTTAGTGAGTTTCACTTCCAAATTAAATACTCCATCAAACAATAGGGCAAGCAAGTTATATTAAACAATCATATGAAATGCACAAGCACGTGATCATACAACACATAAGACTTTCCAAGAGTCCTAGGTTGAATAGATTTACACCCTCTATTCAGGATTAGGTGTTTCAGGCCCATACGACTATAGATTTCAATTTTTCCTCATTCATTTAGTGGTTGTTTTAGGTGCCCACCCACTCATTAATTATGTAGTTGATTCAAGTACCTACTCCACTTCCATTTTAATTCAGGTAACCCGTGCATTATCCGAGTTTTCAGGCCCACCTATTGCTTAGTTATTATGCCTTTTTCCCATAAAGGTATAATAACAAATGTAATGTGACTCAATATATGTTATGCATAGACAATTTCGTTATAGGGTCATGGCATATTATTTAATTGATTATAGGCGATCATAGAGATTTCATACACTTCAATCCTATACTAAATCATACAAATATTTATAACAATTCCCATTTCAATATTCTTATCATCAATTTAACCAAGCATAATTCACATGTACATTCGAATTTTATCTTGTCCTATTTCTGATGCCACTATCATTACAAGCACTATCATAGGTATGTAATTTTAAGAAAGTGAACTCACTTTGCCATGGCCCGAAATTCTTTTTAATCGCAATAATTCTCGGGAAGGTCTAGTTCATCTCCCAAGTCTCCTAACAAAAGAAATACCTCTAATGAGTATTTCTATAAAGCTTAAATGAAACTTATAAATTCTATTTTAACAAGTTCGTCAAAATTCGCCTAAGAGGAAATTTCAATTTAAAACGGCCATAACTTGGTCATTTTAACTGGGAATTTCACATATTATATACCGATTTCTACGTATTCGACTAAAGTTATCTATTTCTAAAGTTATTTCCATCAAACAAGGTCATTTGGTCGATGAACAGTCGGGTACATAATATTATACAAGATTCCCAACCTACAAAGTAAATTTTAATTTCAATCCAAGCATTATTCGTAAGCTTTAATAGATACTTAGCTATTATTATATTTTGAAAGACTCTTTTATATACATATATAACTCAATATCATGCATGATCCATGGTCTTTGATCAATCTACTTCCTCATGTGCTTAGACAATGTTTTATGGGATTTAAAAGACACTATCTCCTTAGGCTTTGTTTCTACCAAGTATATTATATGTATATGCAATATCTATAAGTTATTATCATAAATGCCATGAGATGAGCTATCTATGTGTATATTATATGCTTTGCAAAACCTTTTAAATTACTTGACTTAGGAAAACTAGCTTTATTTCTTACAAATTCACATTTGTTTTTATCAATATACAACCGTAATGACCTATATGCCTAATACCCTCATTATTTCAATAAAATTCTTTATTTTGGAGTTGGAAAATAGATGTTTAAATAGTGGTTTTACCAAGTTACGAATTTTATAAGATTTTAAGGAATGAAAACATTGTTTGATCTATATTTTGAAACGTTTCCTTATTTTAGGATTATACATTGATAAAATTCACTTACCCTTATCAAAATTAAGTCTTTATTACATGTATTCCTTTCCATTAAAATCCTCATTTTGGTAATTGGAAATAGGTGTTTAAATGAGGTTCATTCTAAATCCGAATTTTGAATTTATGTTTGAGTTTGTTTCTTGTATAAAAACTCATTATCTTTCTAAAATCAAATCATAATCAAATCTACTCCTTAAGGCTTCCATTTCTTTAATAAAACTATTGTTTTAGGTTAAAAAATAAGTGTTCACATATTAACCTTTCTTATTATGAATTTTAAGTTGTTGTTGTGGTTTAAACATAATGCTAACATAACTTTTTAAACTTTTCTTATTTAGAACTATCTCTTAGTAGACTAAGCTTAACTCTCTCAAAACCATTCATTATGATACCTATCCTAAACCTTCATATTTAATGTAAAAACTCATTTGGAGTTAAAAATAGGTTTTTTAAAATAGGGTTATTTTTAAATCGAAGTCTAAAAACATTTTTGTTGAAACAAAGATAGATCTTGAACTTTTTAACATATCCTTAGTATTATTATGCTACTACAAGTCTTTTATGTACATAAGACAAAAATCTACGGCATTTATGTACTCAAAACAACTAGATCTACTATATCATGTAAGTCATGAATGCAAATGCTAACATCAACATTATATAGATGTGGTTAATTAATTAATACATGCACAAAATATCAATAATAACAACATAAAACAATAATTAGCAAAATAGTAGCAAAACAACTTAAATAACAAGATCTACAACCTTATGATGGCAAGAATATCATGTTCAAGTGTTTCCTCATCCCTAGGATAAAGCTCAAGGGGATTTTGGAACCACACATGTATGATCTTGCCATTCCATATTTATTTGTGGTAGGATCAATATCTATTACCTATGAAGTGTTTGGAATAAGAAACTTGAAAAATAAAAAGTGTGTGTGTGTGCTCAACAAGGAGAGGAGAAGGAGGGAGAGAAAACCTTCTTTCAAAGTTTGATTTTTGTAAAGAAAGAGAGAAAGTGAAAAGTAAAAGGCAAAGAGGAGTATTTATAGAAAATAGATTAGGGTTTGTTTTGATTAAATAAAAGGAGAAAAAATTAAACAAGATGGGTGAGAGTGAGGACAAAGGGGCGCCGGTTCTAGGTAAAAGAGAGAGATGATGATATCTTTGTAATACAATTCAAAATTTAAAAGTAACTTAAGTAATAAAAGATATTGGAAAAGTAAATTTGTAAGGAAAATGATGTAAGTTTGTAAGAATAGGTTTTAAGTATGTAAGAATAGGGTATTGATGGTTTACTTGTGAATATGTGATTAGAGATGAAAAAGTAGATTAGATAATTAAATTATCCGGTAGTAATGAAAGCCTGATAAAAAGCTATAACTGTATTTTTTATTTTTATAACTAAAAAATTATATAATTATATATCCAAAATCTTATGAAATTATGAGTCTAATGGTACTAATAGCATTTTTTTGGTATCTCGAGCCCTAGGACATGTTTTACAAAGTCTGCATCCGATCGGGTTCAAAATAGGCCAAAAAATTTACCCATCTGATATTTTTAAGCATCCTAATATTATAACAAACCAATCTACACTCTTCACTCATATTTGACTTCTCAATTTAAGAATACGGAATTGGCAGATCTAAACTTCTTGGGTTTCCGGTTGACTTTCCGGCTTAGGGTTTAAGCTTGAAATTACCCTAAAAATTAGGGGTTTAGACTAGTTTTACTCCAAAGAAGGCAAAATTCTTCAAAATAGCAAGAACTGTTAAGATTGGTGCCACTAGGAGAAACAATGTTATATGTTTGAAATGTAAAGGAACTCATTATCCAAGAGATTGTCCATTTCTCCAGCATAAATGTTACTGCTATGGCGAAGGAGGACATCTCATTAATTCTTGCCTGAAAAGAAACAGTGCAATGTGCTTTATTTGTAAGAAATCTGGACATATATCAACTAACTGCTCTCGAAGGATAAATAAAGTAGTTAGATCTACATAGCAAAAAGGAGTTGTAAGAACCACAAACCGGAAAGATGGAGGTTGTAATAGTAGTAAAGCTACAAGCACAGCTAGAGTTTATGCTATGCATGGAACTCCTACTATTGAAAATGAAATCGAAGAAGAGAATGCAGAAAACATTTAGAATGAAGTAGATACTGAAGATTTAGGACTTACTGCAGGTATGTGTTTATATTTAAAGTTATAGTATAAAGCACAATCACGTATCGATATATGCAATTTTGTAAGATATAATGATATTAATAAATGAATGATTAATAGGCACCATTCGCATAGAAGGTCATCTAGTTTATGCATTATTTGATTATGTGCGACACATTCTTTATCGACACTAAGTTAGCAAGATGAATAGGAGTAGCAACAAGACCATGAGTCAAGGATTTGGAATCACCACATCCCTCTGGAGACATGGTCATAACTCAAGAATTTATCAAGAAATGCCCATTGAAAATAGACAACCAAGAATCACTTGCAGATCCTATTATAGTGAGTTTGCATAAGTATGAAGTATTCTAGGTATCACATGGTTAACGGCTTCAAAAGCTAGAATAGATTCTCGTCGTAAGACAATATCTTATGTTAACCAACAAGGAGAAAGAAAAGAGTACCAATGAGATATATTTAAAAACGATGGAATTAAGATGATAGTTATTGAGTTAAAGGATGAAAGAATTGATGAACTGAATGAATATATACTGGGAGCTATAGAGAAAGAATTTGAGAAACCGATATTCATTCCATAAGGATAGTAAGTGAATACCTAGATGTATTTCCTGAAGAATTACTTGGATTGCCTCCCTCCCGAGAAGTGGAATCTTCCATTGATTTAATCCCTAGATTAAAAGTAGTATAAAAAACACCATATGTATGGCGCTTGCAGAATTGAAGGAATAAAAGGTACAACTACAAGAATTGATGAATAAAGGCTTTATTCATCCTAGTGTATCACCTTAGGGAGCTCTGGTATTATTTACAAAGAAGAAAGATGGCTCGATGAGACTCTGTATTGATTATAGAGAATTAAATCGAGTTACTATTAAAAATAAATACCCGTTACCAAGGATCGATGATTTATTCGATCAATTACGGGAAGCCTATGTATTTTCTCGTATTGATTTGAAATCGAGGTACCATCAAATTTGCATTAAAGTAGAAGATACACCAAAAACTGCTTTCCAAACTCGATATGGCCATTATGAGTTTTTAACAATGCCATTTGGGTTAACAAACGCATCTATTGTATTCATGGATTTGATGAATCGAATATCCCAACCATTGTTGGATGTTTGTGTGATTGTATTTATCTATGATATATTGGTATACTCATCTTCAGAAGAACAACACGAAGAACACCTAAGGAAAGTGTTATAGATTTTGAGAGATAATAAATTATATGCTAAATTATCAAAGTATGAGTTTTTGCTTAAAAGTATATCTTTCCTTAGACATGACGTGTCAAGAGAAGGAATTTCAATAAATGAATGGAAGAGATTGGAAGTGATAGAAGTAAGAAGTTTCTTAGGATTACTAGGATAGTACAGGAAATTTGTATGAGATTTTTCGAAGATTACGAGACCTTTAACGCAATTGACAAAGAAAAATGAAAAAATTGAATGGAATGAGAAATGAGAACAAAGCTTTCAAGAGTTGAAGAGAAGACTGGCATCTGCACCAATATTAGCTTTGTCTAATGATAAGGACCCATTTACTATAAACAGTGATGCCTCCAAGAATGGTTTAGGATGTATGTTGATGCAGAATGGAAAGTTAATAGCCTACGCTTCAAGACAATTAAAACCACATGAGATAAAATATCCTATGCATGATTTGGAACTAGTCGCCATCGTTTTTGCACTTAAAATTTGGCAACATTATTTGTATGGCAAAAAATGTGAAATATATATAGATCGTAAAAGTTTGAAGTATATATTCACACCAAAAGAGTAGAACATGAGGCAACGAAGGTGGTTAGAATTAATTGAGGATTATGATTTAGGCATCAATTACCACCCAGGGAAGGTAAATGCAGTTGCTAATGCCCTAAGTCGAAAGAATTATGGAGAAGTGGCTTCAGTATTAACAGAACAAAAAGAACTCATCAAGGAATTTGAAAAGTTGAGTTTAGAATTTACCATGCAAGACTAGAATGTGGAACTGGTGAATTTAGAACCTACTTTTCTTCATCAAATTAAAGAAGCTCAAGAAACAGATTCAAAAATCCAGAAAATTATGCAAGGAACACTATAAGGTAATTTTGAGGACTTCCAATTGGATAATGAAGGAATCCTTAAATTTGGTAACACATTTGCTCTTATAAAAATTAAGTCTTTATTATATCTATTCCCTAAGACTTCTATTTTTCTATTAAAATACCCATTTTGACATTTGAAAATAAGTGTTTAAATAGGGATCATTTTTAGATCCGAATTTTTTAAAATTGTTTTTGAGATTGTTTCTTGTGAGAAACTCATTTAATCTTTCTAAAACTAAGTCCTAATCAAACCTACTCTTTAAGGATTCCATTTCTTTAATAAAACTCTTGTTTTAGGATTAAAAAAGAAGTGCTTTCTTGGCATTTTATCCTAGTTACGAATTTCTACATTTTTGTTGGAGTTGAATACTAGATCTAACTTAACTTTTGTAATCATTTTCTTGTTTTGAAAATTCCTCTTAGTAAAATAATGATCAACTTATAAAAATCACTACTTTATGATACTCATTACCTAAGCCCTTCATTTTACATGTAAAACCTTCATTTTGAAGTTGGAAAATATGTTTTCTAAATGTGTCTTTCTCAAGATCCGAATTTTAAAAATTACTTTTTGATAGAAAAAAAATGGATCTTGAGTTTTATTCAACACTTTCCTTAAGAATATCATGTAGCAAGTTTTTCATGTATGAAAAAAATAATAGCTATGTTATTTTAACTATTCTAAACAAGTAGATCTACTATACTACTTATGTTATGAATGTAAATGCATGATGAAAAATATGTAGATGAGAATAAAAATGAAAATATAAGATTAAAGTTTCCATAAAAATAATAGATAGTAAATGATATCGCAAAATACTAGTATATCAACTCTAGTAAAAAGATCTACCGATTATTATGACAACAATATCAAGTTTTAGTGTTTTCCACATCTCCAACATAAAGCTTATGGGGATTTTTGGTGGAACCATACATGTATAACCTTGTCATTACATGTTTCCATAGTGATAAGGTTAAGATCTGTTACCTATTTAGTGTTTTGGAGAAGGAAACTTGAAGTAAAAAAAAAAAAAATTGTGTGTGTAGGAGGGGCTTATGGCAAGAGGGAAGGAGAAGGAGAGAAAAAGAAAACTTCCAAAGGTGGTTTTGTGAGAAAATGAGAGAAAGTGAAAAAGTGAAAGGTGAAAAATAGATTATATAGGAAATAGAGTTTACGGTTTGTGTGAATAATAAATTGAATAAAATCAAAAAAATGAGAGAGAGAGGGTCATGGGAGGGCTACCGGTTCTTGTGAGGGAGAGAGAGATATGTTTGAATGTAATTTGTAATAAAATTCAAACTTAATAACTAGTTTGAGTACAAAATATATTGGAAAGATAAATTTGTAAGGAAATAATGTAAAATTTTAAGAACAGGTTGTTATGATGTAAGAATAGGGTATGGGTGGTTGTACTTGATGGATAGCATAAAAGAAAGCAAAAAGAGTTGATTAGACACTTAAATTACCGTAGTAATGAAAATACGATAAAATGTTATAATTATAACTTTTATAATCCAAAAAATTATATAACTGAAATATTTAGAAATATTATGAAATTACAAATCTAACGGTACTAATATCATATATTTAATATCCCGAGCCCTGGGACATGCTTTTCGAGATTTGTATTCGATCGGGCTCGAAATAGGTCGAAAATTCACTAATCGGATATTGTTTAGCATTCTAATACTAATATAAGCCAATCTACACTTCCTACTCATATTTCGACTTCTTGGTTTGAGAACCCGAGATTGCTGGACCTAAACTGCTTGGGTTTTCTAAGATTTTGTTGACTTAGGGTTTCCGGTTAACTTTTCGATTTAGAGTCTTACTTTGGAGTTAACTCGTTTTTATTCTTTCTGGGTTTCCTTCTTGATATTGTCGGACATAGGATTTCTAGGTTCGATTGGTCCAAAGATATTCATTTAAGATTTCGGTTTCTGGTTTTAAGTTTTTCTTGAAATCAAACTCAGGTTTACTAAGAAAACGAGGGTTTACAGGTTGTGTTTATAAGTGACTTTTAACTATAGTTAATGATAAGAGTTAAAGGTTGCACTTAATAGCTAGTAATGATGGTTAATATTTATGGAAAGTATCTATGAGAGTATGCAAAATTATGGGAAATTTCCAAATTCACAAAAGATAAAACTTTCATCTGTGCCGATTCACCCGTGAATTTTCAAAATTAGCCTTTTAACCCCCTTAAATTTTAAAAAATTAGTACAATTAATATTTTTCCTAATTTTTAAGAGGTAAATTTGCATATAGATGAAGTTTAAGAAGTGAATTTATACACAGATGAAAATTCAAAGAAGTTTATTGCAACTCTTCTTATTTTATTTTAATGGAAATTATTACATGTCATTAACTGTGCCAATTTTGAAAGTTTATAGGGTCAAAAAGCTCACTTTGAAAATTCAAGAGTGAATGATGTAGTAGAAGAAATAGCCCATAAATATATGGAAATGCATAGTTTGGAGAGGAAAAAGAAATGTATGCTGCCTATTTCTAAGAAATGTTGAAAAATTATGTGCACTACCTGTTCTGCTATACATCACTAGCTTAGGCTTTTAGGCCACTGGTTTCAGCCAATGTTCAATGGTCACAGATTCAAAATTTTAAAAGCTCCATCCAATGCCACAAGTGTTTTAATCATGTAGGTCGCCAACTTCGAGTTAGAGCTGCCAACTTTAAGCTAGTGTACCTTGTTGACTTTTTTTTTTATTAATTTTATTTTTTTTAAAATTTTTTCGTGCTCCTTTGTAATGTAAGCCCTAAAGCATATGAAATAGTTTTCTAGATCTTTTGAATGAAATTTTCACAGAGCCGCTTTGTTCTTTATCCTAAATTTAAAATCTTTTTGATTTAGATCTTGATATTTGATGCCAATTGCCTAAGTATTCTTTGAATCAATAAGTCTTTGAAGATCTTAAACCAATAATCATGCGTGATTCAATGGTTTACGATATTCATTTTCTTATACACTATGTTAGTTGGTATCAGAGCTGAGTTCACTCTTGGAGAGTTCGCTCTTTGAGAAAATGCCTCCTAAATGACAAAGCAATCAACGTCGACTATAGTGGATGAAACTGACGGTTGTAATCACCTATATGAACGGATCAGATAAATCATCGATGAATGGGTAAATGCAATGGAATGTTGATTTAGTATGATTGTAGATCAACCTACGAAAAAAATGGGTGCATTGATGGGGACCTAAAGGAATGTAAACCCTAGGTAGGAAAAAAAAACCCTAATCTGATGCCAAAGAGGATGGAGGCGCTTGTGGTGAATCAAAATAGTGGTAAGAACCCTAATCCTAATTAGATGCCTGATGTAGATTTGGAAGAATCAAATGACGATGTTATTATAGAATGAAGAAAGGGAGGATAAAGTTATTTTTTATGCTAATGCAAGACTTTCCTTTAACATGGAGTATAATGAGGAAGATGGCTAGGATGTCTTTGAAGCCGGAGATAACATTTTTGAGCCTATTGGTGATGATAAATAATTTTTTTTATTTTTATGCTTTTGAACAAGAAAACATGATTGGAGATGATGATTTGTTTAAGACTGAGGGGGATGGAAAACCTATCTTCGATGTAGAATATGAGGAGGAAGAGTTTTTGGAAGGAGATGGTAGAGAGAATTTGGTGGTTAAGAGGTTGTGTATGACTCCTAGAGTAGTCGAAGAGGAGATTCGTGATTTTAAAATTGTGTTTGCTTTGCTGGGTGAGGTTGAAGGAGAAGTGGAGTAACTATTCCAATAGTGGAGTAGTTTTGGGATATGTTTCCTAAAGAGTTACATGGTGACTAACCACATTCGTGTGATAATCAACACCAAATTGATTTTGAACCAGGTGCAACCTTTCCAAATCATCCACATTTTCAAATAAGCCTTATAGAACATGAAGAGTTAAGGAGCTTCATGAGTGAACATGTGAAAACTTGGGATCAAAATGTAAATCTAGTTGAATTTGCACATAACCATACTGTAACCCATAGTATTGGATCAAGCCTCTTCTAGGTAGTTTATTTTATTAAATCCAAATGAATCTTATGTGACGCAATTAAACTTTAAGAGAAAATTTTATCCAACCGAAGGAGTATGATGCAGAGGAAGAGATGGCGACTGATGCATTGGAGAAGTGGATAAGATGGAGAGGAAGAACAAGTGTTCAAGTCCAATAATGGGCTTCTATACACTGCCGGCTTTGATCATTTATGCCACCAGCCTTTAGCTAGTGTTCAATGTTCACAGATTCAAGATTATAAAAGCTACTATCCAAAGCCGCCAGTGTTTATCATGTAGGCCGTTAACTAAAAGATATAAGCTGCTAGCTTTGAGCCAGCATATCTTGTTCAACATTTTTTTTACGATTTTTGTATTTTTTAAAGTTTTGCTTACTCTGGTATAATGTAAGCCCTGGGACATATGAAACAGTTTTCCATATCTTCTGAATGAAATTTTCTCAGAGTTGTTTTGCTCTTTATCCCAAATTTCAAATCTTTTGATTTAGATCTTGATATTTGATGCCAATTGCCTAAGTATTCTTTTAATCAATAGGCTTTTGAAGATCTCAAACTGGTAATAGTATGCAATTCAATGGTTTGCAATATCCATTTGCTTGTATGCTACATCAATTGGTATCAAAGTTGAATTTGCTCTTGGAGAGTTTGCTTTTGGAGAAGATGCCTCCCAAATGTCAAGGCAATCAATGTCGTGCTTTAGTGGATGAAACTGACGTCGTGATAACCTAGATTGATAAATTAAATGACCATCGATGAATTGGTGGATACAATGGAATGCTGATTTAGTGGGATTGTGGATCGCTTTACAAAAACAATGGGTGAATTGACGGGGACTTAGTGGAAATCTGATGCCCAAGAGGATGGAGACACTTATGGTGAATTTGAATAGAGATAAGAACCATAATCCTAATCTAATGCCTGATGTAGATTTTGAAGAATCAGATGACGATTCTTCACCTGTCTATAAGGGTTATTATGAGAATAAAGAAGGGAGATGAAGTTATTTTTATGCTAATGGAGGACCTATCTTTGACATAGAGTATAATGAGGAAGATGACGAGGATGTCTTTGAAGTTGGACATAACATATCTGAGCCTATTGGTGATGATAGATAATTTTTTTTTTTTTTTATGTTGTTGAACAAGAAAGCGTGATTGGAGATGAAGATTTGTTTGAGGCTGAGGGGAATGGAAAACCTATCTTCAATGTAGAAGATGAAGAGGGAGAGTTTTTAGAAGGAGATGGTAGAAAGAATTTAGTAGTTAGGAGGTTATGTATGACTCCTAGGGTAGTCAAAGAGAAGATTCGTGATTCTGATATTGTGTTTGCTTTGGTGCGTATGGAGGTTGAAGGAGAAGTGGAGTTATCTAGAGTAGTTGTTCCTATAATGGAGGAGTTTTGCGATGTGTTTACTAAAGAATTGCATGATGACTTACCACCTCCATGTGATAATCAACACTAGATTGGTCTTGAACCAGGCGTAACCTTTCCGAGCCATCCACATTTTCAAATAAGCCCTACATAACATGAAGAGTAAGGAGCTTCATGAGTGAACATGTGAAAAGTTGGGACAAAATGTGAATCTAGTTGAATTGGCACAGAACCATGTGTAATCCATAGTATTGGGTCAAGCCTTTTCTAGGTAGTTTATTTTGTTAAATCCAAATGGATCTTGCGTAAACGCAATTAAAATTTAAGGGCAAATTTTATCCAACCGAGGGAGGATGATGTAGAGGAAGAGATGCCAATTGATGCATTGGAGAGGTGGCATAGGATGGAGAGGAAGAACAAGTGTTGAAATACAACAATGGGCTTCTATACACCACTAGCTTTTATCATTTACACTGTCGGCCTTCAACCAACATTCAATGTTCACAGATTCAAGATTTTAAAAGCCACTATTCAAAGCTGCCAATGTTTATCATGTAAGTTGCCAACTTAGAGTTATAAGCTACCAACTTTGAGCTAGTGTATCTTGTTCAACTTTTTTTTTACGATTTTTGTATTTTTTTTAAAGTTTGCTTGCTCTGGTATAATGTAAGCCCTAGGCCATATGAAACAATTTTCTAAATCTTTTGAATGAAATTTTCACAAAGCCGCTTTGCTATTTATCCCAAATTTCATATCTTTTGATTTAAATCTTAATATTTGATGCCAATCGCCTAAGTATTTTTTGAATCGATAGGCTTTTCAAGACCTCAAATCGGTAATCGTGCGCGATTCAACGATTTGCGATATCTACTCACTTGTATGTTGCATCAATGAATCTGCATGTAGGTGAATTTTTTTTTTTTTTGGGGGGGGGGAGGCTGGGGGGCGCTGAGTTGGAATTTCCCCAAAAAAAAATTCATCTTACCCAAAGGAGATATTATTTTTCTTATTTTTCATTCATATTTTTAGAGAGCAAAATAGTTACATAAAAAAAAAAAATCAATTAGATGGGAAACGATAATAGAAAGTACTTACATTGATATTTCACTTTGCTTTATTTAATACAATAAAGAGTAGCAACATTGCCAATGAAATTAGAACACAACAGTTTGGAGAGTATTACAAACTCAAATAGCATACACAACTATAGGACTCTGTACTTTATATTGTCCATTGTCCCATGTCAAAGAAGTTGAGATTATGGAATGAGCGCCTATCTTTCCTTCAATTGTTAGTTTAAATGATAACTTCTCTCCGGAGAAGTAAAGGTTAAGACATCAGGTATGACTTTAATTTTAAGCCCAACAGGTATGGAACTCAAAATAGAATGGTAAGAGGATGCAGTTGATCCTACATTTGTGACAACCCTTGTGAACGTTTGCTTGACAATTCCAGTAGATGAAGCAGATAGTGTGAACGAAGGGTAGTTCAAATCCCAAACTGTTTGATTATTTTTTGAACAGTTGATGTTATTATTTCCTGTGATGATCTTTATTATGGAAGGGTAGTAACCTTGACCACAAAGATAGCTTATGTAATCATTCTCGTTGGAATCATATATTAACCCAGGAGTTAAAGCTTTCCTTGGATCAATAAAGCCAGCCCCAAATGCGAAATTATCATCATTGTTTATTGCGGCATTCATCGGTCGAGCTAAATGAGGATGAAATCTCAAATATTAGTTGGTTTGAAAAAAAAAAATTTTGATGAAGGAATAATAGTATGAAGATTATTGTTACCGGTAGTCATCAGAGCGGACTTGATGGCAGCAGGAGACCATGTTGGATAAAATGATTTTACATAAGCTGCAGTTGCTGAAGCATGTGGACATGCCATAGATGTACCAGAAATAATGTTGTAAGGCACAAATCTTTTGTCGCCACTAACTCCAGATATAGATTTTACAGGAGACCATGCAGCTAAAATGGCTACTCCAGGTGCTGTTAAGTCAGGCTGTTGCAAGAAGAATAAGAAAGTGATATTTGCAAATATATACTCTAAACTACTAGCAAGGTACATATAGGTAGCTAAATGTCCAAAGTATCAATTTATCCCCTCCTATAACTTTGAGAAAAAGGCTAATAATTTTTTAGTCCCTAATATAATCCAAAGACCTAAGTAAAAATGATTATAAAACATAACATATTTTTTGCTTTAGCAATAGTTTAAGGCGTGTCAAACTTTTCCTAAACTTATTAGGGTAATAATGGTAGGTCAAGTTCACGTACTTTCAATTTTTAGTAATTTGATATCTTGTTTTTAGATTTTGGGAAATTAGTATCCGTACTTTCAAAGTATATGTGATTTAGTGTCTCTATTTCATAATATTTGATAATGCTCACTTTGATGACAAGATAATAGTAGACCATTTACCTATACTTTTAATTTTTGATACTTTAGTGCTACATCTTTAGATTTTAGTAATTTTTTACCAAGTGTCTATCATTATCTTATCATCAAAATAATTCCTCATTAAACATCATTTAACAGAGGCACTAAATTACACATATTTTGAAATTAGATGCACTCATTTGTCAAAATTTAAAGATGAGACACTAAATTACCAAAAATTGAAATTATAGGCACTTACCTTGCTTTTATCCTATTATTAGGGGTTGAAGTTACACTTGAAATGTTTAAAGGGTGTCTCTATTCTAAATTAATAGTTTATGGGTATATTTACAATTTACCACAAAAGAAAAAACAAATTTAGAAAATCACATTTCGGTTATTTAAATACTTTAAACACTTTATCTATCCAACAATGTGAGATACCTTAAGTATATTTGGGTCAATAAGATTTGGACCTCTAGATGAAAACGAAGCCACATAAGGAGCTTGTGTGTCCTTTTCTTCATTGGTCTTGAATATAGTGGCTGATGACTTGCTGTAATAACAAAGAAAATTGTATGTGCAAGCTTCCTTTACATATTACGCTACAAAACTTCATTTTACATTTTGTATGATATGAAATAATGCATAAATACCTTGTTTTGTTTAGGTACAAGGAGACTTTGCTAACATCTTCCATGCTCAATTGAGAAGCAGGCAAGGGGGAAGAAGTAACATCATCTATCGTAGAAGCATCACCTTCCTTAATGACACCAGTGGCACCAGCGTAGAATGCCGCTAAACCAAGAACATTGGCATGACATAAAACTATTTTGTCCTTTACTAAAATCGGGTCCAATGAACCTACAATGCAATATCTACAAACAAGTAGTTGCAAAGCAATCACCTAAAGAGTTTGTAGTTCGGATAGCTCCATATAGTTAGACAAATTATCTTTATGATACTGCTAATTATAGAAAACATATTGGTATTTTTTTCTTTTTATTTTTACTTTGCTCTAATCATAATAATAATAATAATAATAATAATAATAATAATAATAATAAATTATTATTATTATATTATTATTATTATTAATTATTATGTGCATCATAAGGGTAGATAGTCATTTCACATGTTTCCATGTTATAAATCCCAATCAATTCTATATATATGTATATATTCTACCTAGTTAATTATAACCAAGTTCTTGTATTATCAAATACTAAAATTATGCATGGTACATGAATATAGAAAGTAAAAGAATAAATAAAAAAGTTCAAAATAGAGAACTCATAAGTTACTACCTCTACACTGATTGCGGCCAGTGAAGCTTATGAGGTCAACAGGAGCATAGTCATCACCAACCCAATAGATCCCATTGTTTTCAAACCTTCAACCAACTTCATTTTCACCTAAATGACCAAACCATCTTTGTACATGGCCCACAAAATTCTTTAACCCAATACTTAGTGACTTACCTTTTTGATCTCTAGCTCTACTAAAATACTATTAATACACAAAGATATTATAATAATTAGAATGTCAAAGGCTAACTTAAATGTTACAAAATTCCCTTTATTGTCAATGGCTTCACACAAAGGGGAAATATTGACTGAAATGAAACTTTCGATCCCATTATCAAGTTTGCTATCATTTGCTTTATTCTCTCTCATGTTATTTCTTTTTTGTTATGCTAAATTGTAAAATTGATGTCAATAACGCCTTCCTTCATGGTCATCTCAAAGAGACCATCATCATGAAATGGCCTTCAAGGTTTGTTCATCTTTGTTATTCCATTATGTTAGTTAACTCAAGAATTCTCCCTTGGTTCCAAGATTGATCACCTCTCACGAGACCCTAGCTCCATCACTTTAATCATTTTCCCTTTCATACCAATTTTAAATAGAGCAAAATAGACACATCCATGTTCATCTTCTCTCAAGATTTCCATGTGTATGTTCTATTCTTTATGTTGTTAATATCATTCTAACTGGTAGCTATCTTGTTATCCACATCCATTACACATCTATTATTTCTCATTAGTTGGCTGTAGCAATCTTAGTTTATATTAGCATATCTTTCTATATTTAGTAGTTATGTATTTTGGTTATTGGCATATATGTCTATACTTAGTAGTTGTATATATTTTGATAGTTGTTTATATTTTTCTTTAGCATGTATATTTCGTATCAATGCACATTTGGCATTTTCATATTCTTAAGCCAAATTGTATAGGATTAAGAAAAGCATTTTCTCTTATATATGGAGTTGTAAGATCTATGGAAAAGCATAAAAACCTTTTCTTTTCGTTACAATCTTTCTCTTTTAATGGTATTAGAGCCTAAAGCATAAATCCTCCAAGTAGTCAAAATCTCAATACATAAATTGTAAAATGGGTGGTGACAATAATCTTAATATTGTTGAACAGACCTCTACAGTCATCAACATACCTATCTTGAGTGCGAAGCAAGTGCAAAAATTGATGGTGTTGTTGGAACCTAGTCTTTCTACTAAAAAACTATTTGGTAAGTTTGCAAATGGTATGATAAATAGCCATTGTATTATACATAGTGATGCTTTGAATCACATGATAGGTTGTCTTGATTTATTGAATGATGGTATCATAACAACATCATCTCATGTTGGTCTTCCAAATTGTACTTGTGCTACTGCCACCAAATTTGGTAAAGTGATGATGAATTCTGCTTTGCTTTTTAATGTGCCTAATTTATCATGTCATCTTATTTTTACTGGATAACTTATTAGAGAAATTAATTGCTTTGTAATTTTATTAGCAAGCTTTCTATAATACAAGACCTTACCTCGATGAACCTGATCGAAATAGGCGAATGAGAGATGGAGTTTATTATTATAAGGACATAGCATTACATATGGCTATTAAGGAAATAGACATGAACTCTTATACCTTGGGGCATTTATGTATGGGTCAACCATCAAGACAACATCTCTCTCTTATACTTGATATTTTAAGTAGCAGTAAAGGCAATTTTGAATTAAACTTATGTGATGTATGTTATCATGCAAAATAAACTAGACTCCTTTTTCCAATAAGTAAAAATAAAGTTGATCATTGTTTTTAGATTGTTCATTTTGATCTTAAGGGACCATATTTTGTACCTTCATCTTATGGTGCACACTATTTTCTAACCATCGCTGATGATTTTAGTAGAGGTGTTTAGGTTTATTTACTACATGATAAAAGTGAAACAAGCAATTGATTAATTGAATTTTGATTGGTGAAAACTCAATTTAGAAAGCTTGTAAAATGTATTAGAAGTGATAATGGGCTCGAATTCACAATAGAATCTATGCCCAAATTTTATAGAGAATATAGTATAATTCATCAGACCTCTTGTGTAGGCAAGCCCCAATAGAATGGACAAGTGAGGCATAAACACAAACACATACTAAATGTAGCTAGAGCCTTTCATTTTTAGGCACATCTTCCTATTCACTTTTTGGGAGAATGTGTCCTTTCTATAGTCAATTTAATTAACTGAACACCCACACCACTCTTGAATGGAAAAACACCATACGAAGTTCTTTTTCATGAAAAATTAGCCTACTGTCATATTGAAACTTTCAGTTCCTTATGCTATGTGCATCATAATCCTCATCAAAAGGATAAATTGGAGTCTTGTAGTAGAAGATGCACATTTGGTGGGTACCCATGTAGTAAGAAAGGTTGGCAGGTGTTTGATCTTAAATTTGAGGAATTTTTCGTTTTTTGTGATTTTATCTTCCATGAAATATTTTTTTCCTTTTGCCACTATTGTTGATTCATTTAGTCCACAATCCCAACATTTTAATCTTGTACATAATGCGGAATATATTGATGATATAAAGCCTATTGTGTATACTCTTGCTTCTCTAGTAAATATCAAAGTTTTGGGGGGGGGGAGGGGGGGGAAGTAGCGCATTCGTCACCCTCCATCGTAGTTGCAAGATTATGTATGTCACACCACTCAACTTGTTCATCCCATCTCTTAAACCCCACTCTAAAAGACCTCTTTAGGTATGACTTATCCCATTGCTAATTATTACTTACAATAATTTTTCTACAGCTCATATGAAATTCTTAGCTGCTATTTTTGCTAATGTTGAGCCCAAGAACTTTCAAGAATCTATGCAAGATCTAAAGTGGCATGAGGTAATGAAATAAGAAATTGAGGCATCGGTGTCAATGGGCACATGGACTTTGGAGGACTTACCTCTAAACAAAACACCTATAGGATGGAAATGGGTATATCGAATTAAGTTTAGTCTTGATAGGATTATGGAATGATCAAAACTCAGGTTGAATGGTTGGATTATACTGAAACATTTACTCTAATTGCAAAGATGACATCTATCTAATGTTTCTTATCAATGGCTATAGCCAAAGGTTGGGAGCTTCATCAAATTGATATTAGTAGTGCATTTCTCTATGATGATCTTGCAGAAGAGGTGTATATGAGACTACCTCCTAGTTCTGCTCCTCCTCATCCCAGTAAATTTTGTTGACTACATAAATCTTTATATGGACTTTGTTAAGCTCCTCGTAATTGGTTTGCTAAATTAAGTAGTACCTAGAAACAATATGGGTTTGTTTAATCTTATGTAGATTATTCGTTATTCACTTACCATCACAATGGTATATTTATTGGCATTCTAATATATGTGCATGATTTAATTCTGGCTGGAAACAACACTAATGCATGTGCAGATTTTAAGCACTTCTTAAGTATATGTTTTAAATTGAAAGATTTGGGTCCTTCAAAATATTTCTTAGGGATTGAAGTAGCTCATGGTTTTGATGATCTTTTTCTTTGTCAATGGAAGTACACTCCTGATATTTTATCTGGATGTGGTAAATTAGGAGCTTGACTAGTTAAATTTCCCATGGAGCAAAATCATTCTTTAGCTCTTGCTATTGGGAAAGATTTTCATGATCCCGATCTATATCGTTATCTAGTGGGCAAAGTCATCTATTTTACAATCACTCACCCAAAACTTTGTTATGCTATTCATATTCTATCTCAACTTATGCAGGTTCCTAAACAAGCTTATTTCAACACATTCATGTGTGTGGTGTGCTACTTGAAAACTCATTCTATTCTAGGTATTGTGTTACATGCTAGCGTTGACATGTACTTGTATGCTTGTGGTGACTCTGATTGGACCAGTTCTTTGCTTACTAGATGCTCTCTTACTAGTTGCTTCATTATACTTGGTCAATCTCCTATATCTTGGTACATAAAGAAGCATGTGACAGTTTCTTGTTATTCTATTGAAGTTGAATATAGAGCTATTGTAGCATTATGTGTGAACTTGTCTAGTTCAAATCTTTTTTGGCTTTCTTGGGTATTTTCCATACATCTCTATGCAGCCTTTTTGTGATAGTTAGCCTGCTCTCCATATTGCTGCCAATCCTATCTTTCACGAGAGAACCAAACATATTGAGCTTGAAGATCATTATGTACTCGAGAAGGTTCTTGATCACACTATTTCCATAACTCACATTCATTCTCATTAGCAACCTATTGACCTCTTTACTAAGGCACTAAGGAAGTAGCAATTGCATTATCTTCTGATCAAGTTAGGTGTTTGTGATCTACGTACTCCAACTTAAAGGGAACTATTAGCGTATTTATCTATATTTAGTAGTTATATATTTTGGTAATTGACGCATATGTCTAAATTTAGTAGTTGTGTATATTTTAGTTGCCATTTAAAATTTTCTTTAGTATGTATATTTTGTATTAGTGTATATTTGGCATTTGCATATTCTTGCGCCAAATTGTATAGGATTAAGCAGAGCATTTTCTCCAATAGATTGAGTTATAAGATCTATGGAAAAGTAGAATAGTCTTTTCTTTTCATTGTCATTTTTCTCTCTTCAATTTACCCATAACTTAGTCAAATGACATTAGATATAGCTTCCTAAACAAGCAACGACTTGGCTATCTCCTTGAAGTTATCTTAATGTTCATAGTTTTCTCTTGCTACCCAACCTTGCTGCCTATCCAAAGATTGTTATAATACTATAGTTTCCTTTATTATTAAATTATAAAACAATATTGTGTTTAATCATTTGAGTCAATATATTCATCTCCTAAGTATTAACCTCGTGCAAGCAACTAAATGAATTTTTTTAATATCTTCATCATGCTCTTTTGTACTTCTTTGATTACCTTTGTTGATTACTAGGTTGGTTGTCTATTACGTATGACATCTTCTTTGATCAAAGTCTTATCTCCTATCACTCTAGAAGACAACCTAATACATCCAAGAACTTTGAAGCTAAACACTGATATCATGGAGATATCGTGAGATTTTCACCTCAACCATAAGCAGGGAGTAACTATTTAGCATCATAACAATGTCTTATGCCTTCTCAATGCTAATATTTATACGTCTCGTGAACCATTCATTAATATCGCATAAAACATTTTAACATTGCCAATTACTATGTGCATGAGCACATTGCCAATGGTCAAAATGTAGTTCAATATGATTTGACTCATAATAAATAGGTAGACAACTTCACCAAGAACTTAAATACTTCTAAACTCAATCAATTTTCCAATTTGATGCTAACATTGGCATCATGAGGTTGAAGGGCATATTACTATGTATATCTTATTATTATTGTTGTTGTTAGGGTTAAATAGTCTTTAACATGTCTCAAGGTTGCCAACCCCATGCTTGTACATATACTCATTTGGACAATTAATAATGATTAAGCTCACATTTTATGGAATTACTATTTTCTACATTTACATTTTTCCATATCTGTGTTTACCTAGAGGTGTGATGAAGGGATGTGGAATGAATAGGAAAAAGAAGAAGAATAAAACTAAGTACATTGTGGTTAGATATATACATGTCTAAAGATTTCTTATTATTATTTTTTTCTTTCGTTTTGTCCACATCATATTCTACATACCTATAATGACTAAAAAGGTTTTTTTTTTTTTTTTTTCCCCTGACTGTCTAAAAAAGGAGTTCTAAATGAAGAAAATCACATGTATGTACTGTGTAATGAAAACCGAAACAAGAATAGGTAAAAGGAAACTGAAAATGACAATAGGAATCTGTGTTCTATAATTACCCTTTCTAACTTTGTTGACATTCCATAACCTTGAATTAATATTAAATAACTAATGGTTGCATATAAATTCTTCCATATTTTAAGGGAATTGTGTCCTTACTTCACATGACACATGGAAACGGACTTATCGGTTGTTTTCCCTAAAACATTTTCCGTTTACTATACTTAGAACGATGTTTTGAAAGATGAGATAAATATAGAGATATTTTCTAATTCTGTACATGATACAATATATAGCCTCCGTATAAATTGCTAGTAATGTGTGTTCTAGAGCAATGCAAAGATAGGAGATTTAAATGAACTAAATCTAGTTAGACTTGATATATGAACCTTTCAATGTGGTATTCCAGACAAATAAAGCTCAAGTAGAAACTAAACACATAAAGTTTTTAGCACTCTTTTGCAATAGAATACTTGTCTTCGACCGATATCTTGGATCACAAAAAATGATGATCCATGTGGCATCCATAAATTTTTTCATAAGATCTTTCATGTGTCATAACAACATCTTAAGAAATTCCATTACTTAAGAACCTTATTATTTTATTCTTAAGATTTTTTACATAAGTTTATTTACTTTTTTTTATACGCTTGTAGATAACTTTTATACAATACCTTTACTTTTACATACTAATAAATATTCTAAAAGAACCTTGCACTTTGGGATCATTGAAAGAAGATTCCAAAAAATTGAAGGAACCCTCCATATCTATAAGAATTTCAAAAAGTAAAGTTCTTTGTCTAAAAACCGTATTAAGGATCTTGGATCTACGTTCGTCTTCTTAAAAAGTTAGTTGTTTTAGTTTATTTGATATTAATTGATGTTTTGTGAATTTTTTTGACCGGTTGAAAGTTACCTTTTTGCATTTATTTTGCTGAATTAATAATTCAATGATCCAGTTGAATAAACCTTGCAAATTGAAGAGCTTAAATATGTAAATCTTTACTGGAGTTTCAGTGAAATTTTCCTCTGATATTCGGTAGCATTTGCTGCATCACAATGGATACAATTTGCTCTCCAATCAAGCGTGTTTATAGAAACGCCCTGCATTAATGACATTTTACAAATCTTTTATTTTTATTTTTTGGTCCTTCCAAAAATTTATTCACTTTATTTTTTGTAACTCAACTTTGATGCCTTGCAAAATAAAATACTTTTGACACTCAAAATTGTTGTACTAATGACACCAACGTTATGATGCTTTCGTTTAATATTTTCATCATGGTAATAACTATCCAACTAACATTTCGCACTGCTAAAGTTTTGCCATTAGTTGACCAGGCCACTTATTACATTGTTTAT
This sequence comes from Combretum micranthum, assembly GCA_024138025.1. Taxonomy (NCBI): domain Eukaryota; kingdom Viridiplantae; phylum Streptophyta; class Magnoliopsida; order Myrtales; family Combretaceae; genus Combretum; species Combretum micranthum. Next base: position 58,946 of record JAMXBD010002378.1, on the reverse strand, counting down.
AGTTATCTATGTAAATTAATCTAGAGTAGTTTAATTATGAGACAAGATATCAAGTGCACATTATTAAAGGGCATAATATTCTATAAGATAATCATGAAATTTTCCCAAATTTAATGATTTATGTGCAAGTTTAGAGCAACCCATCCCAACCTTGACATGAAGCCTATGTTAAGGACCTTACTTGCTAAATTCCCGATAAATGTAAAGGTTCGTTAAAAATTTTGGATCATACTACATGAAAACTAACTTTTAGAGAAGTTATATTTTTACAAAAATAGAATTAATGATGATGGTTTTTAGGATGGAAATTTACGTTTAGAGATAGAATTTTGTTCTCTAAAGCTCACTTTTCTTGTAGTATCATTTGTCAAGGATTTCAAAAATAAAGTTCTTCGTGTCTTTATATATACTGTTAATGTATGAATTGTAGCTGAACTTTGACAAAAATGTAATTAGTTATATGAACCTTAAAATTGATCAATTTAGTATTTGAATGAACTTTTTGTACATGTTACCAACATCTCTATCGAGTTCTTTTTGGCGCTAAATTGATTAATTTTAAAGTTTAGACACTAAATTAATTAATTTCAAAGCCCGGATACCTAATTGCATAGTTTGTCAAAGTTTAAGCATCGACCATTTGTAACATTGTTATCTATATATACACACACCTTTTACATTGTTAAGAATATCAAGTAAAAATATAGGTTACCCACAAAACTTAAAAAGGATGTGAAAGAAATCGTGTAAATAACGTTAAGGTTGAAGTGGTGAAGTTTTTTTAAAATAAGTCCTTAAAATGTTGATATTCTTCTTGATGACCTCATAAAGGTCTAATAGGATGTAGATGTATCTTAAAGTCATAAATGAAACAATTTAAATATTATCGTACAAATCTTTAAAAAATTTAAAACGAAAAACGTATATGATTAGCATTTGACATAAGTTTGGTTGGTGATGATAAAAGGATTAAAGTCACGGAAAGTACTTAAACTTCGCGAAATATACAATTAAATATCTCATCTCTTAAATTAAATAATTTAGTACTTGAACCTAAAAAAAAAAAAAAAAAAACTTTGTATATGTTAATAGTATCTCCATCAGCTTGGTTAATTTTGTTATTTTATATGACATTTTTAATCAATATGATGATAGTATTATTAGCATTTATAAAAAGTTTTTCTAGGTATTAAACTTATTAATTTTAAAGTTGAGGTACTAAATTGATTGATTTCAAAGATCAAGTACTAATTGCATATTTTGCCAATAATTTTTCTTATTTACCCATAATAAAATAATGTTTAAAGCCTTACCTCATACGTGCTACCATCTCCAAGCTTCACCTTTGTAAAGAATTTCCTATCAATGGTGCTAGCAGCCACAGACAATGACCAAGGTGAAACACTACTGACAGTTCCAAGATCAGGACCGCCATTACCAGCAGACAGAGATGTCAATATTCCATTTCTCATGGCATGAAAAGAACCTATTGCACTTATGTCTCGAAAATAATCTACTGCAAAGCTTGATCCAATTGAGACCGAAAGAATATCAACTCCATCAGCAATTGCATCATCATATGCTGCTAAAATGTCTCCAGTGTCACAGCCATCAGTCCAGCATACTTTGTAGACTGCTATGCGAGCCGATGGTACACCGCCACGAGCTATGCCAGAGGCAAGGCCGTACAAACTAGCCCCACTTACTGGATTACCAGCTACAATTGAAGCAGTGTGTGTCCCATGTCCATCCGCGTCTCTTGGTGAAATGAATTCATCTACCGGAAAATCACCTTTAGATCGGTAGTATCTTGCTCCGATTATCTTGCTATATACAGAAGTAAAAATGGATTTAGAAACTGGTCAATCTAGATCAGCTGAAATTCAATAAAGTACATATAAATAACAACATAAGTACGTTTTGACAAGTAGAAATCCTATACAAGATTTAGTCAATTTACTCAATATCATGCCATGGCTTCTTATCATACTGTACTTATATGAAATACAATGATAGCATCACGTACTTGTTGCAAGTAAAATTATTTGATACTTGACAAGTTCCTTTCCATTTACTTGTGGAGGACTTAACCCAATGTCAATGAAACTCTCGATTCGGGCCATATTCCTGAGTCAATAACTCCTATAATAATATCACTTTCGATTGTTGCTCTCTTGACATCTTGAGAGAAGCCCATGAAGTCCCAGGACCTTGTCGTGTGCAACTGCTGTGTCTCACTAGGAAAGACTGAGACAACATCACTCAATCCTATGGTAGAAACAAAAACATCAGCAAGAATTACAATATTAAAGAGAAAATTTTTGTTTGAAACCGTACGAATTCCATGCCTTACCAGACATTATTTTTGCTTCTTTTTCTGTGAGCATTGCTATGAATCCATTGAAGCTTCTATTGAAACTATGCAGCAGAAATTTGGTGCAAATCCACTGACAAAAAACCAAAAGATTTTTTTTTTTTTTTTTATGCAATAAGTTAATCCATGTGATGAAATACCCCAAATTTTAAATTGTCAACAATACATCCTCATTTTGTTTTTGTTTTTGCTTTACATAAGATATCATTTGATGATATGAAAAATGTTCAATAGGCAGGTGATATCATCATATATGTTTACATGGTGTATAACTACTAATCATATTTTGACATATGAAGGAGATAGAGAGTGGTTTTCAACCATCCGTGATTTAAGAATATGATTACATGTCAAAATATGATTGGTATTTACTCGATGTAAATTGATAATTTAAGTGATTATTCAACCTTCCTGCGACTGTTTGCAACATGTTTAAGTGAACTGATGTTCCCATGGTATCAGCACTTTCATGAAGTTCGCCCATGTAAACAACGAAGACCTGCATTATTACAACAATATATAATTAGGAAAATAAACTATACAATTAATGTCCACACACGGTTGATGTCGTTAGTGTACAAATATCAAATATATCTTTTCGTGGATATTGGATCTGAACAAATTCTTGGAGATTAAAAAAAAATGATAGAGAAGAACACTGCTAATCAGAATACATTCCTTCCTCTGTTCTTCACATGTTGTCTTCTTGATGAGCAGAGTGTTGGAAATAAGGATAAACCCAAGAAACAATGAAAAGCTGAGAGTTTCATTGCCATAGCAAAGGATGTTTGAAAAATGCAGAAAACCATTGGTTTCTATCTTCAAAATCCACTATGGGTTATATAGAAGGACATGTTGATGAAGGACGATCAGGTCAATTTGCTAGTTGGTACCTCAACTCTACACCTTTTTGTAATTATACTCCTAAAGATTTAAATTGTGACTTTTGCGCTTAATCAAATATTTAGTTGTCACAATTTATACTTTTTTCTTGTTAATTGCTGTTGTCTTAATAATCTTGGACAACCAATCACAATGTGACATTTATATTGTTCCATTTTGTATTATATACTGATACCAAGTCATATTGCCACATAATAAAAAATTCCTATCATTAATGCAAATAAAAAAGAAATAAGGTATAAATGATAGCAACTAAACATCTAATGAGATGAACAAATTGACAATTTATAACTTTATGTTTATGATTGCAAAAAAAACAAAAAGACATTCAAGTGTAAACAATCTTGTCTCAAGGATGATTTGTGGAAATTTCAATCAATTAATAGGAAACAGCATTCATATAGGTATATTTATTGTTTGGCCACTTGTGATGGGATCCAATAAAAATAAAAAATTATTATTTTATATACTTGTATTTCACTACAAGAAAACGACTTTAGGAACATAAGTTTTGGGACAATAAATAGACAAGAGAAGTTCTATCTTTATAGATAAAATCAACGACGTTTATTTTTTCAATCAAAATTTACATAACAAAAAAACAATTTTTTTATACTATTTCGGTAACATACATGAGTATGTAAATAATACTTCTTGAAGCCTTTGACCAATATAATATACTCAATGAGATGACCAAGTAAAAAAAAAAGAAAAGAAAAGATAATGTCAACAATAGTACCTAAACTTTCATAAAAAGTTTATTTAGGTATTTGAACTTTGATTTTGAATAGTTTGTACCTAATGAAAACTTTTGCAGGCATTTTTCCTATTTGAAGTTTGATTTTTACAAATTTGGTACCTGTGTACATATTTCCTATTTGAAGCAAGTTTCAATAGGTAGGAAAAAATGTACATGTAAGGTATAAAAAATGTCAAGACCAAACTTCTGGTATTTGATTGAACTTTTTTGTGAAAATTTAAGCACCAAATTGTTCAAAACTGAACTTCAGTACCTAATTGAATTTTTTTTTTTTTTTTTTTGTAAAACTTTGGGTACCTTTTTTGACATTAATCCTATAAAAAATTAAGAAATTACCTTTTTTTTTTTTAACAAAGAAATTATCTTAGTTAGTTATATTTTTTTGGACATTTTGTACTTTTCATCTTTTATGTATTCATTTGATTATTTCTCTTTTTTATAAAAAAAAAAATTCCTAACTATGTAATCAATAAATAAACCATTTATTAAACATTTTGTTTCTTTCTCCACACACATCCAAAATGAACTTCTATGTAAATGTGTACCATCAGTTAAGAAAGATGGCAAGTGTAATATTCATGTGACGAGTGAATACTAATTATTATTTAACACATAATCATATTACTAAATCAAAGATGGTGATTGTTTTTTAAAATACCCATTATCTCTTCCAATTCTCAAAATATAATTGGTGTATAAATGATATCTATTACCTATTGAATATATAATTTATGTCCATCCCTATAGACCTCAATACTCTTTTTGGATTTTTTATTGATAAACGCTTTAGGTATACGTGCACTTGTGGCCGACTGATTGCTAATAGTATCGTATACAAGGCCGATAGATGTAAGCTTATCTTTAATGTTATGGACCGCACTTAAAGTTTTTAGATGCCATGTAAATATCTTGAGGACCCTCTTTCTTAGAAAACATTCAACTTTAGCCTTAAAATTCTTAGGTATCAATGTTGTATTATTTTAATAATCTATAGTGATGGTTATGGGGTTTTAGATAATTGGAGTTATGAGGATTTAATTTCCTTCCCTCGCCTCTATAAAATAGGTTGTAGTGGGTTTTTTTTTTAATAATATAATATCTCAACCTTTATATTTTTCATCATCAATGAATACATCAAAGAGAAAGAGAGAGCGAGAAAACTAATCAGTCATAAAGATCATAAAAGGTTAATAAAGAGTATTAATCAAGGTATATTTCTCCAAAATATATAGATTTTATCTATTTGTTTTTTAGTACTCTAAATCATATATGTGATTGTAAGTGTGAAATCTTGGAATTATTCCGTCAATTAATGCAAGTATCACTGCGAAGCAAACGGCGTTAAACCTAGTGAAATTGAGGAGCTTCTCCGAAGCGTGACTAATTATATAAGAAAGTGAACGACTTTTGGAATTGCCAATCTTTTCTTTATTGACTGGAAAGTCCGTCAACTATTTTAGATACTTTTCGTGCGGAACATCACCCTAATTAGCTGGGCCAAGTCTTTGGCTCCATGTATATTTCATGTTAATACATTAATTTCGACTCATCTATTTTCCAATAAGCAAAAACAGGTCCTTTTGAGTCTTTAAAAATTATGGCACATATTTTTCCATTTGATTGGGACCCCTAGTGGCTAGTTGGCCAAGTCAAGTCTTCGCCCTTATACTCACGTTAAGGCCTTAGGGTGAATTAATGTATTTGTTTTTCCCCTATTTCTCTTGAGACAACGTACAGTCTGGATGTTACTATTTGACAAGTGAATAACATTAAAGCTCTTGGAAATGGAAAAGAAACATGCATTGTCGACATATTGTTTTTTAGTATGTAGAAGTCTATTTTAAAAATAGAATAGAAAATGTAACAATGATATTTACTTACGTAATTATTGATGTAAAAAATAATAATAAGCTTTAGGAGATGATAGAACAGAAATTGAATGAAATGGAGAAATATTTTTGTATTTTGTACCTTATGTCTTTGTTAAAAAAAAAAAAAAAAGAGGAATAAATATTTTATGAACTTTTTCCTCTCAATAAATAGGTGAGATCATTTCAAATCAACGTTATTTAAATAGTATTATGTAAATGATTCCAAACATTATCTTTAGCATATAATGTAAATATCTCACTAACAAGTTCTAGAAATTCTACTTATTTTCTTTTTTTATATCACGTTTGGTACGTAGTAATCATTCACAGTAGATTGGATTGAATAGAACGAGAGGTGGAATGGTATTTATTTGTTTAGATGCACCATGCATTGGAATAGAAATTAAGATATTATTCGTTAACAATATTCCTAGTAATTAATATAAATACTAAATAAGTATGATGATAAAAGGTAAACTAACAACAATTATTTATGAAGAAGGAATAAACTTGTGATTTTGCCTTCTCAATGGCTATTTGCCATTATTGGTCGATTTCCTTCAAGATAAGATGAATAAAGAAATCGTGACCCACCAGTTTCTATCTCATTTTATCAGATAATTATTCGTCACTGCTTCCACTTTATTAGTTTATAATAGATGCACTGATATATCCTTTATCAATCTTTCCTTTCAAAACAACACAAATTTTTAATGTTGCTGTTTGTCATGAAAAGTAGAGCTTTTGGGAAACTGTGGTTAGAGGAGCTTTAACAAGGAAAAGAAAAGCGATAATGTTGTTGTCTGCCTGACTACCACCCTAATTATTTATATCATGATGTCCTGTTGATTTTTCAACTAGTGATCTCTCCGTCCACAAAGCCATTATTGAAATATTTATCAACTGTGTAATTTCAAACAAAGCAAGGAATGATCTGAAATAACAAAATTAGACAAAGAGACCCTACAATTTTTATTTTCTTTTTTGTGAAATTAAGAATATGGATGATTTAATTTAATTTTAAGTATAAATTAATAGAGGTGAGCATTGATTAATTTGGTTCTGTTTTTCTTAAAACCAAACCAAACCATAATTTATAGTTTTTTTTTCTATCCCAACTAAACCATTAAGTAACAATTTGGTTCGGATTATTAATTTTCTAAACCATTAAATAATGGTTTGGTTTGGTTTAGATTATGGATTAAATCGAAATTATAACTAAAATTTTTTTGTTGTAGTTTTTTTTACTTTTGTATAAGTACTTAAATATTTATATCACTTTACAAAGTTTATATCATAAGCCACGAGAAAATACCTTATGAATTTATCATATTTTTAATAAATAGTTCTTTATAAAATCAGTTATCCACCAATGAAATACATTGACTAACTAATACACAGTAAGTCAAAATTTATAATTTTAAATAGAATCATCAAGTTAATCATCTACCAATAACTTAAGTCAAAATAAAAAATTTCTATCAACAAAATTCATCAATGAAAAAATGACCCATTGACAAAATACATTAAACAATTAATACATAATAAGAGTTTATAATTACATAAATAAATTCCATACTTTATAAAGTTAAAAACTATTTAAGAAAACAATTGTTCACCATAAACAAAAAAGTATATATCATGAGCCTAAAAAACAAATTTAAAAATAAACAATTTGATTTTAATCAATTTCACTAAATAATAAATATCAAATGAAATCATATGAACATATATGACATTTAATCAATCATCATAAAAGAATCTATCGTTATAACTTACAAGTAAAATATTATTATATTTTTCTAAAATTGTTTAGTTCAGTTTTACAAATTGGTTTGGTTTACCTTCTAAACCAGACCATAAATTTATGGATTGGTTTAGATTAGAAAATTTTTAAATCAAATTGCTAAAAAAAACAATAATTTCGGTTTGGTTTGGTTCAGTAACGAATTGGTTTGGTTCAATTGCTTTTTTTTCCCACCCCTATAAATTAGCATGAATGGATATTTATCGGAAACTCAAATTACGAGCTCTGAGATACGATGAGATCCCACAGATAGACCTACTAACTGATAAAATCAATATTATTTTCTAGATGTAGTTATATTTTTTATATTTGATAAAATCTTTGTATGCGTAGTGGATAATTTATATAAATACTAATTCATTTGACTAGAGCCACAATGTAACGTGCAAATCACAAGAAGATGAACTTCTGATCCAAGAAACCAGTCCATTAGTCTGATATATGCACCTTGTAGTGCTCAATTGGATGACAAATCAGGATTTCTCTTCAAGAATCTAAATTAAAGACCTGAGAAACTTCGTAGCTTACCACATCAAGGTAACTCTCTGCTTGTGAATTGAAAACAAGCCATGCAACTTCTTGAAGGACAAAGTTCCAAACAAGCGGGATTACACACCTTATCACCCTCTTTGGCAAGTAAAAGAGTTGTATGCACCACTTATTCATATAAGTGGTAGATAAGTATCTATATAATTTTATCAAATAATGGTAATAGTAGGTAGATTTTATAAAAAATTATTCATATGTCAAAATTTTAGGCTTCTTTGATTATCCCTTCTTTTTATTTTTTTTGGTTTGTATTTTAATTATATCTATGAAATTTGGCCATTGAAAAATTATTTTATCTATGTCTTATCTGGTTTTGTTTCATGGTTATGATAGATGGTTTGAAAAATATATTTTGTGAATTAGGAAAGATAACTTTAATTGGTATTTTCATAAAAATGAATAAAAGTAAAGGGTAAATAAGTACAAATTTATAGAAAATTTTTAGATAATTAATATATAAGAGTGATATATACATATGTTGTTATTTTTTCAGTCATCACAATAAGGGAGAAGGATTCAAACTTTGTACATTCTATTTGATAGAGCAAAGGTAATGTCATTAGACTACAAGGCTATTGGCTATCTTATTCTTCCCAAGCATAATATTTGAGTAAATACCAAAATAATATTGAACAAATGAAAATATATATGTAAATATGAAATAAATAGACCCTTTAACAGTACTTCAATACCATTAAAGTCTTTCTGATGGGAGCTAGTTAACCTCCTAAACATTAAACAAATGGAAAATTCTATAATCCCAACATGTTTTATTAACAGGACCAGTCTTTTCAATTATTTGACGGCTCAGATTCATATACCATTGAAATACTTGATATATCAATTACTATATTTATTTTAATAGTTAGATGATGTTGTGGAGTGGATCCGATTGTAGTGATCACGTGCATTCAACATTTGGCTCGCACTACACGTGATTTCAGAAGAGATACTTGGCAATGACAGGTAAGGATGACTTATGGAGAGATGACAGGGATGAAGAGTAGGCAATCTCAAATAGCTCGAATGCATGCATGACAGGTGGAGGAGCTATGCAGCATCAACCCCACAGTTCTTGGAGAGAGGCAATGAGATCTTCGTTTTGATTCATGTTTGATCTCTGTGATTATACTCTAACAGCACGATGGCGTTTCTCAGGATCTCTCTGATTTTGTCAAATGAGGAGAACTCCTGAGGTATTTATAGAGTTTGGTTGTTAACAACATCCGTTAGATCGTAAGGTATGTCAACGGCTCATGAGTCCTTCTGCTAATGGGTCCTTTCATGGGCTTATATTGAGTTTAAGCTTATGAGAGCCTCTTTTAAGTGCATGAGCTTTTCTGAGAAAGGTTGAGAGCGGACAGGCTAGTCCAACGATCCTTACTCTAAGCCCACCAAGGTAAATCTCCCATAAGTCATCCATAACCTAGACTGAACTCTTCAGGCCCTGTCACTTAGCCCAAGAGTCAAATCCAAATATTTATTATATAATTATATTAGCTCTCTACATTTTGCCCCATGACCAACATTCATTGGATAGAGTTCAAGTATTTTGGACATTACATGATTCATCAAGGATAGTTAAGCTGCAACTTAGCACACGCGCTTATACGATAGCTGCATTGATGCTAAATGCGCTTATATACCTGAGAACTTTATTTACCGGCATGTTAGTATCATAGGAGTCTCACTTGAGTCATTTCAATGCATGAGCTCATAACATAATTGTGTGTGCTCACGAGCTACTAAATTTATTTGTAAATGTATCGAGGAACGTAAGCTGAAAACTACCATGCAAATTTATTTGCAAATGTATCCTTTAAATATATTTATCCTTATTGGATTTCCAATAATGTAACCATATCTCTTTTAATATAACAAACAAGAATCCAACCCAATCATATTCTCAAGATGGTGCAGAATCTTGATAGAAGAAAGTGACTAATTATATAAGAAAGTGAACGACTTTTGAAATTGCCAATCTTTTCTTTATTGACTGGAAAGTCCGTCAACTATTTTAGATACTTTTCAGGCGGAAAATCACCCTAATTAGCTGGCTCAAGTCTTTGGCTCCATGTATATTTCATGTTAATACATCAATTTCGACTCATCTATTTTTCCAATAAGCAAAACAGGTCCTTTTGAGTCTTTAAAATTATGGCACATATTTTTCCATTTGAGTGGGACCCCTAGTGGCTAGTTGGCCAAGTCAAGTCTTCGGCCTTACACTCACGTTAAGGCCTTAGGGTGAATTAATGTATATATTTTTTTCCCGAATTTCTCTTGAGACAACGTAGAATCTGGATGTTACTATTTGACTAGTGAATAACATTAAAGCTCTCGTAAATGGAAAAGAAACATGCGTTGCAGACATATTGTTTCTTAGTATCTAGAAGTCTATTTTAAAAATAGAATAGAAAATGTAACAGTGATATTTACTTACGTAATTATTGATGTAAAAGAAAAAAAAAAAGCTTTAGGAAATGATAAAACAGAAATAGAATTGAAATGGAGAAATATTTTTGTATTTTCTAGCTTGTCTTTGTTAAAAAAGGAAAAGAAATAGATATTTATGGACTTTTTCCTCCTCAAAGATCATTTCAAATCAACGTTATTTAAATAGTATTATGTAAAAGATTCCAAACATTATCTTTAGCATGTAATGTAAATATCTCAACTAAAAAGTTCTAGAAATTCTACTTATTCTCTTCTTTTATATCATGTTTGGTATGTAGTAACGTTCATATTAGATTGGATTGAATAGAATGAGAGGTGGAATGATAAGTCCATTCATTTGTTTAGATATATCATGCATTGGAATAGAATTGAGATATTATTCGTTAAAGATATCCTTAGTAATTAATATAAATAATAAATAAGTATGAGGATGAAAAGGTAATTTAACAACAAATATTTATGAGAAAGAAATAAAAATGTGATTTTGCCTTCTCAATGGCTATTTGCCACTGTTGGTCGATTTCTTTCAACATAGGGACCTAAAATCAAGAAATCATGTGATGCAGGACGAAAAGCGTAAAGATAACAATAAATCAATAATAACGATTGGGTTCCAAATCAAGATGCAAAGATTGCATCTTTATCGAGAAATACTCTCAAATAGAGTTTCAAAATAGATAAAATGTTCTAAAAACATAAGCTAGGGTTTCTGGACTATTTATATGCATAAGAAAGTCTTAAAAACGAAATAAAAGACATAAAGTCGATTGAAAACAAAGCTGGTGGCCTTGAATTTGTCATGTTCAACTAGCGGCTTTCCTGGTACGTCGGTGGCATTCCTAGCTATGCCACCGGCTTTGGTGCCGGCGTTCACTGCTCCATCAAGGCTGGCCTTTTAAGGTGGCAACCTTGTTCCTCGGCCTCTTGATTCACGTCTTGGACATCTCTAACTTCTCCAAAAATGTATCGGCTATCTCATTTGCATCATTCTCTCCCACCTGCAAAGAACTCGACCATGAGTTCTCATCAGGATACAAGGGGACACCATGAGGATGGAAAAGAAATAGGTCAGCAACATTAAACGTCTTTGAAATTCCCATACCATCTAAAAGGCTAACCATGTATGCATTGTCGTTGATCTTTCTCACTATTTGATATGAACCATACTTTCATGGTTGCATCTTGCTATACTTTCCAATTGGAAATTGCTCCTTCCTTAGAAATACCATCACCTGATCTCTTACTTAGAATAACTGTTGCCTTCGATGCTTGTCTGCACTCGCTATGTACTTGGCATTGGCCTTCTCAATCTTTTCTTTAACTTCAGTTGTAGTAGTCTGCCAATTTTCTGTCATATGCTTAGCTAGTGTATTGAATTCAGATGATCTTGGCAGCTTCACCAAATCCATAGCATGTTGTGGTATCTTGGTGTAGATAATGGAAAATGGAGATTTTACGGTGGTTCTATGGACTAAACTGTTATAAGCAAACTCTACTTGAGCTAGAGATAAGTCCTACAGCCTCGGCTTTTCCCCATAAATACTTCTAATCATATTACCAAATGTCTTGTTGCTAACTTCGGTTTGGCTATCTGTCTGTAGATAAGATTTACTGTTGTAGTTCAATGATGAGTTGAACATGAGCCAAAGTGTCTTCCAGAAATAGCTCAAGAATTTGGTGTCCCTGTTTGAAGTAATGGATTTTGGAACCCAATGAAGGCATACAACCTCTCTGAAAAATAGTTGGGCAATAGATTAGGCATCAGTAGTTTTCCTACATGGTATGAAGTGAGCCATCTTAGAAAACTTGTCTACAACAACAAAAAAGGAGTCATCACCCCGTTGGGTACAAGGCAAACCTAATATAAAGTCCATGGATAGATCCTCCTAGATATTCTTAGGCACTGGTAATGGCATATATAGCCCAGTGTTTTGAGACTGTCCTTTGGAAGTTTGACAAGCATAACATCTCTGGATGATCTTCCCTACATCTCTTCTTAACTAGGGCCAATGATATTTAGCAGATACTGCTGCAATAGTTTTGTCTCTTCCTATGTGCCCAGCCAAACCTCCTCCATGCAAATCCCTAATCAATTTCTCTCTTAGTGATGACTCAGGGATGCACAACTGGTTACCTTTTTAACAAGTATCCCTCATAGATGTGATACTTACCACAAGGTTCTCTTGTGTGGCATTTCTCTTAGATCTCTTTAAAATCAGGATCTTCTGCGTAAAGTTCTTTCACCTGTTCAAGACACGAATCATTTTTTGATAAGTTAGAAATGTCCAAGATGTGAATCTGAGCAATGAACGCCAGCATTAAAGCCGATGGCGTAGCTTGGAAAGTCGCCCACCAAGCATCTTGGCCGAACATGATAAATTCAAGGCTGCCAGCTTTCTTTTTCATTTGTGCCAGCTTTGTTTTTAATTGGCTGTATGTCTTTTATTTCATTTTCAAGACTTTTTTATGCGTATAAATAGTCCAGAAACCCTAGCTTATGTTTTTAGAACATTTTATCTATTTTGAAACCCTATTTAAGAGTATTTCTCGATAAAGCTGCATTTTGGATCTTGACTTGGAACTCAATCGTTATTATTAATTTCTTGTTATCTTTATGCTTTTTGTCCTGCATCAATATCAGAGCAGGTAGAATCCTACGAAGATGTCGACAAACTACAGAGTAAGAGGTGGTCATATTTCTGACGATGTTCGGGGTACGGAAGTCCTACATTACAAGCGACCGATACGAAGGGCGGTAGAGGAAAACATGGGTCAGCGATTTCGGCGTATGGAACAGTGCTTTGATGACTTGATCTATTGATCCAATACCAACAGTACCAGGTATGATTATTGGAGATGACTAGAAGGCGATCCAAAGATTAGTCTGTTACTAACGATATTGATGATGAAGATGAGATTTTGTTTTATGATAGAAAACCCCACAAAAGAGACGGTGATGTATGTTGGTGACAGATCTATAAGAGGTAAGGCATATGGAAGATATAATTTTATGATTATTATGAATGTAAGTATAAATATGGAAGGAATGATTTCAAATTACATATAGACATTCCATATTTTAGAGGGGACTTAGGGAATCGGGAATTTATTGATTGGATTGATGAGAGTGGGAGAATCTTTAAATATGGAAAAATTCTTGAAGAAAAAAAAGTGAAATTGGTGGCTTGTAAATTAAAGGGCTATGCTTCTATTTGGTGGGAGAGGTTACATAAAAGGATGTATCGAGAAGGGATGCAGCTTGTTAGAACGTGGTTTAGAATGAGGTTATTTATGGAGATAAGTTTCTCCCTCTGGATTATCATGTAGAGTTTGAGAAGTCAATGGAAAGTAATAATTGGAAGGAAGTAGAAGATGTTCTTACTTTAAAGGAAAGTAGGAAAGGATACGTTAAAGAGACTCTTCAAGAGACCCATCAAAAATTTGAGAAGCCATCACTCCTTATATACTGCCTGAAGTTGCCATGAAACATATTGAGACTCTTGAAGTTTTTAAAAGTAAACCTATGGGAAAACTCATTCAGGAGGAGAAAGCAAATGAATCAACTGTTGTTGAGCTAGAGGACAAACTGATTGACGAACTTTAAGATGAAGAAAAGAAAATAAATGAAGTAGTTGAAAAGGGAGAAAAGGAGGAGCCTGAAATTAAACAGGTTGAGACTAGAAACAAGGAGAAAGTAGATGTGGAAGAGAAGAATTTAGATGTTGAGGACGTACGGTTTGAGCAATTGAATGAAGTATATGATATATTTCCTTTCTACCCTGACGATACACCTCTATATTCAGATGAGAACTCGAGGTCGAGTTCTTTGTGGGTAGTAAAGAATGATGTGGTGCGAATCACGATCAAATGACGAGATAAACGGGATAAATCAAGACGATTCAAAGAAAGGAAAAACGAAGTGAAAAGATGTGAGCCGGCCCTAAAGCCGCCAATGTTAATTTAAAAGCCGTTGGCCTTTATTAGTTTGTTGCTTTGTTTCCTATTTTCTTTAGAGGATATCTTGGATTTATTATTTAGTCAATTTTGCATTTATTAGGATTTTGACTTCTAGGATTCTATCTTTTGGGTTTCCTTTAGTCGATATTATATTTATTATTTTAACTTTTTAGGATTTTCTTGTAATAGTATAAACAGACCTTTAAGCTTGTCTTTTGAGAGACAACTGATGTTTGACATTTTTGATATTGAATTAAGAAGATTTTCTCTGAATTTGCAATTGCTTAATAATTGTGTGATTAAGTTCACATTTTGAGATTTACTTGTGGAGTGTTCTCTGTTATCTAACGCTTCATGCTGCATCATCGTGACCCACCAATTTCTATCTCATTTTGTTAGATAATTATTCGCTATTGCTTCTACCTTATTAGTTTATAATAGATGCATTGATATATCTTTTATTAGACTTTCCTTTCAAAATGACATAAATTTTTAATGTTGCTGTTTGTCATGAAAAGTAAAGCTTTTGGGAAAGTGTGGTTAGAGGAACTTTAACAAGGAAAAGAAACGCAATGATGTGCTTGTCTACCAGACTACTATCTTAATTATTTATATCATGATGTCCTATTGATTTTTCAACTAGTGATCTCTCCATCCACAAAGCCATTGTTGAAATATTTATCAATTGAGTAATTTCAAACAAAGCAAGGAATGATCTAAAATCACAAAATTAGACAAAGAGACCCTACAAAGTTTTTTTTTTTTTTTTTTGTGAAATTAAGCATACAAATGATTTTAATTTAATTATAAGTATAAATTAGCAGAGGTAGGCATGGATCAGTTTGGTTCAGTTTTTCCTAAAACCAAACCAAATCATAATTTACAGTTTGCTTTTTTTTTTTTTTTCTATCCTAACTCAAACCATTAAGTAACGATTTGATTCGGATTAAAAATTTTCTAAACTATTAATAATGGTTTGGTTCGGTATAGATTACATATTAAATCAAAATTCTAAATAAAAATTTTCTTTATTATATTTTTTTACATTTGTGCATATACTTAAATTTTATATCACTTTATAAAATTTATATTATAAACCACAAAATACTTTATAAATTTATCATACTTTTAATATATTTTTCTCCATAAAATCAGTTATTCATCAATGAAATACATTCACTAACCAATACATAGTAAGTCATAATTCATAATTTTTAATAGAATTATTAAGTCAATTATCTACCAATAACTTAAGTCAAAATAAAAAATCATCTATCAACAAAATTCATCAATGAATAAAATGATCTGTTGATAAAATATATTAAATAATGAATACATAATGAGTTTGTAATTACATAATAAATTTCATACTTTATAAAGTTAAAAACCATTTAAAAAAAATAGCTCACTATCAACAAAAAAGTAAATATCATGAGCCTAAAAAAAAAATTTTTAAAATGAACAAGTTGATTTTAATCAATTTCACTAAATAATAAATATCAAATGAAATTATATAAACATATATGACCTTTAATCAATCATCATAAAAAAAATCAATAGTTATAACTTACAAGTAAAATATTATTATATTTTTCTAAAATTGTTTAGTTCGTATTACAGATTGATTTGGTTTACCTTCTAAACCAAACCATAAATTTGCGGGATGGTTTGGATTGGAAAATTTTTAAATCAAATTGTTAAAAAAATCAATAATTTCTGTTTTGTTTGGTTTGGTAACGGGTTTTTTGCTCAACCCTATAAATTAGTATGAATGGTTATTTATCGGAAACCCAAATTACGTGCTCTGTGATACGATGAGTTCCCATAGATAGACCTACTAACTGATAAAATCAATATTATTTCTAGATGTAGTTATATTTTTTATATTTGATAAAATATCTTGTATGCGTAGTGGATAATTTATATACATACTACTTCATTTGACTGGAGCCACAATGTAACGTGCAAATCACAAGAAGATGAGCTTCTGATCCAAGAAACCAGTCCACTAGTCTGATATATGCACCTTGTATTGAGAGTTCAATTGGATGACCAATCAGGGGTTTCTCATCAAGAATCTAAATTAAAGACCTGAGAAGCTTCATAGCTTACCACATCAAGGTAACTCTCTGCTTGTGAATTGAAAACAAGCCATACAACTTCTTGAAGGAAGAAGTTCTAAAGGAAGCGGGATCACACACCTTATCACCCTCTTTGGCAGGTGAAAAAGAGTCGTCTGCACCACTTATTCATATAGATGATGGGTAAGTATCAATATAATTTTATCAAATAATGGTAATAGCAGGTAGATTTTATAAAAAAATTACTCATATGTCAAAATTTTAGGCTTCTTTGGATTATCCCTTTTTTTTGCCCTTTTTGATTGTGTTTAACTATATTTATGAAATTTGGCTATTGAAAAATTATCTTATTTGTGTCTTATGTGGTTTTGTTTCATGATTATGATAGAGGTCGTGGCTGTGTTATGAAAATTCAGAAGTGAAATTCATGTACTTTTGAGATAGATGGTTTGAAAAATATATTTTGTGAATTAGAAAAGATAACTTTAATTGGTATTTTCATAAAAATGAATAAAAGTAAAGGGTAAATAAGTACAAGTTTATAGAAATTTTTAGATAATTAATATTATAAGAGTGATATATACATATGTTGTTATTTTTTTTTTTTGTCATCACAATAAGGGAGAGGGGATTACCCTCAACGTAACAGTCTGCCACATATCATATAAGACTTTCAAATTACTATCCAATCCTTCGGGATTCTTGTATAGATGTAAGACGACCCTTTATGATAATAGAATACTCGACCCGATGGAGTTAAAAAGTTTAATTCGGCATTCACTAGCAATAGAATATAAATCAAAACACATATATGAATAGTTACAAAATCGAAGGGGCATTACCCCGCAAAAGAATATTAATTAGAGATCTATTATAGTCATCCAAAGTCTCTCTTGATTTCCTACGGAAGTCTAATCAAATCTGAATACGACTTCTAGAAGAAACGCCTAACTCCTGTACCTGAGCTATAGCTTGTCTCAGCCTAAGCCATATGAATTCATGCTGCAATAAATAAAAACTATAAGGACGTAAGCTACACTAGCTTAGTGAGTGAGAACTTCCCATATTACATTTATAACACATCATACAAACAAGTGATTAGCCAAACAAGTGATTTACGACAAACAAGTGAAATCAACAAACATATGACCAGCTGGAAATTATATGTGGATGGACTTGTGCCCTCCATCCCGGGTTAGCAGATTGACAAATCGTGTGGTATGATGTCGTTTAGGCTCACGGTCAACCAACTTATAAATTCATTTTATGGATCATGATTAACCAACTCATTAATTCGTTTTATGGATCACGATTAACCAACTTTTACACTATTTAGGATCACGGACAACTAACCAATGCTAATGCTCCATCCCCATTATAATATGAATGAGTCCATATTTATTTTCAATGTTGAATAGTCAATTATACTAATTCTTTAAGTGATCAATCAATAATCGCAGACAGTCAATTCTAATTTACCTATACAAGCAACAGTTAATCACCGAGCTTTGATATTCTTATATTTAATTTCTCATATCAACAACAACCATATATAATTCTCATTCATCCCCATCATGCATATCCATTTTATCTTTGCCAAGTATCTAGTGCAGCTACCATTACATTCACATACAATAAATAGAGTCGGAAGTAATACTCACTCGCCCATGGATCACCGGTCTTTTAGTAATAATAGTCTGGTGGTAAAAATTCGTCGGTTATGGGAACACCTAAAAAGGAAGAAATACCCTAAAAAGTATTTCATCACTTAACTAATCCAAACTATATATTAAAACTTAGTAAATTCGTAATTCTCGCTATTTGCAGAAGTTCTGACTTAAAATGCCCAATAACTTGGTCATTTCAACTCGGAATTTCGCAAATTATATATCGATTGCTATCTACTTCGAAAGATCTATCTAATTCTAATATTATTTTCAAGTTTTGAAATTGTTTGGGTCATGAAATAGTAGGATCAGTTCTGATGAGTAACGCTATTCAAATTCCAAAAATAGTTTTGTAAATGTTTGAAATGTTTCTACTTTATAAATCAATTATACATGCAATATTAATGATTTCCTATCATGAATGGCATGTTATGAGTTTAATGTATGCATGATCTTGATGATATTAACTAAAAGGAAAATTTAGAAACTTTTTATTGCAAGACTTCAAGCATAACTATGTTTAAGAAAATTAGTTTCCTAACTTTGATAACTCACTTGTGTTTTGGGATTAATTGTTAGGAATTTCTAGTTATCTTTGTTAGAATTGAGTCTTCATAACATCTATTACCTAAGACCTTCATTTTTACATAAAAATTTACATTTTATACTTTGTAAACATGTTTTCAAATAGGATTTATTCAAAAATCCGAATTTTTAGAAATTTAATTTTTAAATGATTCCTTTAGGAAAAACTTGTTTAATGCATTAAAATTTAAGGTTTTATTATACTTATCCCTTAAGGACTTCATTTATTACATAAAAATTTCATTTTGAGCTTGGATAATAGGTGTTTTTATAGCCATAATCCAAAATTACGAATTTCACAAGTTGACTAGTAACTCAAAATTTCCTATCTTATTTCTACTCTTTGTTTTACACATTATTCTCATCAAATCTCATTTCAACTTATAAAAATCATCACTTAATGATATCTATTACCTATACCCTTCATTTTTCATAGAAAATATGAGTTTTAAAGTTGATAAAAGGGTTTTTAAAACATGGTTTTGAATTTATACGAATTTTTCATGTGATCATTTCAACAAAAACTTTTCCTTTTTAAGTTTCTTCTCTTATTTACTTAAAGATCTACTAACTACAACATTTATATACACAAGACCAAGCCTTTATGAGCATTAATACATGGAAATACAAAATATTCATGAGATCATGAATGTTAAGTATAATATGTGTATTTAAATGCTAGATCTACTACTTATGATGCTGAAATGAAGTTTGAAAGCATGAACATGGATTTTTATGCAAGATCTCTACTTTACTCTACTATTATATGCATGAACATAAAGATCATTTGATGAAAACAAATTTAAACACAAGATCCACTCTGATGGCTCGATATTCATGTATTAGTATTTTCTTATCCCTAGCAAGTGCTCATGGGGACTAAAAGTGAAAATACTCATGAATAATCTTGTCATTACAAGATTTAATGGCAGAAAAGGATTAGGATTCATCACCTAAAGCTTGAATCAAATGGAAAATGAAGAAGAAATGAGCTTGTGTGTGTGTGTGGTGTAGGAAAGCTTACGGCTATAGGGAGAGAATAGAGAGGATTTTGTGATTTTTTTGAAACAAATGTAGTAAATGAAGGAGAGAGAATGTAAAGGATTATTTATAGTAAGTGAATTAGGGTTTGTTTTAATTATAAAAAGGAAATAAAATAAAACAAATTGAAGTCAAATAGAGGAGGGGATGTGCACCGGTTTGAGGGAGTGGGAAGGAGAGAGAGAGAGTTTGAATTATTGTAAACCCCGAAAATTTTCACAATAGTACACAGTAGTAAAAATAGAAAATGAAAATTAGATAGTGAATTTCGAAACCGATAAGATACAGTTAATTTATAGAGCTTATCGGTATAAAACAATAGATCATAAATACAAACAAACGCTAATACTGAACAATAATTATCAACTTAGAATTAAAAAAAATTTCGAACTTGCTTTTATAATTGTTAGGGAGTTCTAAATTTATTAGGACTTGGAATCCTAATTTAATTCATCGAACTCGAAAATTTAATCACGTAAGTTAAAAATACTAAAAATAATTAACCGTGTGAAGTTTTAACTAAAAATTTGAAAATACAAATAAATTAAAATTTTGTCGTAACTTAAATAATATTATCTCGATAAAACGTAAAAATAACAAGTATAGGTATACGCGAATAATTTATTTTCTTAATAAAAATATTTTTGTTATTAACTAAAAAAAAAAAAAAAAAAAAAGAATTATTTGATTTCAAATGCTGCATGAAGAACGTGAACAGCAGAGGATGAAAACCATTCCACGCGCGCGCTATTGATTTCCTTTCCATCGAGCGAGACCAAGCTTCCTCCACGCGCAGCAAAGTCCACCGAGCAGCAGGGAACGCTTGAAGAAAGAACATGAGCAGCAGCCGCGCCAGCAAGTAGCCCATCCATACAGCAACAGCAGCAGCAGCGGCTTCAACACGCACAGCTCCACTCCAGCGCCTCACCAGCCGCACCACCGAACATCAAGCTCCACACACACACCTCCCACACCTGGAACAGAGCACCTAGAACAGAGCACCTGGAGCTTCGGAGTTCAGCAGTTGAATTTTTGTCAACTTTGGTCCGATTTCTAGAACAAATTCCAACCCGAAAATGACACCCCAACCAACCCAAAAGTTACACCTATAACCCACAATCAATTTGCCAGAATCACAGCTCAAATGGAGGAAGAAAACAGCTGCAAATTAAGCTACAAATTCGTCCTACAGCAGCAAAAGACTCTCTGAAACAGAGCTCTAAGATTCCTTGTCCAACTTTGATCCAATTTTGAGCTTCTAAATTCAAACCAAATTGACCCAAAAGCCAATCAAAACACTCCACATGTGAATAACATTAAATGAGAAGAATTTTAGCACATAAAAACAACCATAACCACTCCAAATATCCAAGCCAAATTCGGATCTTGACAGCTGCAGCAGAGGAAATTTCAACAATTACAGCAGCACATATCTCCAAATCCAACTCCGATTTTTGCAACATTCCTAGGATTAAATGAGCTGAAATTTTGACCAATTAAACACCAATAAGGAGCCTTCAAATGGACACTTCATACACCAAAAATTAATAAGAAAATCGGATCCCAAATTCGTCCAAAAATCAAGGTGAAATTGTTCAGAAATTCCAGTTTTCACACTTAAATTTCAACAAGTTTTGACCCGATTTTTACACTAGTTGATCTCTTATTTTTACACACATAAATAGCATTAATTAGCTACCAAACAAATATAATTAAGCCCTCAAAGATAGCCACAAAAATCTGTCAAACCAAGTCAAAGTTTGCATCCAATTTGCAAAATCGTGTAGAAAATCCAGCTGCATTTTAGACATTTTTCAAGTCCAAAACCAACTCCAAAGCCTCTAAAACTTAGTCTAATCCTAGTATAAGTATATAAGCCTAAGTTAGACCACTTTGAGCTCATAAACCCCAAAAACACTCTCAAATTCCAGCTGCAAACCCAAGTGCGTCCAGCACTCTTCCAATTCCTTTTTCCATTTCCACCATCAACAAAGAAGCTTAGGAACATTGTGTAATCTACCATAAACCCTAGCCTACTTCCACACCTTATATACACACACTAAGCTCATCAATAACCATCAAAACCGAATCAAAAATCCTAAGTTATCCTAGGGTTCAAGAGGAGGAAATTAGCTTGACAAGGTGAGAAGAATTGATTTCATTAGTAAACTTCCATTGTAGTTAATGTGTTTAGTTAGAAACTCATCATCTAATTTTTGGTTTAGGTTTAATTCTTGCTTTAAGAGGAAGTTGAGCAACCTCCTTCCATCCCAATCCAAGGTAAGCTCCAAATTACAACCTATCCTTGTTAAATTTATGAATAGACCTTAGGATGAATTATTGAGCTTTTGAAGAAAGTTTTGTGGTTGATAAAGGTTGTAAACCTATTGATGAATTCAAGAGGATAGATG
This sequence comes from Combretum micranthum, assembly GCA_024138025.1. Lineage (NCBI taxonomy): Eukaryota > Viridiplantae > Streptophyta > Magnoliopsida > Myrtales > Combretaceae > Combretum > Combretum micranthum. The sequence goes on along the minus strand of JAMXBD010002378.1, from coordinate 36,483 downwards.
GTTGATGTGTTGAGAATGCATAGATATTGTTGAAGAGAAAAATAACCACTTAGAAGTCTTACAATTGTGGCAATAGTAAATTCGGATGGAATGACAAAGTGGACAAAACAAGACTCAAACTTCATCTAATCTAGCCTAAATGCATGTTTAAAGCTTCTAAGACCATAAATGAACATAAAGCTTGATAAAACAAACTTTACAAGCATGATTAGAAGTCCTTTAGTACAAGAAAAGTGTTATGAACAATTTATAGAAATTGTGCATGCCAAGACTTCTACAAATTATAAGGGAATTTAAGATGTAAACGGAAGTTAAATACAATCCTCCACAATATATTATACTCAAAAGAAACTTGGAAGAATTAATCAATAAAAATTTATTTACTTTAATGAATCGCTATAAACCATAGGAATAATACCAAATACCGATCTAGGACACTTAGGCACTCATAGGAATTTAATTTCCTATTTATAAAATTATTGATGAATATTTCATCTTAATAGGTAATTTCGACTCCGTCGAGGATTTCCCGGTCGATTACTACGACTGATCAGCATGAGCAGGTGAGTGACTTAGACTTGTTACATTGTTTGTGCTTGTAGTATAGTTGCAATTGAATAATATGTATATATTTAATTGATATGCATGCGGGATGGGATACAACGTGATGCGTGGTGTATGATTGCATGGCAAACTATCATAATATAAGCGATAATCCTATTGTATGATAAATATTGTATGAAATATGTTGATGATTGTCTGTAAATTGTATGATCGCCTTAAACTTGATTAACAACTGTCGGTACTATAAATGAAACGGACATGCATTGCACGATTTGCATAAACTGCATTATTTTTTACGAACACCTATCACGTGTTAGAATTTCGGTTCTTGGTAATACTTGGTTTTTCTAGGCAATGGGCTATTAGTTCTACGCAAGTTTACCTTGTTCTGTCGGTTCCATGGGAACTAACTGGTAACGAAGGACGCCGCCCATGGTATCGCTGTGAAATGGCTAACACTTAGTGGAGTTTCTAAGGTACAAGACAGGAACTGAGTGTTTAAAACTTCATTAACATAAAGAGATAATAATGTGAGGATTATGGATTCCTGTGTACTTAGTTTCTCCTGGGTAGGTGATTCAGGTATCGGTTCCTTCAACCCCGATGAGAGGGCGTAAATCTCCTTCCTGTTTGGATTCCGGTTTGTCCAAGCTTGTAATTGTTCATGTGTTTGATTGATGCATTGCATATGATTGATAATAACTTGCTTGTTGTGATAAGTCTGGTTATTCACTGAGCCCGTGGTTATGCTCACACTCCTACAGTCCTTACAGGATGACACTTAAGCCTTGGTTGGTGGCTTCTAGGAGCTTAGAGCCGGTATGATTCTAAAGCTTGAAGAGTTTTGGAAACAGGGAAAATAGTTTCTTTATTTATATGTATTAATTGATGTTAGTGCATCAATTTTATTATCTGAGAACTTAGATAGTTTTATGGTTTGTAATAGTTATTATTCAGACTGTAGTACTTAATTATGGTATTATGATTTTATTTACTTTCATCGTTTCTTATCACGCAACCAAAAAGATCCTGTTTTGTTAAATATACGTCACTTTCCAAAGTAGTTCTAGTATGAATATGTGTATTTGATATCGTCTGGATTATCAGGCTATATCATAATATATATATTACTACTAGGGTACTATTGGGGCGTGACAGATTTAGTTGGTATCAGAGCTGTGGTTGCAAGTATAAGAAAAAGATGAAATTAAACAAAATCATAATTAGTATACATAGTAGTAGTAATATTTATTTAGGAAGTAGTAGGGTAGATTTGGGTAGAATTAAGAACCTAAAATAAAATCTGTATGATTATTATTAGTCATGCAAATTTTATTTGTGGTGCAGGTTAATCCGGCAACCTGTTATGTGAAGTGGTTGGTTTTCAGTATGCAACCTTTAGAGACTTTAACTGATTACAGGCGAAGGTTGAGGATCTTGGTGGAAGACCTAGCATTGGCAGGCAATCCTCAAACCTTGGATCAGATTTTAAGCAAATGGAGACATGGATTGAGGCCACTCTTTAGAGATTGGTTATTCTGATGGAGAAAGCACACCCGAATCCAGGTTCTGCTATTGAATTAATTTATAGGTTTGAAAGGTTTGTTGGTAGAAATGGTGGAGCAGTAGAGATAGATAATATAGCATTTGTAGTATCAATAAATTCCATGAGGCCGACTCTTCCAGATTTCAGGATATGGGAGTATATTGGCAAAGGTTGGATATATGCTCATGATTTTAGGGATGATCATATGGGTGTACGTAGTACTGATCCATATACTGATGAATGGATGATGTACCATCTCAGTAATTGCAGGTTTCCTAAGGAAGTATTACAGAGTCGACCTGCTATTATACCCACAGTTGAGCCTGACGCTCGAGTCCTTGTGGTTTTTGTGATACTTTTTCTCCTAATATTCCTCAGGATACTGTATTATCAGTTAGTGGACAGGAAAGGAGATCAACCAAAAGAGGAGTAGCCAGTATTGATTTGGAAGAAAATACTGACAGGACAAAGAAGACCAGGACAGGGAGTACTGCATCAATTCCACAAGGATTAGAATTCTTGGATTTCACACATAGTACTTTTGGTCAATATATACATGGAAGGGAACGCCACATGGAGGATGGATATGTGGTGAGGATGCAGTGTTAGTGCATGAGGTAAACAAGCTCCAAAGACACAGGGAGTACAGCTTGATGGATCTGAGCTTAGTTTAGCTCCACCTGGACAGCATGTTGAGATCCACGAGTTGAGCAGCAGCGACTCCAGTGATCAGGAGAGTACCCACAGTTGGATGCCCGAGATAAGGGCAAGAGACCACTTTACCCCACCCCCTAGAGAGTTTTAGTGGAAAGAATGTTGTTTTATGTATTATAAATAGACTAAATATGTATGACTTATGGTGATGTTCTTTTGATGATCTAGTAGATAGATAGTTAGTGCAAATTTTGATGTTGTATATAAAGCACTAACTCTAGGAACTCTATTATGATGTGATGTACTTAGTATTAGTGATGATAGTTAGTGCAATTTTTGATGTTGTATATATGGCACTAATGTGGAATACAAGTATGTTTATGTTTTGGTGTACATATATATGTTATCATGTGTGTATGAATGTAAGTGAAGTAGTAAAGAAAGTATGCTCATGTTAGGAAAGTATCATGTGTATTTTTAAATTATGAAAGATTTACACATGCATGAGATACTCCATGAAAAATGCAGTAAGAAGCAAAAATAACTTGAATGAGAAATGGTTACAATAAACGAGACTTACCTTATTTAATATGCAATTTATAGTAGAGCACCGAGAATGAGAGGTGGAAGGAGAAGAACTGCAAGAGTACCAACAAATCCACCTAATGAGGAACCGGCACTACAACCTAATCGCTTGGAGACTATTTTGCAAGCAATTCAACAACAGAACACCTAATTTTGCAAGCTTTGCAAGCTGGGCAAATACCACCTGTAGCACCACCTCCTGAGGCACCACCTATGCCTCGAGCTTCTACTAGGAGAAATGAGGAACGTGTTGCATCGGTTCAACCACCTGTGGAAGAACCGAGAAATCAAGAAAGACGTGTTGAATCTGCAGCTGAAGTGCAAGGACCACCTCGACATGATCATGAATTACCACCTCCACCACCTTGGAGACCACAAAGGAATTTGTTACCTGAGTTTATAAAGTGTAACAGGTACTTTGAGGGAATGCCGGGAAAACCGGAAGAAGCAGAAGACTGGTTGTCGCAAATTGAGCGATCATTTGACGTGTTTCAGATACCTGAAGCACTTAAGGTACCATACGGAACCTACTTGCTGCGGTTAAGGGCAAGAATATGGTGGGATTCGAAGCAGAGAGGATTACCACATCCCATAACGTGGGAAGTTTTCAACGGGAATTTTGAAAGAATATTTCCCGGGCAGCTTGAAAGCGAAGTATAGTACAGATCTAATGAATTTGACTCAAGGGAGTAAGACAATTGATGAATATGAACATGAATTCAATCGGCTACTGCAATTTGCCCCTGACGCATACAAAGACAGTGATGAATTAAAAAGGCAGACTTTTATGGCTGGATTAGAGCCCCATTTTCAGAGGAGGCTTACTGAATTTGAGATTATTGATTTCGCTGCTATGGTAGAAAAGGCGCGAGTGATAGAACGCGCTAGAAATATGAAGTGGAAAGATATAAGAAACGGGGGCAAACTTTTGGAAAAAGGATTCATGATAATGTGGGAACGAGTACTGTTCCTAAGAAAGGGAAATTTGTTAAGCCAATTGGAAGTGTCAAAGTGGAAATGGGAGAAGTAATGTTACCTGTTGGAAATGTAAGGGCGCTCATTATCCAAGAGATTGCCCATATCTGCAACATAAATGCTTTTATTGTGGTGAAAGTGGACATCAGCTGCCAAGTGTCCAAAAACAGGAAGTGCGACCTGCTTTATCTGTAAGAAGATAGGTCATATAGCAACTTACTGTCCTCAAAGGAATACTGGAGGCAGGATCATCACAATCTAAAGGAGTTGTTGGAGCCAGAAGTCAGAAGAAGGCAATGCCAGTACTAACAAAAATACTGGAGCAGCCAGAATCTATGCTATGCACGGAACTCCAGTTGATGAAGAGGAGATAGAGGATGATACTGAAAACATTTGGGAGGAAGCTGATTTAGATGATACCGGACTCATTGCAGGTATGTTATTATGTTTAAAGCAATATAAGACACAAACACTTTAGATGCACAATTAATGCTTTTATAAGTCTTAAATAACATGAAATGTATAATTGATAAATAGGCACAATACAAGTGAAAGACCATTCGGTGTACGCTCTATTTGACACCGGCGCGACACATTCATTTATAGACACTGTCTTAGCCAGACAATTAGGTCTAACATGTGAAGCTATGAATAAAGGGTTAAGAATCAGTACACCTACGGAGGAATGGTTATGACTCAGGAGATAGTGAAAGAATGCCCAATACAGATTGGGAATCAAGGATCAATTGTTGATCTAATTGTAGTGGATCTGCATAAATATGAAGTTATTTTGGGAATGACTTGGTTAGCTGCCACAAAAGCTAAGATCGATTGTCGTCTCAAGATGGTATCCTTTATGAATTGTCAAGGAGAAAGAAAGGAGTACCAAGGAGAAACACTTCGAGACAAAGGGTCAAATTAACAACCATTGAAGTTGATGATGATGGCACCGAGAAGTTGGGTGAAATTATTTTAGGAGCTGTTAATGGAGAACCAGAGAAACCGATATTCATACTATAAGAACTGTGTGCGAATATCCAGATGTTTCCAGAAGAATTACCTGGTTTACCTCCACAAAGAGAAGTGGAATTTCCATTGATTTGATGCCTGGAACAGAACCAGTATCAAAAGCTCCGTATCGAATGGCACCTGTAGAATTGAAGGAATTAAAAGTGCAATTGCAGGAATTGATGGATAAAGGATTCATCAGACCCAGTGTATCTCCATGGGGAGCCCCGGTGCTGTTTGTTAAAAAGAAGGATGGTTCATTAAGACTCTGTATTGATTATAGGGAATTGAACAAGGTAACCATCAAAAACAAGTATCCATTACCAGATCGATGATTTGTTTGATCAACTACGTGGAGCAAAAATATTTTCCCGTATTGATCTCAAATCTGGATATCACCAAATTCGAATCAACAGAAGATATACCTAAGACTGCATTTCGAACACGGTATGGCCACTATGAATTTTTGGTTATGCCATTCGGACTGACTAATGCACCTGCGGTATTTATGGATTTGATGAATCGGATTTTCCGACCACTGTTGGATATTTGTGTGATTGTATTTATCGATGATATATTGGTATATTCACCATCAGAGGAGCAGCATGAGGAGCATTTGAGGAATGTATTGCAGATTTTGAGGGATAATAAATTATATGCTAAATTGTCAAAGTGTGAATTTTGGCTTGAGAGCATATCTTTTCTTGGACACATCGTGTCTGGAGAAGGAATTTCAGTAGATCCTGCAAAGGTCAAAGCCATCGTGGAATGGAAAAGACCTGAGACAGTTACTGAAATCAGAAGTTTCTTGGGTTTAGCTGGATACTATCGGAAATTTGTACGGGATTTCTCAACAATTGCAAGACCATTAACACAGTTGACAAAGAAAAATGAAAAGTTTGAATGGAATGAAAAGCGGGAGAAAAGTTTCCAAGAATTGAAGAAGAGATTAGTGTCAGCACCAATATTGGTCTTACCTAATGATCATGACCCATATGTTATATATAGTGATGCGTCCAAAAATGGTTTGGGATGTGTATTAATGCAGAATGGAAAAGTAATAGCATATGCTTCCAGACAGTTGAAACCCCATGAGATGAATTACCCTACTCATGATTTGGAACTAGCTGCCATTGTTTTTGCACTCAAAATTTGGAGACACTATTTATATGGTCAAAGGTGTGAAATTTATACTGATCATAAAAGTTTGAAGTATATATTCACACAAAAAGAATTGAACATGAGGCAACGACGATGGTTGGAGCTAATAAAGATTATGATTTGGGTATCAATTATCACCCAGGAAAAATGAACGCCGTCGCTGATGCTTTGAGTCGGAAAAACTATGGTGAAGTAGCCTCAATGCTGACTGAGCAAAAAGAACTCATCAAAGAATTTGAAAGGATGAGTTTAGGATTCACAATGCAAGGTTTTGAAGCTGAACTTGGAAATCTGATTTTGGAACCCACTTTACTTCAACAGATCAAAGAAGCTCAAAAGGAAGATGTGGAATTTCAAAGGATTATCCAAGAGATATCACAAGATAAATATAAGGATTTCCGAGTTGATGATGAAGGAATCCTTAGAATGGGCAACAGACTGTGTGTTCCCCATAAATCAGAGTTAAAGCAGAAGTTGATGCAAGAAGCACATAATTCCGGATATACTATTCATCCTGGAGAAACGAAAACGTATCAAGAATTGAAAAGTGCATATTGGTGGAACGGGATGAAAAAGGATGTAGCGGAATTTGTGGCTAGATGTGAGATATGTCAACGGGTTAAAGCTGAACACCAAAAGCCGGGAGGATTGTTGAAGCCATTACCGATTCCTGAATGGAAATGGGATCAGATCTCTATGGACTTTGTATGTTCATTACCTAGGACGAGTAGTGGACATGATGCTGTGTGGGTTATCGTGGATAGACTTACTAAATCAGCACATTTTATACCCATCAATATGACGTATCCACTAGAAAAGCTAGCACGGATATATCTTAAAGAGATTGTTCGATTACATGGAATACCAGCTAGCATAGTATCGGATAGAGATCCACGCTTTGTTTCCAGATTTTGGAATGGATTGCAGAGAGCGTTAGGGACGCAGTTGAAGTTCAGTACCGCTTATCATCCCCAAACCGATGGACAAACGGAAAGGACTATACAGACTTTGGAAGACATGCTAAGGTCTTGTATATTGGAATTTAAGGGAAATTGGGATCAACACTTACCTTTGGTGGAATTCGCGTATAATAACAGTTACCATTCTAGTATCGGAATGCCGCCATATGAAGCACTGTATGGTCGCAAATGTAGATCACCATTGTTTTGGGACAATTTAGAGAGAATCGCAGTTGGACCTGAAATGGTACAAGAAACAATAGATAAGGTGGCAGTGATAAAACAAAAGATGAAAGAAGCCCAAGATCGACAAAAGAGTTGGGCAGATATGAAGAGACGGGAATTGGAATTCAAAGAAGGAGATCATGTATACCTTAAAGTGAACCCGATCAAGAGTCTTCATCGCGGACGAACTCAAGGAAAATTAAGTCCTCGATATATTGGACCTTTTGAAATTTTGGATAGGGTAGGAGATTTAGCGTACCGATTGGCTTTACCTCCGAATCTGTCTGGTATACATAACGTGTTTCATGTATCAGTTTTGAGGAAATATGTCTCCAACCCAGATAAAGTGGTTGAGTTGGAACCAATCCCATTGAAGGAGAACTTGACATATGAGAAACAACCTGTTCGAATAATGGACAGTAAAGTACAGACTCTTAGAAACAAGGAGATCAGATATGTTAAAGTTTTATGGGATCCCCGAACGGAAGAAATGACTTGGGAGTTGGAAGATGAAGTTCGGAAGAATTATCCTAATCTGTTTGAATCATCAGGTATGTATCAAGCTTTGAGGACAAAGCTTATTTTAAGGGGGGGAGGATGTAAACCCCGAAAATTTTCACAATAGTACACAGTAGTAAAAATAGAAAATGAAAATTAGATAGTGAATTTCGAAACCGATAAGATACAGTTAATTTATAGAGCTTATCGGTATAAAACAATAGATCATAAATACAAACAAACGCTAATACTGAACAATAATTATCAACTTAGAATTAAAAAGAAAATTTCGAACTTGCTTTTATAATTGTTAGGGAGTTCTAAATTTATTAGGACTTGGAATCCTAATTTAATTCATCGAACTCGAAAATTTAATCACGTAAGTTAAAAATACTAAAAATAATTAACCGTGTGAAGTTTTAACTAAAAATTTGAAAATACAAATAAATTAAAATTTTGTCGTAACTTAAATAATATTATCTCGATAAAACGTAAAAATAACAAGTATAGGTATACGCGAATAATTTATTTTCTTAATAAAAATATTTTTGTTATTAACTAAAAAAAAAAAAAAAAAAAAAGAATTATTTGATTTCAAATGCTGCATGAAGAACGTGAACAGCAGAGGATGAAAACCATTCCACGCGCGCGCTATTGATTTCCCTTCCATCGAGCGAGACCAAGCTTCCTCCACGCGCAGCAAAGTCCACCGAGCAGCAGGGAACGCTTGAAGAAAGAACATGAGCAGCAGCCGCGCCAGCAAGTAGCCCATCCATACAGCAACAGCAGCAGCAGCGGCTTCAACACGCACAGCTCCACTCCAGCGCCTCACCAGCCGCACCACCGAACATCAAGCTCCACACACACACCTCCCACACCTGGAACAGGCACCTAGAACAGAGCACCTGGAGCTTCGGAGTTCAGCAGTGATTTTTGTCAACTTTGGTCCGATTTCTAGAACAAATTCCAACCCGAAAATGACACCCCAACCAACCCAAAAGTTACACCTATAACCCACAATCAATTGCAGAATCACAGCTCAAATGGAGGAAGAAAACAGCTGCAAATTAAGCTACAAATTCGTCCTACAGCAGCAAAAGACTCTTGAAACAGAGCTCTAAGATCCTTGTCCAACTTTGATCCAATTTTGAGCTTCTAAATTCAAACCAAATTGACCCAAAAGCCAATCAAAACACTCACATGTGAATAACATTAAATGAGAAGAATTTTTAGCACATAAAAACAACCATAACCACTCCAAATATCCAAGCCAAATTCGGATCTTGACCTGCAGCAGAGGAAAATTTCAACAATTACAGCAGCACAATATCTCCAAATCCAACTCCGATTTTTGCAACATTCCTAGGATTAAATGAGCTGAAATTTTGACCAATTAAACACCAATAAGGAGCCTTCAAATGGACACTTCATACACCAAAAAATTAAGAAAATCGGATCCCAAATTCGTCCAAAAATCAAGGTGAAATTGTTTCAGAAAATTCCAGTTTTCACACTTTAAATTTCAACAAGTTTTGACCCGATTTTTACACTAGTTGATCTCTTATTTTTACACACATAAATAGCATTATTAGCTACCAAACAAATATAATTAAGACTCTTAAAGATAGCCACAAAAATCTGTCAAACCTAAGTCAAAGTTTGCATCCAATTTGCAAAATCGTGTAGAAAAATCCCAGCTGCATTTATAGACATTTTTCAAGTCCAAAACCAATTCCAAAGCCTCTAAAACTTAGTATAATCCTAGTATAAGTATATAAGCCTAAGTTAGACACACTTTGAGCTCATAAACACCCCAGAAACACTCTCAATTCCAGCTGCAAACCAAAGTGCGTCCAGCACTCTTCCAATTCCTTTTTCCATTTCCACCATCAACAAAGAAGCTTAGGAACATTGTGTAATCTACATAAACCCTAGCCTACTTCCACACCTTATATACACACACTAAGCTCATCAATCATCAAAAACCGAATCAAAAATCCTAAGTTATCCTAGGGTTCAAGAGGAGGAAATTAGCTTGACAAGGTGAGAAGAATTGATTTCATTAGTAAACTTCCATTGTAGTTAATGTGTTTAGTTAGAAACTCATCATCTAATTTTTCGTTTAGGTTTAATTCTTGCTTTAAGAGGAAGTTGAGCAACCTCCTTCCATCCCAATCCAAGGTAAGCTCCAAATTACAACCTATCCTTGTTAAATTTATGAATAGACCTTAGGATGAATTATTGAGCTTTGAAGAAGTTTTGTGGTTGATAAAGGTTGTAAACCTATTGATGAATTCAAGGATAGATGGTTGATGTGTTGAGAATGCATAGATATTGTTGAAAGAGAAAAATAACCACTTAGAAGTCTTACAATTTGTCAAAGAAATTCGGATGGAATGACAAAGTGTACAAAACAAACTCAAACTTCATCTAATCTAGCCTAAATGCATGTTTGAAGCTTCTAAGACCATAAATGAACATAAAGCTTGATAAAACAAACTTTACAAGCATAATTAGAAGTCCTTTAGTACAAGAAAAGTGTTATGAACAATTTATAGAAATTGTGCATGCCAAGACTTCTACAAATTATAAGGGAATTTAAGATGTAAACGGAAGTTAAATACAATCCTCCACAATATATTATACTCAAAAGAAACTTGGAAGAATTAATCAATAAAAATTTATTTACTTTAATGAATCGCTATAAACCATAGGAATACCAAATACCGATCTAGGACACTTAGGCACTCATAGGAATTTAATTTCCTATTTATAAAGATTATTGATGAATATTTCATCTTAATAGGTAATTTCGACTCCGTCGAGGATTTCCCGGTCGATTACTACGACTGATCAGCATGAGCAGTTGAGTGACTTAGACTTGTTACATTGTTTGTGCTTGTAGTATAGTTGCAATCGAAATAATATGTATATATTTAATTGATATGCATGCGGGATGGGAATACAACGTGATGTGTGTGTATGATTGCATGGCAAACTATCATAAAATAAGCGATAATCTTATTGTATGATAAATATTGTATGAAATATGTTGACGATTGTTTGTAAATTGTGTGATCGCCTTAAACTTGATTAACAACTGTCGGTACTATAAATGAAACGACATGCATTGCACGATTTGCATAAACTGCATATATTTTACGAACACCTATCACGTGTTAGAATTTTCGTTCTTGGTAATACTTGGTTTTTCTAGGCAATGGGCTATTAGTTCTACGCAAGTTTACCTTGTTCTGTCGGTTCCATGGGAACTAACTGGTAACGAAGGACGCCGCCCATGGTATCGCTGTGAAATGGCTAACACTTAGTGGAGTTTCTAAGGTACAAGACAGGAACTGAGTGTTTAAAACTTCATTAACATAAAGAGATAATAATTGTGAGGATTATGGATTCCTGTGTACTTAGTTTCTCCTGGGTAGGTGATTCAGGTATCGGTTCCTTCAACCCCGATGAGAGGGCGTAAATCTCCTTCCTGTTTGGATTCCGGTTTCCAAGCTTGTAATTGTCATGTGTTTGATTGCATTGCATATGATTGATAATAACTTGTTTGTTGTGATAAGTCTGGTTATTCACTGAGCCCGTGGTTATGCTCACACTCCTACAGTCCTTACAGGATGACGCTTAAGCCTTGGTTGGTGGCTTCTAGGAGCTTAGAGCCGGTATGATTCTAAAGCTTGAAGAGTTTTGGAAACAGGGAAAATAGTTTCTTTATTTATATGTATTAATTGATGATAGTGCATCAATTTATTATCTGAGAATTTAGATAGTTTTATGGTTTGTAATAGTTATTACTAGACTGTAGTACTTAATTATGGTATTATGATTTTATTTACTTCATCGTTTCTTATCACGCAACCAAAAAGATCCTGTTTTGTTAAATATACGTCACTTTCCAAAGTAGTCCTAGTATGAATATGTGTATTTGATATCGTCTGGATTATCAGGCTATATCATAATATATATATTACTACTAGGGTACTATTGGGGCGTGACAATTATTTTGTCTATAATTTATGTAATAAAAATCTTAATTTGTAATAATTTTTAAGAGACAAAAATTTCTTGGAAAAGAAAATGTAATCGAATGTTTGTAAGGATGAAAGACTAGGGTATGGCTTATGTGTGTTAGTAGGTTGTACTAGTGAATAGTAATGAATAGTAGACAAGGTAATTACTTTAATAGTAGTAAAGAAAATACGAGAAAAAGGCTATAACTATAATTTTTATAGCCCGAAAAATTATGAAACTTATATTTTTGAAATCCTTATTAAATTTTGGTTCTAAAGAGTATTCTAGAATATTTTTTGAATTTGTAGTTTCGGGGCTCACTTTTCTGTAATAGATCTCGAGAAAGCCTGAAATAGAAAATTTTTCGAAATCAGAACTTTTATGATTTGAAATTACTTTAAAAAATATTCCACATTAAATTATTTTATAAAAATTCTTTTAATTTAAAATCAAAGGAAAGCCGGATCCAGAGTTCTTAGGTTTCTCTCACTAGGCTTATATTAATCCGTTTAAGGGTTTTGGTATCCGGTTTCTGAAGTTTACTTGATTGCGAGAAAAACCGGGTTTACAACCTTCTCACCTTAAACAGATTTTTTTCCTCAAAACTGAACTGATATACCTCGTCTTTCAAACAATTCAGGGTACTTTCTCCAAATCTTCTCTTCAGCTTCCCAAGTAACTTCCTCGGAGGCATGGTTTCTCCACAATACCTTAACATACTGAATTTCTTTGCTCCGAAGCTTTAGGTTTTCTTATCCAGAATCCTTATGGGATGTTCTTCATAGGTCAAATTCTCTTTCATCTAAATGGGTTCCAATTCCAAAATCTTTTCTGGGTCGGGTACATATTTCCTTAATACCGACACATGGAACACATTATGGACTCCTGATAAGTTCGGTGGTAAAGCTAACCGGTATGCTAGATCTCCAACTCTTTCCAAGATTTCAAAGGGTCCAATATATCTCGGGCTCAACTTTCCTTGTATACATATTCTCCTTATACTTTTTATCGGGCTTATCTTCAGATACACATGGTCGCCCACTTTAAACTCGAGTTCCCTTCTTTTCAAATCTGCCCAACTCTTTCTTGTCTTGAGCTTCTTTCATTTTCTGTTGGATCAGCCTCACCTTATCTGCCACTTCTTGTACTAATTCCAGCCCGATAGCAAGTTTTTCCATATCATCCCAAAACAGAGGGGACCTACAACACTGTCCATTATAGGGTTTCGTAGGGTGGCATCTGAATAGTTGAGTGGTAGCTGTTTTGTAAGCAAATTCGATGAGGGGTATATGGTTATCCCAATTCCTCTAAATTCTAAGACACAGGCTCTTAACATGTCTTCCAAGGTTTGTATTGTCCGCTTAGATTGTCTATCGATCTTAGGGTGGTATGCAGTACTAAAGTGCAATTTTGTACCCAAGCTCTCTATAGACTTGTCCAGAACTTGGACACAAATCTCGAGTCCCTATTTGAAATGATTCCTGCTGGTATGCCGTGTAACCGTACAATCTCTCGAATATAGATCTTAGCTAACTTGTCCATTGAATAGGTCATGTTTATGGGTAAGAAGTGTGCTCACTTAGTTAACCGATCCACTATTACTCATACGGCGTCACAACCTAAAAAAGTCTTTGGAAAACTACACACAAAGTCTATGGATATCTGATCCCACTTCCATTCAGGGATGGGTAAAGGCTTTAATAATCCTCCTGGCCTTTGGTGTTCTACTTTTACTTATTTGCAGACCGGGCACTTTATTACATAATCTGCTATATCTCTTTTCATGCCATTCCACCAATAGTGGCTTTTCAAGTCCTGGTACATCTTGGTACCTCCAAGATGCATAGTATAACCGAGTTGTGAGCTTCGCTCATTATTTCCTTTCTTAATCCCCCATCTTCGGAATACACAATCTTCCATTCATTCTGACCACATCCTCATCATCTATTGCAAAATCCAGGTATTTACCTTCTTGAATTTCCTTTGTAATCCTTTGTATTACTTCATCATACCTTTGGGCTTCTTTAATCCTTTCAATCAAAGTTGGTTCCAATACCAAATTAGTTATTTCAAGTTCTGTACTGATCTACGAATTCAATTCTCAGCTTCTCAAAATCTCTTATTAGATCTCTTTGGCTTGTGATTAAAGCAGCTACTTCTCCGTAATTTTTCCGACTCAAGGCATCTGCAACTGCATTCACTTTTCCTGGGTAGTAATTTATTCCCAAATCATAGTCCTTTATTAGTTCCAACCATCTTCTTTGCCTCATGTTCAATTCTTTCTATGTGAACAAATACTTAAGACTCTTGTAATCCGTGTATACTTCACACCTTTGCCCATACAAATAATGTCTCCAAAGTTTTAAGGCAAAGACATCTGCAACTAATTCCAGATCATGAATAGGATAGTTCTACTCGTGGGGTCTCAACTGTCGAAAGGCATAGGCAATAACTTTTCCTTCTTGCATTACCACACATCTAAGGCCATTCCTTGAAGCATCACTATGTACCGTATAAGACTTTTCCGGGTCTAGCAAAACTAAGATCGGTGCGATACCAACCGCTGTTTCAATTCTTGGAAACTCTGCTCTCTTTTATCCGTCCAAACAAAGTTTTCACTCTTTTGTGTCAATTGAGTCAGGGGCTTAATCTTTCATAAACTCACGATAATAGCCAGCCAATCTTAGGAAATTTCTTACTTCTATAACTGTTTGTGGCTGTTTCCACTCCACTATAGCCTTAATCTTTTCTGGGTTAACTGATATCCCTTCTCCTGTTACAACATGTCCAAGAAAAGATATTCTATCCAACCAAAAG
This sequence comes from Combretum micranthum, assembly GCA_024138025.1. Classification (NCBI taxonomy): domain Eukaryota; kingdom Viridiplantae; phylum Streptophyta; class Magnoliopsida; order Myrtales; family Combretaceae; genus Combretum; species Combretum micranthum. The sequence goes on along the minus strand of JAMXBD010002378.1, from coordinate 21,462 downwards.
TCACATTTGGATAATTGGCATACAACTTGTTTTTTCTCAAAGTTTGTAACGCCATCCGAAGATGTTCCTCATGTTGTTCCTTATTCTTGGAGTATATCAAAATATCATCTATGAAGACGATTACACACTTATCTAGAAGTGGCTTGTAGACCCTGTTCATAAGATCTATAAATGCAGGTGGTGCATTGGTCAATCTAAATGACATCACTAGAAATTCGTAATGTCCATAACGGGTACAAAAAGCCGTCTTTGGTACATCCTCGGGCTTTATTCTTAGCTGATGATATCCTGAGCATAAATCAATGCATGAGAACACAATGCGCCTTGAAGCTGATCAAAAAATCATCAATCCTTGGTAAGGGGTATCGATTCTTAATTGTAACCTTATTTAGCTCATGATAATCGATACATAATCTCATAGATCTATCCTTCTTCTTTACAAATAGGATAGGTATACCCTATGGCGACACACTTGGTCTTATGAATTTATGATCTAAGAGTTCATGTAATTGGGTCTTTAGCTCCTTTAACTCAACCGTGCCATCCAATATGGTGCCTTAGATATTGGTTCGGCATCTGGAGCCAATACAATTTCAAAGTCAATTTCTCTTTTCGATGGTAACCCAGGTAAGATTTCTAGAAACACGTCTAAGTACTCATTTACCACTGGTATGTCCTTTTCTTTCCGAGTTTCCTCCTCATCCAAAATACCTTCGATAGGCACTATCTCTTCATCTTCCATCATCAACTCAAAAGAATTCAACCCAAGTTTACTTGGAACTATGGTTTCTCCCATGAACTCCACTCTTTCTTCTGATTGATCTTTGAAATTCACCATCTTCTTTTAGCAATCCACTACAACTCTAACCTTGCTTAACCAGTTCATGCCAAGAATAACTTCGTACTTATTCATCTTTAATATTATCAAATCACTTTTGGAGTGATGCCTTTGGATCTCCAATGGACAATCCCTTATTACTTCCCGAGTTGACACGACACTTCCAGTGGGTGTTTTAATTCTCAGGCTAGTAGTAGTTGTGGCTATAGGTAATCCAAGTCGCCCCGCCAAACTAGTGGTGATGAACGAGTGGGTCACTTCCGTGTCAAACAAAACATAAGCCTCAGTTTCATTCACCCGTGTGTGCCCTATGGTCAATAAACATCCATCACTACTCGATCCTAGAACACTCTCACTACTACCTATTGGAAGGTTTTAGATTCTAGCCTTCCCTTTTTACAAAATTTAATTCCTTACAGGAAACTGTTAAATAAAGAACTTTTAACTTAAGAGGGTTTTATTACTAACCTGTCACTAGGCCGCTATCCATGCCGTCTCCTTGGTCCAGGGCTGCCAACTCCACATCCTCATCATTATCCTCCTCAACCATCCACTAGCCCTCAAAATTGTAGAGTCTCATCCCATGCACAGTTGATGCTGCACAGCTTCCACTTTTACTCATGATCACGCTTTTTCTATATATGCTTTTTAAAACTCTTTTTAGTTATATTCAATTTCCTTTAAATGAGTAGATCTTTAACCGACAGTGTATCGGGTGCGTTTGCAGTAATAAAATTTCGGTGAATACCGAGTCGAATCCACAGGGAGTGAGGACTAGCTATCAACTATATCAGTCCAAGTTCATAGCTAGGCAAATCAAACTTTGTTTCTCTTTTTTTTTTTTAGATTTTCTTTTAATATAAATAAACTACTAAAAATCTTGGATTTCCACAACTCAAATAAAATTAGGTTTAGAGCCAATCAAATCTGGAAATAAATTGAATGTCTGCTATTGACCAAAAATGCACTTGTCAATCCAAATCATCAATGGGGTCAGTTTTTCAAGAATGAAGAACAAGATAACAATTCCTTTTCCCAAAGTCAACTATTACCCTAAATTAACCAATCTATGTTCCCTATTCCTAGGAAAGTGATTAATTGACTAATCTATTCAATTTACCAAACCCTAATTGAATTTAAATCCATATCCCTATGTGATTTCAAATCCTAATTAGATATTCACAATATCAATTAGAAGAGAATTTCCCAATTGCAATCCTAATCCATCATGAATTCCAGATGTAATCCAAAATACATGATTTGTGAAAAATCATCAACAATCCGAATATGATCAAAGATTTAATCAATAACAAGAAATCATCAATCATATGAATCAAATCAACAACTCAAAACCGATTTAAGATCAAAGGAATCAAGCATCAAATATCATCCAACATTTGAATATGAGAAAAAGAAAAAATCACCTGTCAAAGAAATCTTTCTCTTGAAATCCAAATCCAAACAATGTTTTCCACTTGAATCCCGGTGTGGAATCCTTATTCAATCAATAAGATAATTTAACTAGTGTTAAACCCTAATTCTATATCTAGGAGCAAAAAGGAATAATGAATTTTTGTGCCTAGGGTTTTCTTTTTTTTTTTTTTTCAAATGACAACATGATGAATTTATATAAAGGGTTACAGGGGAGTTACATTGGCATTAAAGGCTAGCGGCATCTAATTAAATTTGACCGGCCTTTAATGTGAAAATTAATTTCCAAGAGAAACTTTGAATATATACCGGTTTCAACACCGGTGGCGTAACCGTTCCAGTTGCCGGCGTATAATGAAAAGTCACAAATCTCTTGATTTTCCCTAGTGAAAGCTGGCAGTGTAAAATCCGACTTTAATAATTTGCATTCTATTCATGCGCAACACCGGCTCAAAGCCGGCGGTGTAGAGTGTAGAAATGCTGTGTACATTTGAAAATTGCAGACGCTGGTCAATTTCACATTGAAAGCTGGCGGCGTAGCTTCCTTAATGGCCGGTGTACTTCTGTTTTTATCCAAAATTGATCAAAACTTCTCCAATTTGCATGTATTTGATTCATAAGTCCTCAATGACCTGAAATAATAATTTACGAACATTTAAGTACCATTTTTGATTGATTTCTATAAAATCTATAACATATAAACATGATTTGATTAATAGAAATTTGAGTAAAATATGACTTTATCAACTCCCCCACACTTGAACTTTTGCTTGTCCTCAAGCAAAACAAATAAGCTCAAAGTTGAAATCTTTCATAGAATGTACAACACTTTTTTCACAATCAAAGTTCAAGCATCATTCTTTTTTTTCATTGTACATGACTTGCATTTCTTGTGCCTACTGCTCAAACCAAACTGGGAACATGTAATTAGATTACTAGAATTAAAATTTAGCAGCTAATCTAGACAAAACAAACTTTAATTCTAGTGTTTAACAAAAGAATATTCCATCCAAAAGTAGATACAATCCATTAAGGAAAAACACTCATTTATACTTCACTGGACATTTAGCAAATATATAATCTTAGCAACACAAAGTGAAAGCATATGGTATCCACTCTTTCCCTAGATTTCTCCCTTTTTATTATAAGTCTTATTTCATTTGGTAATTTACATTCTTTTCTTTTTCTTTTCCATACAAGCATTTATTTTCTTTTTGGGAGGTTTTTGCCTCCATCTTTTTGTTTTTCAAAGTTCATGAATTGAACTTTTTGCCTTTCTTCCCTTCTCGTTACAGTGAGTTCATTGAGTCGGCACATCCCAGGCTCATCACCTAAGTGACCAGGTTTTAAAATACCCCTAAGAACTCTTCCTCACTTTAACATTCAAGTTCAGATACTCATAACTCAAATTTGAGTCATCAGAGTAGAGGCTATGCTTGTTTCTTTCTTTTTGAATGCAATAACAAATCAAAGACTCATTTTTATAAAGGATCACTAAGTTTAAAAGTTTCTTCTACCTCTTTCACTAAGTGTTATAAAGTTATCAATATAACTCAAAGAGTATATACAGACTAAAATTTCTTAGAAGTAGACCTGTTTATTTTTCACAAAAGGACTCGACCTACACTCAAATTTCCAATTCTAAAGCTAAATACAAGGTAAATTTGTTCCTTAAAGATTTCACTACTTAATTTCAACTAAGTAAACTAATCACAACAGTAGGTGAGTAAGGCACTTAACAAGTCAATTTATATTCTTTATATAGATGCTTTTCACAATTTTCTGTACAATCTCAAGATTTCATACAATTTTTTCAAAAAATTTGGCTAAATTGCCATATAATACTTAAGGACAAAACAATTCAAAGTGTGGGTACAACCATTCAATTTAGATGCAGATGTCACATGTAAAAATTCAGCAATTTAACAAAAATCCAGACATCAAAGCAGTCACATTCAACTCCATTCTCCAATTCTCCATTTATTATCCCTTCCCCCACACTTAAAATAAACAGTGACCTCACTGTTTCTAATTAGCTCAACAACAAGAAAGAAATAAAAAATAAAGGAGAAAAGGAACAACGGTACTTCCCCGGTTTTGTTAATTGATGATAGTTGAGTTCCAACCGGTACAGCAAACGAGAAGTTTTCATTTTTAAGTCCATTTGCATCCCTCTTGTTGTCTACAATTCATGTGCATTAGCTCCTGTTTTCATCTTATCTGCACAATAGGGCACACTATCAAAGCAAAGAAAAACAAAAACAAAAAGAAAAAGATATTAATAGATAGATAATAGTGGGTTGCCTCCCACTCAGCGCTTGTTTTATAGTCTCAGCCTGACTTTCAAACTTTCTTCTTCAAGGAGGATCAAAATCACTAGTCTTCTTCTTGTCATCCATCATTTTCTTCTCATGTTCTACTCTTGCATTCTCAGTTGTGTTATTCTGGTGGATTTAGGGTTCTTTTTCCATCTCTTCATGATATTCACATTCAACTCTTTATTTCCAACCCTTAACACCATCTTGCTATTCTTCACATCTATGACAGCTCCTGCAGTAGCCATGAATGGGCGGCCAAGTATGAAGGGAATCTCTAGATCTTCTTCCATATCTAGTACCACAAAGTCTACTGGAAAAATGAACTTGTCAACTTTCAAAAGCACATCTTCAATTACCCCTCTCAGTCTTTTAATGGAGCGATCAGCCAACTGAATTGTCATCTCAGTCTTCTTGATTGCATCCCCCAATCCGAATTTATTTGCCACAGAGAAAGGAATTAAATTTATGCTTGCACCAAGATCACAAAAAGCATTCTTAAATTGAGTATCTCCAATAGTGCAATCCACTGTGAATTTCCCTGGATCATTTAACTTTATGGGCAATGCATCCTTTAAAGCTTCAGTACAAGCTTGAGACAACATGACTGTCTCTCTCCCATTCATCTTCCTTTTCTTGCTCATGACTTCTTTCAAAAATCTTCTATACTGAGGTGATTCTTCTAAAATTTCAGTCAAGGGAATATTGACTTCAAGCTTCTTAAACACCTCCAAGAATCTCTCAAAATCTGCATCATCTTTTCTCTTTCTTGATCTTCCTAGAAAAGGAACCGATGGCACATTTGATCTGACAGTAGGTTCAATGACTATAGGAGTGTACTCCTGTTGTACCACATCTTCCTTCTGAGTTGATGTAGAAGCTAAAGTCTCATCAATCTCTGCCTGCTTACTTGTATCTGCTTTGATCTCATCTGCATGCTCAATTGGGGTAGAGGGCTTCTCAAGATTTGCAATTTGCTGTCCTAATTTCTCAAACCCCTCTATGGTCAGGTTTGCAAGCTTCTCAATTGATGATTCCCATGTTGATTTTTCTTCTTTGTTTCAACCTCTTTGATCACTAAAGAATTGTTGTCCAAATTTTCTGCACTTGACACAACTGTTTCTACTTTCTCTTTTTCTGGCCTTTCATTGTCAACTGGGATTTCTTCATTCTTTCCATCAAGGAAGCTCCCAATCTGCACTTGTGTTAGCAAATTTAAACATAGATGAAAAAAATTCAGTTAGACTTGCTACCTGAGTCTCCAATTTCTCAATAACCTCTTGTTGCTTCTCAAACTTTTCTTTCCATTTCTTCTCTAAACTCCTCACAAGTTCTTCAAAAGTTTTCTCTTTACTTGGATCTGTAACTGTAGGTATAGGAGAAGAATTGGCAACAATCTCTTGTCTTGGAGTCTCACAAGTGTGGTGATAATCTTGATTTGTCATGCTGGAATCAAATTCTTGCATACCACCCTGATATTGAGAGTCATCATATGAATAGCCATGCCATGAACATACCACTGGATTAGAATTGTATGGATCAGTGTCTTGGCTTCCTAAAAATCCATCAATCTTTACAAACGCCAATTCTGGTGACATAAATGATAAGTTCCCTCCAGTAGCTAAATCTATCATCGTCTTACCATAATCATTTATGCCATTAAGGAAAAAATTCAGATGAGTCCAAGTAGGTGAATTATGATAAGGGCATTGGCTCATCAAATGGCGGAATCGTCCCCAAGCATTTGTCAAAAGTTCTCCATCATATTGCCTAAATGAATATAATTCTGATCTGATCTCTAAAGTACAACAATATGGGAAAATTGGTGCTCCTTGATTATCCATCTCTTATTCTTCAAGCACCTGAAAAGAGAAAAAGAAAAACGAGTAGATTGTACAAAAAAAATCAAAGACTAGTATATACAAATAAAGAAGAAAACAATTTTTTTTTAAATTTTCAAATTTTTTTTATTTTTTTTTTTTTAAATAAACCTAGTCTACAAAAGTCCTGAAAATTGAAAGTAGCACCGATCACTCCCCGGCAACGGCGCCAAAATACTGATCACGCTTTTTCTATATATGCTTTTTAAACTCTTTTTAGTTATATTCAATTTCCTTTAAATGAGCAGATCTTTAACCGACAGTGTATCGGGTGCGTTGCAGTAATAAAATTTCGGTGAATACCGAGTCGAATCCACAGGGAGTGAGGACTAGCTATCAACTATATCAGTCCAAGTTCATAGCTAGGCAAATCAAACTTTGTTTCTCTTTTTTTTTTAGATTTTCTTTTAATATAAATAAACTACTAAAAATCTTGGATTTCCACACTCAAATAAAATTAGGTTTAGAGCCAATCAAATCTGGAAATAAATTGAATGTCTGCTATTGACCAAAAATGCACTTGTCAATCCAAATCATCAATGGGGTCAGTTTTTCAAGAATGAAGAACAAGATAACAATTCCTTTTCCCAAAGTCAACTATTACCCTAAATTAACCAATCTATGTTCCCTATTCCTAGGAAAGTGATTAATTGACTAATCTATTCAATTTACCAAACCCTAATTGAATTTAAATCCATATCCCTATGTGATTTCAAATCCTAATTAGATATCACAATATCAATTAGAAGAGAATTTCCCAATTGCAATCCTAATCCATCATGAATTCCAGATGTAATCCAAAATACATGATTTGTGAAAAATCATCAACAATCCGAATATGAACAAAGATTTAATCAACAACAGAAATCATCAATCATATGGATCAGATCAACAACTCAAAACCGATTTAAGATCAAAGGAATCAAGCATCAAATATCATCCAACATTTGAATATGAGAAAAAGAATAAAATCACCTGTCAAAGAAATCTTTCTCTTGAAATCCAAATCCAAACAATGTTTTCCACTTGAATCCCGGTGTGGAATCCTTATTCAATCAATAAGATAATTTAACTAGTGTTTAAACCCTAATTCTAGATCTAGGAGCAAAAAGGAATATAATGAATTTTTGTGCCTAGGGTTTTCTTTTTTTTTTTTTTTTTCAAATGACAACATGATGAATTTATATAAAGGGTTACAGGGGAGTTACATTGGCATTAAAGGCTAGCGGCATCTAATTAAATTTGACCGGCCTTTAATGTGAAAATTAATTTCCAAGAGAAACTTTGAATATATACCGGTTTCAACACCGGTGGCGTAACCGTTCCAGTTGCGGCGTATAATGAAAAGTCACAAATCTCTTGATTTTCCCTAGTGAAAGCTGGCAGTGTAAAATCCGACTTTAATAATTTGCATTCTATTCATGCGCAACATCGGCTCAAAGCCGGCGGTGTAGAGTGCAGAAATGCCTGTGTACATTTGAAAATTACAGACGCTGGTCAATTTCACATTGAAAGCTGGCGGCGTAGCTTCCTTAATGGCCGGTGTACTTCTGTTTTTATCCAAAATTGATCAAAACTTCTCCAATTTGCATGTATTTGATTCATAAGTCCTCAATGACCTGAAATAATAATTTATGAACATTTAAGTACCATTTTTGATTGATTTCTATAAAATCTATAGCATATAAACATGATTTGATTAATAGAAATTTGAGTAAAATATGACTTTATCAACTCCGTGGCCTCTGGTGTTAGCATTCCTCGGAGTTCCAAAAGGTTGAGCGACCACACTTTTCCTTTATGAGCATTTAGAGGCCAAGTGCCCTTTTTGTTTACAGATAAAGTAGGTCACGTCCATTTTCTTCGGACATGTGTAGACCAAATGGCCAGACTCGAAATAATAGTAACACTTATTCCTCAGCTGTGGGCATTACCTGGGAACATGGGCCTCCTTGCACTTCCAGCAAGTGACACCGGCCTTTAACTAATTCGGCCTCCCACTAGCATTGTCCTTGAATCCATGATATGGCTTGTACTTTTTCCCTTAAACCCTGAACTTGAGGCATCGAACGACCTCCTTCCAAACACTCTCTTGTCAAGTTCTTGATATTTTCTCTTCTTAGCTCCTTTGATCACTCGAGCCTTTTCTACCAACTTTAGGTAGGTTCTCATTCCAAATTCTTCCAGTTTGATCGTTAGATCTTCATCCAAACCTCCCAAAAATACTTGTTTCTTCAACTCCTCGCTATCCCTAAAGGATTCGGGTGCATACTATAGTAGATGAGTGAACTCAGTCTCATATTGTTCCACAGTTCTACCCCTCTGCTTGACATCAAGAAGTCCACACTGTATTTCACTCTTAAACTTGAGGGAAAATAATTCTCCTAGAATTCCCGGCGGAAGGACTCCCAGGTAACGGGTGGAGCTAAACTTCTTCTTTTGGAGTCCTACTAGACTCTTGCATTATACCTCAACATATACGTTCCATATTCCAACTGCAAATATGGTGGAATCTCATAAGCAGCAAAGGAACGCTCTATCTAAGCTAGCCAGTCTTCGGCTTCATCGGGCTTACCGAATGCCCCGTCAAAATACCGGTTACTCTTTATAAAGTCCGGTAAGGAGCTTCGATGAGACCTTCAATATGGTGGAGGTGGTGGTAAAGGTGCATTGTAAGAATGCTCCTCCTATGGAGCGAGGACCTCTGCAGTCACTTCCCTATGATCTGCGGGTGGTGGTGGTAGTGGAGCAGAATCCCTGACACTTTATCCTTGATGTAGGTTCTGATTTTGATTTTGGTTCTAGATGAATGTGTTTAAAAGATTGGCCAACTTCCAAATCGCATTCATCATATCATTTTGGGGATTCTGGGGTGCTACTTCTTGTTGGTTTGGTTGAGACATAGCGGGTTAGTCGACTTCGTTCGGGAGAGGTTCTTGCTCCCGATTGCGAATCCGTCGGTTTCGTCTGTTTACACATTATTTAGTAAGTTTTAGTGTCTTCTTGACGTTTTTAATTTTGTAATAGTTAATTCATCAAACAAGGTTTGTGTTTTGAAGGAAATTCGAGAAATCGTAATTTCTGAAATGTAAATCAATCTTATGAAACCTCATATAATCATAAAGAAACCATAAAACAAAGGAACTCATATATAGAAATAAATTCACAAGTTTAGAATAATGGTATGAATGAATGAGTGCTCATGCGACTATATGTGGTTAATGCCATTTATAGCTAATGCACAACATGCTTGTTTATCAAATAATAATAATTTCCTTCCTCTATAACAAAACACAATCCTTCATTACTTTAGCGAGCCATACAAGGAATTACATTGAAATTTTTCAGTTCACAAAATTTGGTAAGCCACTAATCTAGTCTTAGTCATAGACATCATCTTTCTAGCCGGTAACAAAACGAAGGTACAAGAAAAGAAAGGAACAAAACACTAAACCGTCTAAGGAAACCCAAGGCAAATTGGCATCCGCATTGCGTACTACAAACAAAACAACAAAAAGAAATTCCATTTGGATTCTATGGCTTAAACTAGCTTCCCACTTCTCAATCTTCACTTGGATCGTCTAGGGTCGGCCTAGGGAGCCATCCCCTACTAGAAGAGCAACCATCATCCTGACGGACAAACTGGCTGAGATACTCACTTATAGTTAATCTCCTCCTCCTAGTGGGTCGGACTAAAGCCTCATGGTCATGCTCTTCACTTTCCTAATTTCTTTTCACTCATTGATCTTCCTCCGGGTTCACTTCCTCTTTACTAACTCTCACTCCTTGCTCATTCTCTTGATTCTCCTCTATCCTAAGTTCTCTTCCTACCTCTTCTCATAATCGGCCTATTGTCTCCCGGGCTTCCCTCCTAATCCTCTCATCCTTAGTCTCTACTCCATGGGCTCAGGGACCATGGGTTCAAGATTTCTCTCGTTACAAGGGGATCTATTTCAGGCTCTCTTCTTCCACTATCGGGAATCTCTAAGTCTTGGTTGAAATCCCAAATGACTTGATTAGGATCAGAGTTCATATCTTCTTCCATTTCTATGGGAGGGGTAGGGGTAGGGGTCCTTGGTACCACATTCTCTGCCCAATTAAGGTCCTCCTCGGGATCCTCTTCTTCCTCTTCCTCTTCCTCTTCTACTTCCTCAATCTCATTACTTTCTCCCGGTACAGGTGCATTGTTCAACTGCATGCCTACATTTTTAGCTGGTGAGGGTGAGATGTTTACGTGAGGTGGGAGAATATCTAGGTACACAGCATGCCACACTATATGGTTCCAAGCATCTGCTATATTCCAATCATGGTAGCCAGAAAGATTGTCATGAGCATATACATACAAGGGTCCTATGGTGATCCATACTCGAAAGTTTGGAGAGGTTGGGTTCCCTTCGTTCTTCAAGATAAAGGTAGCTTCCCTAGTCATGGGCCTACGCCCGTACTCCACCATAATTCTCTCTAGATTGTAGATGATTTCTAGCTTAGTCCATCTCCTCCTTCTCATAAGGTCATATCTTATTTGATCAACCACAGCTACCCATCTCGTGTACCTCAATCCCTCTTTTCACAATTTAAACATCTCCCTTAAAGGTCCGGAGACTCCTTGCCAATGTAAAGTCTTCACACAATTCTCTCAACCTCAATCGGTACTCCACAAGTGTTTCATCATTCCTTTTTGTAAAATTTCTAGCACGCTCACAGGTCTTCAGGGGAATTCCTTTAGGATCTAGTAGAAACTACTTCTTCACAAGCATCTGAAGCCCTTTTTTCACTCATATGCCCAAGCCTCTTATGCCATAAATCCATTGAGGATTCACTTGTCAAATTTACATCTCCCTTATCTAATTTAGCTATCATTAGATAAAGTGTATTTGATTTATTTCCTTTGGCAACAATCAGAGATCTCTTGGTGAGCTTCCATCTGCTCTCACTAAAATGACTATGATAATTGTCATAATCAAATTTACTTGTAAAAATCAAGTTCAGGCGAATATCCGGTACATGTCTCACATCTCTAAGAGCCTGCACTCAGTGTTAGTTTCCAACAATATATGTCCAATGCCAAAAATTTTGAAGTCACATTATTTCCCATCCTTACATTACCAAAATTGTCTGCAGTGTAAGATGAGAAAAATTTCTCATGTGTAGTTTCATGAAATGAGGCACCAAAATCTATCACCCAGTCACTGTCATGACCATTCAAACTAACAAAATTTTCATCCCAGGAGACAATAACCTCATCTCTTGCTGCTACAGCAGTAGACTCATCATCCTTATCTTCGTTGTTCCCCTTTTCCTTCTTTTCCTTCCACAGTCTACAATCTCTTTTGTAATGGCCCGTCTTGTTGCAATAAAAAACATTTTGCATTCCTATTTCTTGACTTAGATTTGCCTTTGGATTTATCAGACTTATTGGATTTATTATCTGAGCCTCTATTTTTGCTTCTACCTCTTCTGTCAGATCTATCAACCACAAGTGCCTTAGAATCGGGATTTATCCCCAAATCTTTCCTCTTGGCATCTTCATTCATCAAACTATCCTTTACCATCTCTAACGTTAGCATTCCATCTGGAGCCGAATTGCTAACTGACACAACCAGTGTCTCCCAGCTCTTTGGCGCCGAACTTAGCAATAGAAGTGCCTGTATTTTATCATCAAGAATGAGTTTCATAGAAGTTAGTTGATTTACAAGCACTTGAAATTCACTTAAATGCTTAGACATGTTAGAGCCATCCTTGTATTTCAAATTTATAACCCTTCTAATCAAGGAGGTTTTGTTCAAGGTGGTTTGCCTTTCAAGCACATTGACCCCAATTTCCTCCAAAGGACATCTGCTTTAGTCTCCTGAGCAATGTGATGGAAGATGATTTGATCAACCCATTATCGAATATATCCAACAGTCTTTCTATGCATGATCACCAAATCTTGATCAGACTTGTCCTCAGGCTTAGCTGTATCACCACCCAATGGCAAATAGAGATCTTTGTAATATAATAGATCCTCGATCATCGCTTTCCATATCGAATAATTTGATGCCGTCAATTTGATCATTGACCTGAGGATTCAGCCATGGCTTGCACTTATCAGATAGAAGAAGAAGAAACCCTCAAAACCTTACCTTTGTGTGTATATATATATATATTATTTATTTTATTGATCTAGAACTCTAATACCACTTGTTGGGGAAAAAAGATCCAATGTTTTCCTTGTGGAAGCGTGAAAAATCACAAACAAACAACAAGTATAAAATCAGAATGTGAAAATATAAATAACACTAGGATTTAACATGGAAAACCCAAACTAAGGAAAAACCACGGGACCACCACACACAAAACCTTCCTTTATAATTAACAATGAAAATTACAACTATTCAACATTAGACAATGCTAGTGTATCCGAAATACAACAACATAATCCGGCCCTTCTCCCTCTAGAATCTCTTTCTAGGATCCGAGATAGTCACTCCGTGTGTCTCTTTATGTATTCTCTTCTTTCTATGTGCTTTTATTGTCTCTCACTATCAATTTATAATTACAAGACTACCATAAGGGTATTACAAAAGGAAATTCAAATGCCACATAAATTGGCATTCAAAGCTGTATTAAATTTTTATTATTCTACCATTAATTTCTATGTTGACCAGCTTTGATTTTTATAAATACCCCTTATCTTCAAATCTTCTTCTAAATATATCCAATATATATTTAGGATGCCCTTGGATATAGACCCATATGAGTTGGATCTATATCACAACAGGACCGATACTAGAGGAAAGGGTTTTTAGAAATATCACTAAATACTCAATCCTTAAAAACAATAAACTTTGTGGTGGTATTTCCATATTATCATTGCCAAGATGCAATATCGAAGTCTCAAATAAGAGAGATTTTCATATGGTTGTCAAAATAGTAGTTAGTGTACTGTGTGGTCTTTTGGGAACAATGGCTTTGATTGGCCTTTAGATTTCTTACAGGCTAAAGAACATGATAAATCTAATTCTACAAGACAGTGCTGGGGATATCCCTTTTTTAAGGTTATCATATGGAAACTTTCCAAAAAGCTATTAATGGTTTCACATAGAGAATCTCACAGCTTGTTCTAGTATTGATTTTTAAGGAAATGAATCTAAAGCTCAGTGCATGAATTTATGGCTAATGAAGCTTGATAGATTGGTTACATCCACTTCATATATTTATAGGCACTAATATGCTACAAAAGCATTTAGGACTCATTGAAAGGTTGAATATTGCTACAAAAGTTGGTTGTGCACTAGATTATCTTAACCATCATTGTAAAATCCCTATAATCCATCTTGATATTAATCCATGCAATATGCTCCTCAATGATGACATGCTTAGGCATGTTGGTGATTTTGGTCTCTCAAAAATCCTTTTGGATGCCTTAAATAATAGCATAACCAGTTAAACAAGCTTAATTGGCTTCAATGGAAACATTGCCTACATTGCTTCTAGTAATGTTCTATTAACAAAATATAGCAATATACTTCATATTCTCTGTGTAACTTGCTTTAGTGGTAGAAATCATCTTTTTTTTTTCAACATAAAGATATCATTTGTTTGTCAATTATTGTGCATGGAATGGGAACTTCTATATCAACATAAGGTGATGTTTATATCTATGGTATCCTCTTCCTAGAAATGTACTACTAAGAAGAGACCAAATGATGAAATTTTCCAAAAAAGTATTGGCATGAATTATTTGAAAAGGCTTCCTTTATCTAATAAAGTGATAAAAATAATGGATCCAACATTACATATTTGATTAGATGAGTAGTTCAATCCAAGATAGAGAGTTTTCGAGTGTTCAATTTTGATATTTGAGATTGGGGTTTCTTGCTCAGCTAAATTGCCAAGGGATTGGAAAAGCATGGGTGATGCTATCGCTATTGATATTGATCTAGTGCCTTTGCCTGAAACTTCTACTGATGGAAAGGTGTAGAATATACACATGAACAAGAGTAGGTTAAGTTGAGGGGATCTTAAGGGAAAAAAGACCATCGGTGAGGTATGATCTATAAGAATTTATAATGCTAACAAATGGGGGAGAACCTGAGTCATACCAAGAAGTAGTGTCTCATGTGAAAAAAAAAAAAGGAGTAGTTAAAAGCCATGCAGGAGGAAATCAAATCCTTGCATGAGAACAAGACTTATGATCTTGTGAAATTACCTAAGGGTAAAAGACCCCTGAAAAATAAATGGGTTTACAGATTGAAGACTGAAGAAAAGAGTTCATAGCCTAGGTACAAAGCAAGACTAGTTGTGAAGGGGTTTAGTTAGCAAAAAGAGGTAGATTTTAATGAAATTTTTTCACTAGTGATGAAGATGTCTTCCATCAGGGTTGTCTTGAGTACAACAACCAGTCTAGATATGGAGATTGAACAGATGGATGTGAAGACTGCTTTCCTTCATGGGACTTCAAGGAAGAGATTTACATAGAGCTGCCTAAAGGTTTTAGGATCAAGGGGAAGGAAAATCTTGTATTTAGGTTGAAGAAAAGTTTGTATGGACTGAAGCAAGTGCCGAGGCAATGGCACAGAAAGTTTGATTCCTTCATAGTTGATTAGGGTTAAACCAGGACTGTTGCTGATTCTTGTGTTTTCGTGAAGAAGTTTCCATATGGTGAGTTTTTGATATTTTTGTTATATGTCAATGGTATGTTGATTGTCAAAAAGGATGTTAAGTAGATACAAGAATTGAAATTATCATTGAGTAAGTCTTTCTTAATGAAAGACTTAGGACCCGCACTCCAAATCCTTGGAATGAGGATTGAAAGAGATAGAAAAGGCCAAAAATTGTGATTGACACAGGAAAGATATCTTAAGGAAGTGTCGGAGAGGTTCAATATAAGCAAGACCAAACCAGTTTCTTCTCCACTTGTAGGTCACTTCAAATTGAGTGCTCAATGTCTTAAAAGTGAGGCAAAGAAGGAGGACATGAAGAAGATCCCATATGCTTCAACAGTTGGGAGTTTGATGTATGCCATGGTTTGTACAAGACTGAATATTGCTCATGCGATTGGTGTTATAAGCCACTTTCTTTCGAACCTAGGTAAATAACATTGGACCGCTGTTAAATAGATTCTTAGATATCTCAAGAGCACTTCCAGATTTGATTTACAGTTTGGGGAAGGTAGTATATTTGCATTGGAGGGTTTTTCAAATGCTGATATGGCAAGGGATTTAGAATCCAGGAAGTCTACATTAGGGTACTTGATTACATATGCAGGGGGAGCGGTTTCATGACAATCTAGATTGCAAAAGTGTGTTGCTCTTTCTACCACTGAGGCTGAATATGTAGCTGTTATAGAAGCCTGCAAAGAGCTTTTGTGGATGAGAAAATTCTTTGAAGAATTAGGTCAGGAGCAAGAGGGTTGAAGTTGTTTTGTGACAGCTAGAGTGCTATTCATTTGAGCAGAAATCCAATGTTCCATTCCATATCAAAACACAAAGATGTTAGGTATCATTGGATTTGGAATGTTCTAGAGTTAAAACAATTGCAACTAGAAAAAATTCATACTGATGACAATCCATCAGATATGATGACTAAGGCTCTACCCAAGAATAAACATATCTTTTGCAGAGAAAAGCCGGGTGTGATGGAACTCCCCATATGAGCTAGAGGGGGAGATCGTTGGGATATAGATCTAACTCATATAGGTCTATATCCAAGGACATTCTAAATATATATTGGATATATTTAGAAGAAGATTTAAAGATAAGGAGTATTTATAAAAGTCAAAGCTGGTCAACATAGAAATTAATGGCAGAATAATGAGAATTTGATACAGCTTTAAATGCCAATTTATGTGGCTTTTGAATTTCCTTTTGTAATACCCCTTATGATAGTCTTGTAATTATAAATTGATAGTGAGAGACAATAAAAACACACAGAAAGGAGAGAATACATAGAAAGACACATAGAGGGGGCCACCTCGGATCCTAGAAAGAGATTCTAGAGGGAGAAAGACTGAATTGTGTTATTGTATTATGAATGTACTAGAATTGTCTAGTGTTGAATAGTTGTAATTTCCATTGTTGATTATAGTGGAAGGTTTTATGTGTGGCTGTCTCGTGGTTTTTCCTTAGTTTAGGTTTTCCATGTTAAATCGTGGTGTTATTTATATTTTCGCATTCTGATTTTATACTTGTTGTTTGTTTGTGATTTTTTCACTCTTCCGCAAGGAAAAAGATTGGATCTTTTTTCCCCAACAGGTCCTTCAAGATTGTTGTATGATAAATCCAAATTCTATAAGAACACCAATTTTGCTAAAAGATTTTGGAATTTCACATGATAAGTTATTTGAAACATCAATCAACTCAATGCCTTATAAGGAACAAAGATTGCGGAATAGTCTAATTGAAGAAATTCCCTTTCATAAATAACAACCTCATATCAACTAAGTTACCAAATCTTTTTAGAGAAGTCTGAAATAACCTACTCTTGTATATATCTAGGTTGACAAGTTTTATTAACTTGTCAACTACTTGAGGGAGAGAGCTGCTAAGACAATTGTTTAGTAAGGGCATCTCAAGCATAGATGAAATTTGAAACATATTTATGGATGTGTCTCTAATAAAGTCATTTGAATCATGGGACAAATAATTAAAACTTTCGCACTCATCTAACGTACAAGGTATATTTCCCTGGAACTTCTTGTTCAATATTGATAGCCAAACTAACTAGTGCAGATTTCCGAGAGAAGATAGAATTTTCCCCGACAATTTATTTCCAAATAAATATAAAAGAAGCTTTTTAATTAAGATTTCCTATATGATAGGGTATTTCACCTACAAATTGATTTTCACCATGTACAAACTGTCTTAAGTTAATGAGGTTCTCATACCACGAGGAATTAGCCATGATATATTATTGTTCCTGACGAACATTTGATAAGCAAACGAAAAGTTACTAATGCATTTAGGTAATACTCCTCTAAGATTGTTGTATGTTATGCCTAACACCTCTAAGTTAGTTATGTTAGTTAATGAGCATAGAGAATCCAAGTTATCAGAACCTCTATTTCCATGATTGTTATTAGGGACTAAAATATTATAAGCTTATGTAGCTTTTCCAAAGAGGGTAGTTTGCCTATTAAACTACTATAAGTGGCATAGACCAATTCTAAGCCAGAAGCATTTTGATGATGAAGTAGGAATGTTTCCCATCATTTGATTTTCAAAAATATTAAAATATTGGAGATTTGGGAGGGCTTTGAATAGGTTTAATGGAAGATTTCCATGAATCATATTAATCCCAACCTAGAATAGCTTCAGGGAGGAATGATTGAAGACTGAGAGAGGTATAGAACTTGATAATAGTTACCATGAAAATTGAAAGCCTATTAAACCAGCTAAGTGTCATGAATCTTACTTGTTAATTTCTTACCTGATAAACCTACATACTCTAAAGCTAACAGGCTACCAAATGAAGGAGGAACTTTTCCACTCAATTGTTTCAACGAATTGATATGAAACTGAGTTTTGGCAAGGAGCCAAACACTGTAGGAATTTCTCCTTCAAAATGATTATCGAATAAATCCATTTCATTGAGGTAATGCAATTTGAGATATCATTGGGGACCCTACCAATCAATGAATTATTACGTAACCTTAGAAACCTTAACCTTTGAAGGCAGCCTATTTCAAAAGGAATTTCACAATTGAGGCTATTGTTCTCAAGAACAAAATCCTTTAAGATACTCAAATTTTCCAAAAATGGAGAGATGCTAAGTGAGATCTTTGAAGAATTAATGTGCAATGCTACTTTTTGCTGGCAACTCCAGATCATTGGCAAAGTGGAGTGGATTCATTCCATGATTTTATAACCTGGAGAGGGCTATTGGTTGGTTTGTACTTAAGTAGAGCCTTGATATCTATTGTCTCGTTTCTATATAGCTGGGCACAATACATATAAGGGTAACATGGCTAAGGAAACCTAAGAGAGCTCGAGTCTCACAACGATCTACAAAGAGCTGGGAGGAAAACAGAGAAGTGATGGTCTAAGAAATAATAATGTGCTGCTTTCTTCTTGTGGACAATGTTTTGCTTCTTGTACTTAATATGTCTCCAGTAGCATAAGAACATAATAGAATTTTAAGAATATAAAGTAGACCAATAATCACCAAACAAGTTCATGGTTTGACAATTATGGGGAGAAATTTTCATATGATGTGAGTTTTCGTTACCTTAAGTTGTCACGGAATTGTAAATAAAAAAAATGGTAGCAGTTCCACGTCATTGTGTGTCTTTATTCTACATATAAATGTAAATAAATGACCAGGTCTTTGTTGTATCCACATGTAAGTAATGCTCTCATTTGTGAAAGATTATATAGGATTCATATTGCTCGGCTCCTTAGAAAAACTTGTTAATGATTTATAAATGAATGTTTTGTATTGCACGGCAACCTGGTTGAATTGGGAAAAGCAGCTGGCATTATTGCCAGCAAATCTATTATAAAATCAGGGATTTGACTAATTGAGAACTTTTCATATTGGTAAAATATTCGTAAGAGATATTTAACAGGTACGAGCCTCCTTTTTAATAAATGAATTGAAGAATGATGGTAATTAATTTTTTAACGATACTTAAGAGGGAAAAGGTATAAAATATAATCCTTAGAAAGATTTATGGATATGAAGCTTGAACTTGTTAACTCCCACTTCAAGTGAAGCTTATTATTTTCAAGTGAGTTTGAGATCGAGCTTGAGCTCAAGCTATTTAGAGTTATATATCCAACATTATTAACGAACATGCTATGACTCTACAAATGTGGTAAAAACCATTCATGGAGTACTCACTTGCCATACTAGTGATTGAAGCTGCTTTCATATTGCTTAAAGGCAAGCAAAACCAAATGATATTGATATCTATACATAACTCTATGCAAATAACACCAAATGATATTGACATCTATACCTGACCTGTATTTATGAAACTGTCACTGGCCAGTCTTTATTCCATTTTCTCAGGTATCTGCTTGCACGTCTTCCGCTTCATTAGTGAGCTTAGTTAACTAAATATCACAGTTAAAATTTCGATATTGTAAACTATTCAAGTAGTTTGAGCAAGATTTGAAACAATTGCAATCAACTGCATACTTGAGGTTCTATTTGTGCTACTTTATCGTGCAAGGGACCTTTGATATAACTATTGAGGTTCATGCTTCCATTAAAAATGTCATCTTTATGTCTCTTGCATTGAACATTTCCCATAGAATATATTGAAGCACATTAAAACGAAATTCATAAATGCTTGGGTGGTGTGTGAACAACTCATCCTCTCAAAAAATTTTCCCCCCTTTCCCTCTTTTTAATACCGCTGATTTCTTCTTGATAATAGTGTTTTGTTTCATTTATCTTAATATGTGATGCAGCATAGGATGAAGAGTCGAAAAATCCTATACCAACAACATATGCCATCGACCTTTAGTTCTACACTGCCTATGTTGGAGCGACGTACTTTATATGTCTTTTGGGTTTCTCAAATTCGTAATTAATAATGTGGTCAATGCCTTTAGAATATCATTTAATATTTTTAAAGAATAATTTTTAGTATCATTTATTATGATTTTTAATATGATTTAATGTCTTTTAATAGGATGTCAGTTTCATAGGATTTAATGTCTTTTAATAGGATGTCAGTTTTAGCTTTTCCTTTTAAATGCTATTTAATATTATTTAATAGGTTTTAGTCATTTTTCGATTATGGCAACTTTCAAGCTTGCCTATATATATGTAAGCCTTATGGCATATGAGACAGAATATGTTATTTTGAATGAAATTGTTTGAGAGTGTTCTCTCTTTATCCCAAAATTCGTAATCTTGTGTAGATTTCGATTTTTGATGCCAAATATTTAGGTATTCTCATAATCAATGGATATTTGAAGATCACAAGTCGGTATTCGTGCGCGAATCAATATCTTGCGATTATTCCCCTTTCGTATTCCGCTGCGTCAGTTGGTATCAGAGCTGCATTCGTTCCAAGAGTAACGATGCCGTCTCGTAGACAATTAAACCAGCGATGTATAAATGAGATTTATGAGCGTGAAAACTTAGATCAGAGGATTGGAGCTATGATCGATGAGAGTTAGAACAGAGGATTGGACAGATGATCAATTGGCGACTGGATGCTGCAGTAACCCAGTTCACAGAAAGGATAGAGGCACTTTTGGTGAATCAGAATAAAGGTAGAAACTCTAATCCTGATCTAGTGCTAATTCTGATTTGATACATGATGTAGGTTATGAGGAATCAGATGATTACTCCTCTTTTGTTAAGGAAGATAGTAGTTGTAAGGAAGTAGGGATGAACGCAAATATCCTAGAATTTGATGATGATTCTCTTCTGTTGGTGGGACTACTGTGATGGAGAACCTATTTTTGACACTTATGAGGATGAAGAACCTATGTTTAAAGCTGTGGGTGATGAAGGACCTATCTTTGACACTGAGAATGATGAGCAAGAGGATTTCACAAAATATGATGATGTGTTTATGGCTGAGGGAGATGGAAAACCTATTTTTGATGATGATTATGAGGAGAAAGAATTTTTGGAAAAAGTTGAAAATTTTCAGCCTATTGTAAGCAATGAGGTTACTGAGGAGGTAGCAATACCTGAGTTTGCAACTATGGTTGTAAAGGAGTTTTAGGATGTGTTTTTTGAAAAGTTGCCAGATGGGTTACCCCCATTAAGAGACATTCAACACCAAATCAATTTTGAACTAAGTGCAACCCTTCCAAATTGTCCTCGTCATCAAATGAGCCATACAAAATATGAAGAGTTGAGGAGACAAGTTGAGGACTTACTGCATAACATGATTAAATTCGAGGTCGAATTTTGTCCAGCCTGGAGAGGATGATGCAGCATAGGATGAAGAGAGAGACGAAAAATCCTATACCAACACAACATATGCCATCGGCCTTTAGTTCTACACTGCCCATGTTGGAGCGACGTACTTTATATGTCTTTTGGGTTT